>ML682057.1:68597-165970 GCA_007922195.1 Podocnemis expansa | reverse complement strand
AAATAAAACCCCAACAGGGAAGTTTTGTTTTACACACTTTTGGCCCATGTGGAATTCTTAGGGGGACCCTGAGGCATGGGAAAGTAATGAACAGAGTGCACTTATCAGGTGACACTACAGTCAGTAATGTCTCACAGAGTGTAAGGAAAAGCAGGCAGTTAAAACTCAGAGTTAATATTCTAACTGGGCACACAACTGTACAACCAAAGAACACATATTAGGCCGTCCTGTCTGCATTCCTCTCCACAAAAATCTTTGAACAGGAAGAATGAATTTATAGGAAGCTCTGCTCATAAAACAGGTTTAAAATGAGTGATTCTCAAACTTCTTGTACAGGTGATTTCTTTCAAATAGCAAACCTCTGAGTGAGACTCTTTGACCCCTTGTGGGCTCCCCATCTGCCATTTCACTGCTGACCCTTGCATTCCCCCTCTTGTACCCACCTGGGGAAACTGACCTTCATTCATGGAGCAGCTGGCTTTGCTGCTTGCTCCCCACTCAAGGTGCCGTGACTGGAGGAGAAGCAGCAACATCAAGGCTCCCTGCATCCAGGTCACTTTCTGTATAGGAGACAGGCATAAGAAGAGAGCAAGAGAGCAGAAGCTCCTGGTGTTCATTACACAATACTGTCCAGGGGGAAAAGTGACCTAGATGCAGGGACTCTGGTGTTGCTTCCCCACTCTCCACAGCTTCTTAGAGGAGCCCGTGGAACACTAGGGGTGCGGTGAAGTACCTGTTTATCAATGTTCACCCTGCTCCAAGCACTGGGGCTCCCATCCACAGGCTATGACAGAATCAGGATTACAGTTTGCAACTCCCACATAACCATATCACAACCCCCAGTTTAGGAATCAATGGTTTAAACGTTTCGCATAGCAGCTCTACTGATGTTTTTGTAGCATTTTGTGGAAGTTAAATGGTACAGGTACCCCCCACCCTGCCCCGTGATTTTGCATACCACTTACTGCAGATGAGAAGAAAACATTTTGAACCAAGAAGGAGACATTTTAAACAAATCAACACCACAGAGAAATCGTTCAGCGGCAGAAAGGAGACATAAATCTGTCCATTCACCTTGGTGATACAGAAGTTGCTCCATCCAGCTGATCTTCGATTTTCACAGAACAGCGGAGCCTTCACCATGCCCAACTCTCACAGCCATAGGAAATCCCAGTTTGACATTACTATATACCCTTCACAATATTTACTCATATGTCTAATACTTCCAGGGCAGGTCAGGCCTTATTAGAATTTGGCATAAACAGATCGAGAAACAAAATTTGGAAGCCTCTCAAAGAAATGGCACTTAGGAGTAATTTTATAAGAGCTGATCATACTCAGTTATACTATATAGCGTTCTTGGTCAATGATGAATTTCTCTCTTCCACCAATCAGATAATGTTCTGCCTTAGCTGATTAGAAATTAAGTGTATGTGACTGAATTCCATATGCACTGCATGCATAAAGTCAGCACACTCTGATATTTCTTTAAGTGGCTCCAAAAATGGGGTCTCTATATTCCAGGAGACCATTTCAGTTGTAGAGAATTTTAGTAGCTATCTCTGATCCCTAATGACACAACAAAAGTCATTACCTTGTGGCTCTAAACATAACATGTATATATTCATGTTTATATACACAGACAGCCACGCACATCTGGTACTTTAATAAAGCCCAATTTCAGAAAGCTGAAAATAATTATGAGCCAAATCTGCAAAGTGGAAGAATTTAATCAGCAAAACAATGACAATAACTGGGAATCATTTAAGAACACTTTACTATGTACCCAAAATGCCACAACTCTACAAACTCAGGGAGAAGGCTATGCTTAATAAAAAACTGATTTGATGTACAGGGGAAGTGAAGGCAACTATTAAAAAAACTCAATCTATAATAAATGGGAGAGAGGGATGCTAATAGTAATTAATACAAATCAGAAGTTAAATAATGCAGAAAATTGACATTGACAAGGAAAAATCTATGCCCACTAGAGATAAGGATAACAATTAAAACAACATATTAGAAACAAAATAATCCTGATAGCAGTATAATGCAAATAGAAGTGCTCAATAACTATTTTTGTTCTGTATTGGGGAAGACAAATTATATTATCTCATCATATGGTGATAACACTATTTTCATTTTATCTAGTATCTCTGGAGGATGTTACATAAAAGCTACTTAAGTTAAACATTTTTATACTGAAGGATCAGATAACTTGCAATCAAGAGATTTAAAAGAGCTAGCTGAGGTGCTCAATGCACATTTTCAATACATCTTTGGAGAGTTCTAGGAGATAGGAAGAAAGATAATGTTGTGCCAATTTTTAAAAAGGGCAGATGGGATGACCTGGGTAATTACAAGCCAGTGAGCCTGACATCAGTCCTGGGCAAGATAATGGAGCAGTTGATCTTCACCCCTCTTAATTTAAAAAAATTGTGCTGGGATACCCTGGAAGATATTTTTACTTGACTTCCCAAGAACTCATCTGATCAGACTCCAGCTTAGGGAGGGTGAATAACACACATCTAAAGTTACATAGCAAACTGTTTTTCTATACACATGCGCGCGCACGCACACACACACACTCTCTCTCCCCCCCCCATCATATGTACTATGCATAGGATTCACACAATTTGGGATTGCCTTAGTTGCTTTATAGAAACAAACATTTGTAAAGCATGTGTTGTCTATGCATGAGTTGCTTTTTACCTCATCACATGTTACTCTGCCCTTTGCTTATTTTTAGAGCCCTGCACGGATACAAATAAGTGGATCCGTATCCGACCTGGATCCGCAAGAAATGGTCCGCAGATATCCGTGTTGTATCCATGGATGTGGATATAAGGTGGATATCTGCGGACATCCGCGGATTTGCAGGGCTCTACTTATTTCGTCCATTGTAAATGACTCCTCAGGTGTTCTCCCTTATTTTAGTTAGTACAAATATTCTCTCTCTTCACTTGCTGAAACATTTACCTGCCTTAGTTAGCAGAGACATTCTGTTTCCTGCCCCTTGATTTATTTACCTTCCTCCTCCTGTCTCCCCAAAATGAAGCACCACCCATGTCTAATTACTCATGTCAAGCCAGGCATACATAATATAATTAATGCAAATCAACATGGGTTATGGAAAACTGACCCTGTCAAACTGAACTGATAATTTTTGATGAGATTACAAGTTTGGTAAATAAAGGTGATAGCAGTGATTTAATATGCACAGACATCTCTAAGGTGTTTGACTTGGTACTTCACATTTTGATTAAAAAACAAGAACAGTGTAAAATTAAGAGGGCACACATTAAATCGATTAAAATCTGACTAAATGATAGGTCTCAAAATATAAAATGGTTGTGTTTCCAGTGGAGTACTCCCATGGATCAGTTCTTGGCCTTATACTACATAACATTTTTATCAATGATCTGGAAGAAAACAAAAGCACCACTGATAATTTGCAGATAATACAAAATTTGGGAGGGTGGTAAATAACGAAGAGAATAGTTCACTGATTCAATGTGATCTGGACAGCTTGGTAAATCGAGAGCAAACAAACAATATCTGTTCTAATATAGCCAAATGAATTCATTTAGGAACAAAGAATATGCATAGACCATAGTTATATAACAGGGGACTCTATTCTGAGCAGCAGTGACTCTGAAAAGATTTGGATGTCATGGTGGATAATCAGCTGAACACGAGCCCCTAGTGAGATGCTCTGGCCAAAACAGTTAATGCGATCCTGGGAGGCATAAACAGGGGACTCTGGAGTAGGAGTACAGAGATTATTTTACCTGTGAATTTAGCACTAGTGTGACCACTGCTGTGTTTAGTCCTTGTGCCCATGATTCAAGAAAGATTTTGATAAACTGGAGAGGGTTAAAAGAAGAGCCACGAGAATGACTAAAGGATTAGAAAAACCTCTCTATACTCAAAAAGCTCCATGTATTTAGCTTAACACAGAGGTAGTTAAGGGGTGACTTGCTTACTCTAAGTACCTACATAGGGAACAAATATTGGATAACAGCTCTTCAATCTAGCAGGGAAAGGTATAACACAATATAATGGCTGGAAGCTGAAGTGAGGCAAATTCAGACTGAAAATAAAGCACGAGATGTCGACAGTGAAGGTCATTAGCCATTGGAACAATTTATGACAGGTGATGGTTGACTGTCCATTCATGGCAATTTTTGAAACAAGACCGGAAGTTATTTTAAAAGATATGCTCTAGGAGTTATTTGAAGGATATTCTATGATTTGTGTTATATAGGAGGCCATACTAGGTAAATCTCTTCTGGTCTTGGAATCTAGGAATCTGTTATTACCCCATTCTTCACCTTTGCATTGTGTTACACATACTTTTAACATATTTGCTTTGTATGTAATATAAGTAAATGCTATCAGAAAACAATACTGCAGACTTACTTTAAACACATGACCCAATCTAAAGTAACTGGTCTATGCCTGATAAGACTAAGGTAGTACTAAGTAGAGCTAGGCAGAAAAAACAGTGTTGGTTGACCTGAAATTATTCACAAATTTGTGTTAAGTTTGCTAATAACTTCGACTGAACTGAAAAAAATCAAGTTGTTTTGGCAACGTCAAAACACACTTTTGTTTTGGTGTTATCTAAACTTTTTAATTTGCTGGCCTGAAATCACAAAGTGGCTAGAGAAGGTGAAAATGTTGATAATGTTACCCCTCTTCTCATAACTCTTAGTCCAGTGCTTAGGGCACTTACCTGAGATGCAGGAAATCTAGGTTCAATTTTCTTTGTCTGCAAAACACAGAGGGGGACTTGAACTTTGGTTTCCCACATGTAAGATCAATTCTTTACCCCATTGTATTACGAATTATAAGAAGGGTGGAGCACTACCCTCTTCCTCTGTCCATTTTACGAATCTAGTTCTTCAAAAAATTTCAGCATGGGTTGAATGACACATTTGTTCCACAATGTGTTCTGACTTTTTGATTTGCTAAAAAGTTCTAAAATCTTAATTTTTGATTTCACTTGAAACAGATTTGTTTTGGCAAAGTGCCAAGAAAACAACAACAAAAAAAATCCATTATTTGCTCAGATTTACTTAGAAAATTCTTTGCTAATTTTTAAACCCAAGTATAATATAGAATGAAAAATATTTTAAAATAATACAACCTCTAATAAACATATACTTTGATTTTAAAAGAAGCCTAACAAGGAGTCCTGTAGCACTTAAAGACAAACAAATTTATTTATCACTTCAGCTTTTGTGGGAGACAATACCACTTCGTCAGATGCTTTGAAGATAGGGGAACTTACAGAATCGGAGCGGATCTAACAAAGTGGGACTGTCTCCCACAAAAACTCATGCGACAAATAAATGTGTTAGTCTTCAAGTGCCAAAGGACTCCTTGCTTATTCTGCTGAACTAGACTAACACGGCTACCCCTTTGGAACTTAACAGAATTAAGAGGAGGATGCCCTACTGATACAGCTGCTAGTCTGTTGTTTGGAACACGATGGTCCAATTCCTGCCATGCTACAGACTTTGTGGGTATTCTTGGGTATAGCACTTGCTTTCTATGTGCCTCACTCCCTCCCTGTTCTAAAATGGAACTAATTCTTCTCTCCTAGACAGGAGTGTATGACTATAAACACATGAGATGGTGTTAGCTGGTCAGCTGCTATGGAAATAGAGCCATCCTGTAAGTAGTTAGGGCTCAAATTTTACTGAAATTTAATAGGATTACAATGTCTATTAAGCACCTTTGAAAATCCCACCCCAATTTCAATATTATTTTAAATACAGTTCATAAAATATTTTACAATTATGTCTATTTTACTCCAGATCTAAAACACTCTCATCTGATATTGAAATGAATCCTGCAGTTACCTGTAATACCAATATACAATGAAGCCAATGCAAATATGGTTATACCAATCTCACGTTTAGCTTCAGCAATGGCAGAGAAGATTAGTATAACCGGATTATACAGACTGATTAAAAGATAAAAAATTGTTATACTACCTTGATAATTTGATAAAAATTGAGAAGACAATTGAGAAGGCCTTTGTTACTGAAATGACAAGAGACTGTAAACCAGTCATGTGTATCCAAGTAACATAAGAAAGCCAAATGAGGGTGAAGTGGCAAGCTCATTTTTCCATCTGTTTTTTAATGAATGCACCCGATGTCACAGTCAAAGACTGTTAAAAACTAATATGTCTAATCATCTTCAAACACTAACTTGTTCAGCTGAATGTGTCAGACAGGAAAATATCCATAAACAAATCTGAGATGCTAAATTACTAAAATAGCTGCAGTTTCCTCCTTCTGAAAAATCTCATTATTAGCTTTGGTATTATTTCCACTCAAGGAAGTCACTCTACACCACCAAAAATTTTCACACGCACTTCAATGTGTAGACTACACAAGTCTACGGATGTTTGTTTTGGAAAAAGAACTGAATTTCCTCTGTTTCTCTAAATACAATGTAATCCTCCACTTTGCTGTCTTCATTTAGAAAGAGGAAGAAACCCCAACACATCCACTCACAGATCAGCTCTTAAAACACCTCACGGTCTGAGTTGCCACCAAAAAGGATTCTTCTTTCTATATGTTAGTTTGGTTGTGAGGGAGATTAATTATTGGGGGAAAAAAAAAAAACCCACCACCACGTCAATCCTCAAAACGATGTATAACATTTTCCAGTTCTGCATTTTATATTTTCAGTCATCTGTGTGGAAGATAATTTGGAAAACCAATTAAAAATGTTCATTAAAACAATCTACTTTGATTCTATGATCAAACGGACAACTCAAGTATATAACATTGAGCACTGGGGCCTATTTTTAATTCTAATAAATTGTGAGCGAACTTAGTAGAGGCTGATTGTACTGCCTTGTTGTAGGCACACAGCACTACCAGGCAGATACTATGCAAAGCCAGAGTGGAAGGAACGAGCACAGGGGCTACACTTGCTTTTCATTGTTACCTTTTGGATTATGACCTAAAAAAAAAAAGCGCCGTAGTGGTTAATACCGACGCCCTTTGATACGGGAGACCGGGGTTCAAATCCCGGTGGGTTCCTATCTACCTTCCCAGTAGGGGTCCTTGGGCAAAAGACCCCCTAACGCCTCACTTGCCTACCTCGAATATGAGAGTGACACGAACTAGGAGAGTCATGCCGGCTCGGACGTCGCCCGGATTAACAAGGTCCGCGCCAGATGTTGGGGAACCAGGACAATCTGACGATAAGTGGGCTACTGGAACAAACCATGCATGGACGAGACAAGAGAACCTGGAATTGATGGAATGCTACTACAACAGCAGACCTAATGAGAGGGGATATATGAAACGTATGAGGGAACTATGGATGGACAGAAGACCTACATCCACACTAACTGAGAAACAGCTAGTTACCCAACGCTTCAACATAGTAAAGAGGCAGCTGCTCTCACAACTGGAGATAGACCAACTGCATGTTACCTCCCACACTCAAGAAGAAGCCCCAGAAGAACAACTAGATGTGCAGCCACCACCTGAAGCTGGAACTTCACTGCCACCCCCTCCATTACAGAACACAGCAGCTGATATGAGGCATAAGATCATGGATAAACTAGCTACAGTCAACCCTCGAGACCGATTACCAAGGCTCGTGGGAGAAGTACCATCAGATAGTATGCTAGAAGATGCCAATAGAGCCCTAATGACAATTCCTACTACCACCATCACTGAAACCAATGAACTGGTATATGCAACAGCCTCTGTAATCCTGGAGATGCTTGGCTACATGATCAAGAAGAACAGCAATACATACCCTCCCTGGAAAATGAGGTTGGAGGATAAGATCAAGGCAACCCGGAGAGAAGTTAGCCGGCTGGTGGAACTACAGAAGGGTGTAGAGATTAAGGATAAGACTCGGCTACTGAGAAAATACAAGGGCCTGACTCCATCTGAAGCCCTAGAGACTGCTAAGCAAAGGCTCACAGCACTGGCCACCAGGCTAAGGAGATACACTAGAGAAGCAGAGGCCAAAAAGATAAATGCCCTGTTCTCCAAAGAACCATCCAAGGTGTACTCCCAACTGCAGTGCAACAACACAATAACAGCAGAGCCACCAACAGCAGAAACTGAACAGTACTGGAAGACCATACAGGAGAAAGAGAAGACTCATAACACCAGTGCAAAGTGGCTGCAGGACCTGAGAACAGACCACAGCAATCTCCCAGAACAGGAACCAGTCACCATCACAATAGCCGACATCCAACAGCGGGTCAAGAACATGAAGAGCTGGACAGCACCTGGCCCGGACATGATCCACACCTACTGGCTAAAGAAACTAACAGCAGTGCATGAACGCCTAGCAGCACAGATGAACCAGCTGCTAGCAGCAGGCTCCCACCCAGACTGGCTAACACAAGGAAGGACAGTGCTGATCATGAAAGACCCCCAAAAGGGAACAGCACCATCCAACTACCGGCCAATAACCTGCCTCCCCACAACATGGAAAGTCCTATCAGGCATCATAGCCGCCAAGCTACAGGACCACGTGGGCCAGTACATGAGCACAGCTCAGAAGGGCATTGGGAACAACACCAGAGGCTCAAAACACCAGCTGCTCATAGATAGAGCAGTCACCCAAGACTCAAGGTCTAGACAGACCAATCTGAGCACAGCCTGGATTGACTACAGGAAAGCCTACGACTCAATGCCGCACACATGGATCTGTGAATGTCTGGCGCTATACAAAGTCAACAGGACACTAAGGACCTTCCTCAAGAACTCAATGGGACTGTGGAAGACAACGCTGGAAGTCAACTCAAGACAGCTTGCACAAGTGGCCATCAAGTGCGGCATATACCAAGGTGATGCGCTGTCCCCGCTGCTGTTCTGCATTGGCTTGAACCCCCTCAGCCAGATAATCACAAGGACTGAATATGGATACAAGTTCAAGAGTGGAACTACCATCAGCCACCTCCTCTACATGGATGACATCAAGCTGTATGCTAAGAATGAACGAGACATCGACTCGCTAATCCACCTGACACGGATCTACGGTGAGGATATTGGGATGTCATTCGGACTGGAGAAGTGTGGCCGGATGGTAGTAAAGAGAGGAAAGGTAGTCAAGACTGATGGGGTGGAACTACCAGCAGGCCACATAGCAGACATACAGACCAGCTACAAGTACCTTGGCATCCCACAGTCACATGGGACTCACGATGAGGAGGCAAGGAAGACAGCAACTTCCAAGTACCACCAAAGGATAAGACAGGTCCTGAAGAGCCAGCTCAATGGGAAGAACAAGATCCACGCCATCAACAGGTATGCCCTGCCAGTCATCAGATACCCTGCCGGTATAGTGAGCTGGCCAAAGGAGGACATGGAGGCTGCCGATGTGAAGACCCAGAAGCTCCTCACAATGTACGGAGGTTTCCACCCCAAGTCCAACACCCAGAGACTGTACGCCAGCCGGAAAGAAGGTGGGCGGGGTTTGGTCAGTGTCAAAGCCACTGTCCTGGATGAAACCCAGAGCATCCAGGAGTACATCAGTAAGATGGCACCCAAAGATGAGCTGCTGAGAGAATGCCTGAGGCAGCAGCAGCAGACATGGGAGGAAGATCAAGCAGAAGAAGTGCCATGGCAAGACAAGACCCTGCATGGAATGTACCATCGACAGATAGCAGAGGTGGCTGACATTGGGAAATCCTACCAGTGGCTGGAAAGGACTGGACTGAAAGACAGCACTGAGGCACTGATCATAGCAGCACAAGAACAGGCACTGAGCACCAGATCCATTGAAGCAGGGGTCTACCACACTAGACAGGACCCAAGGTGCAGACTGTGCAGAGAGGCCTCAGAGACAGTCCAACACATAGTGGCAGGATGTAAGATGCAGGCAGGAACAGCATACACTGAACGGCACAACCAAGTAGCTGGCATTGTGTACAGGAACATCTGCACAGTGTATGGGCTAGACCCTCCCAAGACCAGATGGGAGATCCCACAGAAGATCGTGGAGAATAACAGGGCTAAGATCCTGTGGGACTTCCAGATCCAGACAGACAGGCAGGTACTGGCCAATCAACCAGACATCGTGCTAATAGACAAGGACCAGAAGACCGCGGTGGTGATAGATGTAGCAGTGCCAAGTGACAGCAACATCAGGAAGAAGGAGTATGAGAAGCTGGAGAAGTACCAGGGCCTGAAAGAGGAACTAGAGCGGATGTGGAAAGTGAAGGCCAAAGTGGTCCCGGTGGTGGTAGGAGCACTCGGGGCTGTGACTCCTAAGCTGGGAGAGTGGCTCCAACAGATCCCAGGAACAACATCAGAGCTCTCTGTCCAGAAGAGTGCAGTGCTAGGAACAGCTAAGATACTGCGCAGAACCCTCAAACTCCCAGGCCTCTGGTAGAGGACCCGAGGTTGAGGATGACACATACCACCCATAGGGGTGAGAGAGGAATTTTTTTTTTTATATATAGAGGAAGGAGGTGGAGATTTGTGGGGAAACAAGTTAACTTGGAAGACTCCATTCTCCATGGGAAAGGCTATGCACACCTTCCACAGACAAGCCATGACAGAGGAGAAATCCACCTTGCAAATCCATGGGCTTCTTCTTGTAGTTTCTCTCTCTTGTTCCTCCTCTGACATAGGAGATTTTCAGTCTTGCCCTGGAGAGATGGGGATGGCCTGTAAAGCCTGTGAATCCTAGGTTCCAAGAGAAACTTGATTGCAGTCCTGTGATGCTTAGGTCAGTAAGGCAGGGAACATCCCCTTCCTAGCACTTCCTAATTCCTCTGCTCTTTCACAGCACAGGTCTCTCTGACGCTACACTATCAGAGCCTCCTTCAGCCCTTCTCTGCCCTCTGAGAAGGAAGGCAAAATGAATTAATATTGCTTTCAAACAGCACTAAGACTCAGGCTGGATTTCCTCTCAGACGTTTGCCAGGTTTACAGAAAATATGCCTGGCTCCATGCCAGCACCATCATACTCTTTCTGTTAAATGTCCTTATCCAGCTCAGTGAGCTACAGCCCCACAGCATGCCTATGAAAGAGCTGCCTTAAAATTGGGAGTGACCCTGCAATGAAGCTGCTATGTCACCTCCTTCCGTTATTCTTTGGCTATTTCCACATCATATAGTTTCCTTCCCTGGCACAAAACGAAGGGCAGCAGCAAGCCCATAGTTACAAAGTCTTTGGGTAGTAAGAATAAGGTAACACCCCACTTTGAGGTCCAAAAACAACTTCTGACATTCCAAGACATGGTCCTTTAAATTTCTAGTGTACAAAGTACAGCAGCAGTGTAAGGATAACCTTTTCTAAAATGATGCTTTCCTACACAGCTTTGCCTCTGTATCCTACTATTGCTCTTCCGCTCCTGGATATGTCTTAGACTTCCACCAGGGTATCCTTATGCATAATTCTATTGGGCTTCTTTATCAAGCTCCAATGTGTTTGAACGACAGACACAAACTGCAACTAGCATAAGACCTGCTTCTTCTCTTCTGTCACTCAAATCCGGCAATCATTACAGGAGTGAAAGACTAACACAGTAACCACCCAAAATGCCTGAAACGTGGCTTGTATTTGAAAGAAAGTGATACAGATTAATCGAAATGAGAAACAATTCAGAGTTTTAATTCACTTGAGAACTCTGATCATTGAACTGCATTCTTTCTGTGATGTTTTTCTTGCTCACTTATTTGGTTAAAAAATAACCAGTTCACAAAGACAGTATTTAAATTGGAAGCATGCTCCTGTCTAGTTTAGTTTTCCCCAAAGTCATTCTTTAGTATGCTTCTTCCCTTTAAAAACCAAAACATTTACATCAGTGGAGCTAAGGATGAAAATTTAAGAGAAAATGGTTAGAGTGAAATAAGTTTACATTCTATAAAATGGAGCGAGGAGTTATTTTTTTCCCCATTTACTGTTTGCCACTTCTTCAGAAATTTTACTGCTTAAAACTATTTTATATTTGTTCCATTTTGTATTCACAAATTCTTTGACCAACAGAGCTTAATAATTATTTGACAGGTTTTCTTTCTAATGAGAGTTTAAGCTGAACATGACATCAGCATATGCCATTTGTCTGGGTGACTGGCGAGCCAGATGAAATCTACTTTATTTACTAAATGTTGCTACCTTGCCAAATTGCAGGCTTGCAAAGAACAGTATGTTCGGGTGCTGACTGTCTTGCCAGCTTTCAAGGAAGTACTTGACAGAGACCACATGTGGAGGTCAAGTGATTCTATCATGATATTATTCCCAAGACAGGTAGCCTAGTTTGTTTTGAAACAGTTGGTAGTTGCTCCACAAACTCTCAGCCAGAAACAATTTCACAATTGCAAAAGATGAGGAAAGTTGTCAGTGTTGGGGGAAATGCTTTCCTAAGAAGGCTTTCTACAAATGATTTGAATTAGAAGGTCCCAATCCAAATGTTTTATAGCAAATAAATGTAAGTGCTGTTTCACTAACTTCCTATTTCAAATCAGAATCCCTCCTTTCAAACCTAAGTCTGAACAAATTCTGGATTCATACATGATTTTTGGTGACATGGGGTGAATTCTGCAATAGAGGCATCTAAAGTAGTAATAAAATAACCTTCAATTCCTCTGATATAGCACTTTTCATCTGTACATCTCAAAGCACTTCACAAAAAAGTGACTACTATTATCCCATTTTACAGCTCATAAAACTAAAGCACCAGGACATGAAATGATTTGACTGAAGTCATCCAGAAGGTCAGTAGCAGATTTGGGAGAGGAAGCCAGATCTCCTGAGCTCTAGTTCAATGCTCGATTAACGAGGCCATGGTCCCTGACTGTGAATTAAAACTGCATGGATTTCTGTGGTATATTGAAAACCCTCAACTCCCACTAACTTCAGTGGGAGTTGAGAGCTCTCAGCCTGTTCCAGGACTGGGCAGGTGCAATGGGCAGACCGGAACTACATGACTGATAGGATCGGAGTCTTACGTAACCCAGCTTGCAGAAACCAACAGGAAAGTTGTTCCCTGAAGTATCTTGCAAGATATTGAGGGTCATTCAACACCCATCATGTTAACAGGAGCATGCAGTACTCTGCACATTCTAGCCCAAATTTATACCTGATGTCTGACCTACAACACCACTGAATTCAGATGACACTGCCCATGTTTTTCTCCAGTGTATAGGTTAGTTGATTTTTTGTTTTGTTGTTTCTTCCCCCTGGGCATATTTGGCAAATTGCACTAAGCTCTTAATTTCAAAAGGAACCATTTGTACATAATAAAAATGTACTAAAAAAGTGGGAGAAAGGACTTCATTTCAGGTTCTACCGTAAGCGTCTGACTACTGTTTTAAACTAAAAATTAAAAAGCGGAGCACAATTAAACTAATCAATCATTTAGAAGTGAGTGTTAAAAAGTTAAGCTCCTTTGTTGATTTCTCACTATATTAAATGGTAGTTTAAACTAAAGCAGGGCTGCATACAGAGCTAGCCCAGAGTGTTTTACTCCCTATTGCAACGTCATGGAGTCATGCAGCTTTGGCTGTAATCTAGCCATAAATCTTCACTTAAACTCCTACAATAACATCCTCATTCATACTTGCCAAACTGCAGAAACAAATCAATGACCTTTATTTGCCTTGGGACTGAGGAAGTTGGGATTTTTTAATTGGCTTATCACACCGGGGACCTTTTAACCTATTTTAAACTATGGGAGAAATGAGACCCCCCCCACAAAAGAGGGGGGACACAAAAGTCACCAAGGCAGGAAGCTGCCTGAATAAAACGGAAAATATTATTAGAACATTTTCTGCAATTTTGCTTTTATAAGTTGGGCAATCACTGCTAGCAAATTACTCAGCAACAACACAAAGTTGAACAGCAGGAGATAGGAAAGGATGGATGGAAATTTGGATTCACACTGTGGAAACGTCTAAGATTTACAGAAGAGAGAATTATGTCATATCCACTATCCAAGCGGAATATATCCTCAAATGACACACTTATTAAATGTTAAGAAAATATACTCACAAGCACCAGAGAGATTTAATATAAATCACCATGCTAGTAGCTTTTGATAACTTTTAATCTAAAGTGCTTACACATTTTCCTCTTACAATCAAATGTGCATGCAGGGCCCAGAATTCATTATGCTTAGAGGTAATTTTTTCTCTGTTTAAAAAACTGGGCCAAATCACCTCCTCTGCAAACAGCCCTGTCAGCCCTCTGCACATTTCCTAATCTAAATGTGACCACCCACAGAAATGCATTGCATGTTTTTGGCTGCCACGGCATTTCTTTCCTTTTTACTTTACCTTAGTGTTTGCATCATTAGCAGAATCAAAGTGTAGTTATCTAGTTAAATTATGTTTGATGAGTATATAACAAATGTTTTATAACAGTCAGTTTCATATTTACCATGCAAACTCTGTCTTCTCAGACATGAACAGAACAAGCTTTTATCTTTGGATACATCTCATTCAGTTATCTGAATGATATACTTAAGAGCCTTTAAGGAATGAGGAAAAAATAATTTTTATATTAGAAATTAATTATTCTTTGTTTTAATTTCACAGCCATTACCTTAGGAGAACACCACAAAGACATGTTAAGGACCTCAGGCCTCTTTCACCTCATGCTTTTGTTTTCTACAAATGAGTTCTAGTATATTTTGATAACGGGTTGTGTAACGGGATCATTATAGCTCAGTACAAATCCAGCAGAAACGTCAGCTAGATAAAACCTTCAGATTTATGATTAGTAAGTGTTGCAAAATTCAGTTGATTTATTTCCTTCCACAATTTAATGGCTGATGAGGAAAATAAGTTTAAGATTGGTTATTTATTACAGCATCAATCACTAATAGTACTATCTGAAAAACCCTACCAAGTTAAACTTTTGATTTTATTTTACAGTTTTATGGTGCAGAATCATTTAGATTTTCTAGACTAAACCACTGTCCAATACTCACTAAGAACTGGTTTAATTCAGTCTAAACTCATCTCCCCATAAGTCAATGGAGTTTCACCAGGGGTGAATTTGGCCCTATGTACTCTGGTGACTAGAAGCATTATTCTTATCTGCTGAGCACCAGCAATTAGATCTGCACTGTACAAGTTCATCATGTCCTGAATAATGCAGCTCTAGTGCCAGGCCGTTTGCATCTGTACACTTATGAAGCTAGTTGCCTTAAGTTGTTTAGTGCAAAAATTCACGTTGGGGATATAAAGTTCCAAAGCAGTAGTTGTGTTAGTCTAGTTCAGCAAAATACACAAGGAGTCTGGTGGCACTTTTAAAGACCAACAAATTTTGAATCTTAACAACTGCTTTGATTTGCTGTAATGGTCTGACCTGATCCTATGACTTACGTTTCCTTAGATTTATTTCCTCCCCTTCTGCAAGATCCCCATCTTCAAAGTGTCTGACGAAGTGGGATTTTTTCCCATAAAGGTCATGCAATAAATATTTTTTTTAGTCTTTAAAAGTGCCACAGGACTCCTAGTTCGTTTCATTGGAAATACACTTCTCCCATAAGAGACAACTTTACATGTAACACAGATCTTCATCTAGCATAGTGCAAGTATGGAGTTCTGTGTTGACGAGCACAAGACAACCCTCCTCTCCTTCAAACCGGATAAACAGGACTAGGAATGCAAAGGTACCTGATGCTGCATTAATGAGAGTCTAGGTGCACAGAAGCCAAGTTATAAGAACTTATGGGTCACTCCAACTGAGCGGGGTGGGAATGATGCTACTGGATGGTGTCAGCAGGAGAGGGTTCAGCTCCCATGAGAGGAATGTGTGAGCAAGTGCCTCCTTAGCACTCTCCAGCAGCCCCAGAACCTATTTTTACTCTAACCTGCAGTCCTCCTGGTGGGAGGGGAGACAGGAAGCTTGAAGCTTACTATCACTGTGTGCTTCACTTTACTTGTTGCTGACAGCCTCAACTGAGAGGCGTAGCTTAAGGACCCCCCCCCCTTCTTGTTGCATGTCACACAAGGATAACAAACCCCCTCTTTGACAAAACATGCAGAAAAGGTAGAGCAACTGTCTGTCTAGGAATCACAGGTTGAATATGGGACATCTCCATCAGGGGCCGATTCCAGAATATCCCATGGGTCCGAGTGTGACTGGCTAGCCTGAATCCCTGCATTGTCCTTGTTAAATTCAGTGTGAAAACTCCAGCCCAGCTAGCACACATCTGTCTCCCTGCACTGGGAGGCACACTTTCCTGGTTTTAGTGTAGGCACAGCCCTTGAAGCCAGTGCCTAGTAGCCAAGTGGCAGAAGCTAGATTGAGAATAAAGGGGTGTAACCTGTAACAGGGTGGCTCAGAGGCTGTACTCTTGCACTCCCAGATGCTAGTAAAGATGGTTTGTCTTTGGCCCCCAACACAGGGATGGACCTCTGAAGCACTCAATCCCTAAAAATATATCCATGTTGCCTGAACCTGTTTTAAAGCAGGGTCACACCTACTGACTACTGGGGAGATTACCAAGAAAATTCAAGGTGTCACAGGTAATATCATGGTTGATGAGGTGGCAAAAGAATAAAGTTTTTGGCAGAAATGCCTTAGCAAAGTGTTACGGGGTTACAGTGCTGCCCAGAGACCCAATACTTCACTTGCCAACCAGGGTGCTATGGCACACTCCTCCCCCACCTCCCATCAACAGTAGGATTTTTCCTATTTGATGTTAAACTATTTAATTTCACTGACCAATAAACATTTTGGCGAAAGAGTGTCTTTGATGCTTCAACAGCCCTAAACTTTTAATTAAAGAGATTTAACATGTGAGTTAGCAATATTGATTCTCTAAGAGCTACATCTCCTAAAGCAACTTAAGGGAACAACAGAGCTTGGTGTTCTTGATATTCCTCAAATAATAAACAAAGGCTAAAAGAACTTTTATAAAGAAACAAGCCGCCTCCTTTACACATCACAGAGAATACGGCAAGAGAGAAACCGGATTTTTTTTTTTTTTTAAATCACCTTCAAGAAAAGAATGCATCTGCTCTTTTCTCCCTGGGAACAAATCTTGTTTTTCTGTCCTTAGGGAACGTACAAAAACTGGAAACTAATCTAAAAGATGCAGGGAAAGACGCTTTCTGAAAAAAAGCTTTTTCCTACAGCAAAACCTGGTTCACTGCATCCTGCCTCAGAAAATGAAATGTCTTCTGGATACTTCACAGAAAAAACATTCACAAGCTGGTGAAGGAAGAAAGGAAATGTGTCGTAAGAGAAAGGTTGAGAAGACCTGACCCACAAAATCTTTGAATCAAAAGTAACCTCCCTTCCTCTCTGAATGCAGATAAAAACATACGCCTGCATTTTGATAACTTGTGACGATGTTTTTAACTTAGGTGTGACCTACAAAAGGAAGATAACTCATCGGAATCCCTTTTGTTGAATTAAGGGCTCCTTGGTAACATGGGATACAACTAGAATCTGTTTCCAACAACAGTTCACGACCTTGATCCAAAGCGAAAAGTTACATAAAAATATATATAAAAAAGGTAGGAAATGAAGGGAAAAAAATTGACAACCCCTCTACATCTTCTAGCATAGCAGAAAGGACTAAACAAATGATCATCATGGCTGTCATTTGAGGAAAGGTAAAAATTGAACCATCTGACTCGATCCTAAAGGAATGGGAAATTCCTTCATGCTAAATATGGTTATAAAGATTGCCTAAAGGAAACATCTGACATGGTGTGCTGGATAGAGAGAAAAAACAGACTTTGCCATTTACCCTACACCAGGGGTCTCAAACTCAGATCACCAAAAAAGCTGCGTGAGGACTAGTATGTTAGCCTAAGGGCTGCACCATGAATGAGGACTAGTACAGTTGCCCAAGCGCCGCACCACTGAAACCTTTTCACACAACAGTACTGCAAATATTGATAGTGACAGTGTTGTTGCAGGCCACATGAAATGACTTTAGGGAAGGCATGTGGCCCTGGGGCTGTGAGTTTGAGACCCCTGCCCTACACAGTCTTTCACTGTCTCTATGTTAGCGAACAGAGCAGATGTTAACTGAAAAGGCAGAACATCACTGGTGTATGGTGAATACCAATGGTGCAACTGAACGGGAATGGCTAATGTGAACACACAGTAACGTCACCCCAGGCCCACACTTGTCCTATTCTACAACATGGCTGCTACAGCTCCCTCTGGATATTTATCACACATCTTCCTGAACCTATCACTTCTGAGAGCCCAAGAAGATTCTGGGGGAAAGAGGTCAGATCCAGCAATCCAACTGCCATCTCAAAGAGAAGCTAGAATTGAAGTTCTGCTCTCGCTCAGCAAGAAAGCTTTTTGCTGAACATTTTGAAAAACAGTTGTGACTCCTCAGAGGGGGCTAGAATAAGGCAGCAGCAGCACACGCTCTAAGAATATCTCTGGAGAATACCAGCAAGTGCTCTAAGGCAGTGGTTTTCAAACCTTTTTTCTGGGGACCCAGTTGGAAAAAAATCATTGGTCTGTGACCCAACAATCTTTGAACAATGCATTCCAGTCTCGCAGTGACGGCAGCAGGGGGTGTCACTGGGTCCTGACCTGTGGTTTGAAAGCCACTGCTCGAAGGCTATGTCCACATTTGGAGCTGGGGGTGTAATTCCCAATTCGAGGATACATATCCACAGAAACCTTCATCGAGCCAGCCCACTAAAAACAGAGTGTAGTCGGGGCAGCGTGAGCGACAGGGGGAGCTAGCCATCCTGTGTATGTAACCATCTGGCACACTAGACACCTGTTCAGGCAGGTATGAGTGTAGTTGCACCCTAAGAGTATTTGTGAGGAACAAAGACGTCCTGCAAGTACCTGGAGATTTCTTGGAAATGGTTTGCTCTCTCTGAGAAGCTGGCTCTGTGCAGGACTATTAGTGTTCGTCAGCTGGAATGCTGCTCCTGGGTGCAGGCTGTGAGCACAGACTGGTGGACACAAATAATTTTGAAGACCTGGCATGACCAGCAGTGGCTGTGTAATTTCAGACTGAGGAATAGACTTGTCTGTAACACTATGATCAGTGAGCCATGAGCCCACACTAACAGGCCATGAGAATGAGAACTCATGGTGGAAGAACGGCAATTGGTCTGTGGAAGGCCACTGCAGATGAGTCATCTGCACAGCGACTGTTGTCCTGTGGGACAGTAATGGGAGGACTGTATGTATTGGTGAGTTTATTACACCAGTGACCCCCCCATCCTAGCACTGCCCCAATATAGACTAGCACAGAGAAGAATGGTAAGATAATTAAATGATGGTGGTCTAATTTTTAGAGGTGTTACATAGCAAGATGTTTCATTGGGAACTAATGAACATTTGAAAATTCAATCCTCTTATGAGTTGCCTAATTAGAGACTGCATAGCCTAACTTTAGTTTAGGCACCCATTTTTTAAAAAATCCTGACCCATGCTTTTAACAATATTAAAAGTAATGAAGTAATTCAGAAGGCAGATAACAATGGTCCAGATTTTCAAGTGGGTCTTAAATTAGTGCATGTAAAGGCTACATTTGTGCACGCAAACCAGTGTGCACAAACACTCATCTGTATGGGAAATCTGGGAGTGCAAATTTAGAATTTATTTCTGAAAATCTGGGTCAGCATATAAAACAATAATACTTTCAATGGCTTTTTCTTACACATGCTAGTTCTCACACTGCTAATGTGCTTTAATTTCTCTCTCCCTCCCCCTTCTTCTCATGGGGGGGGGGAGAAAACATGCATCCCATTTCTTTTTCTGGTTCTTTAATAACATCAGACTATTTAAACCAGAACATTTAAACCTTAATTTGTTTTTGGTGGTTGACAAAATTTATTCTGTTGTGTGAAAAGCCTACAGCTGACTTGCCGAGCTTGTACCCAATATGAGGTAACTGTCCCATATTCGTTATGAGAGGGCACTAATGTCCAACTCCTTGTTGTGGCCATTTAAGTGCGCTATTAAATAAAACAGAAAACAAAAACCACATTAGCCTAGGGCATCCCCTCCAACAATAATATTTGTTTAAGGGGGCCTAATGGGAGAGGAAACATTTCTTTGTGCCCTTCTTCCCAAATTGTTGTGGCCCCACACCATTGGTAGACCAAGGCACAATTTCACTTTCAGAATTCAGAGGATACTAAGGCACGGGTCTCAAACATGCAGCCCACAGGCAGCGTGCAGCCCACAACGACACTATCGTTACCGATATTTGCAATATTGTTGTACAAAAAGTGGTGCAGTGCCTGGGCTAATGTAATAGTCCTCATACAGCCCTCATGATGATTTGAGTTTGAGACCCCTGTACAAAGGCATCATAAAACACAAGGCTCATCTTCCGCAGAGTGCAGAGCCCTCTGCCTCAACTCTGACCCTAGTGTCACAGCTCTTCTTCCAGTGGGGCTGTGCTACCAGTGCCTCCTCTGGCCACAGCTACAGTGGGGATCCCCAGCAGTGTGGAGATCCACAGTAGCAGTAGCAAAGCCTGGAAGTGTAATGTTCCTGTTGTAACCTGTATGGTTGATATGAAAAAAACCAAGGAGTCTTGTGGCACTTCAAGACCAACAGACTTATTTTTCGCATGAGCTTTTGTGGGAGAAAATCCCACTTCGTCAGATGCTTCAAGGATGGGTGAACTTACAGAATGGAATGAAAATAAATGCAAGGGGGTGTAAAACATAGGATCAGGTCATACAGTAACAGCAAATCAGAGCAGTTGCAAGGCTCAAACCATGGGAAGCCTGAAGTCAAATTGATGTTTTACACCCCCTTGCATTTATTTTCATTCCATTCTGTAAATTCACCCATCTTCAAAGCATCTGAGGAAGTGGGATTTTCTCCCACGAAAGCTCATGCGAAAAATAAATCTGTTAGTCTTACAGTGCCACACGACTCCTTGTGTTTTTTTTTTGTTTTTTTTTGCTGGACTAGACTAACACGGCTATCCCTTTGGAAATGGTTGATATGGCCTCCCAATTCAGGTTCTCCTTTATCTCTACTGCTGTGTAGGTCTGAGACTTTATATCTCCTGGTTCAAGGCTGGCCACTGTCAACACACATTAAAGCATCCTCAAAGTTGCTCCAACTTGGGCTCATCTTTCTGGGACCCTAAGGCACCATTCTTCTTCTTATAGTCATGTCTGAACAGCAGAGGATGGTCAAAGAGCTGCCCTATGCACTGCTATTTATTTGTACTGATGTATTTAAATAGACAGTGTATGCTTCTGTTATGGATAAAGTGTTTTCAGTTTCTTCTTCACTTTTACTGTTAGGAAATCCCTGTGAAAGATGCAATAAGGCTACCAAGCAATTGACTGTTTAACTAGACACCTCACTATCTCAGCTATATTGGCATCACATGCTAATGATGACAGGGGAACTTCTACTAGTAGAAAATGAGCTGACATACCATATACTTAAAAAGTCATCTGTCTTCAGCAGCATTATCAGATGCGTAAACAAAAAAAACGTACAAAAGTAGTGTTAGGATCTTGCCAATTGTCTCAGGGTATGTCTAAACATAGAAATGAATTTAAACTGATGACAACCAATTCAAATTCAATTAAGTGCATGGCCACCCTTGCTTTCCTCAATTCGAAACGAGGAACTCCTCAATGGGAATTGATGAAAGCTGACTTCGAATTGGTCAAACCTCGTTTGACTTTGAAGTCCAGGTCAATTTGAGCCCAGTAGTTCAAATTGACCTAGTGTGGCCACGTCAATTTGAACTCACTGGGAGCTCGAATTGACAAAGACTGACCTTCCCCCCAGGGTGCATGGAACCCTGGAAGGAAGACCAGCCCTTCAGCACCCAGGGCCAGCAGCCCCAAAGGTGCCTCCACACCTGTCCCAGCCAGATGGGGTGAGGAAGAAAGGGGTTCCTGTCCCATGGCTGGGGACAGGGACCCCAACCTGCGCTCCAGCCTTGCTTGCCAGCTAGAGAAGGGATTCCCTCCCCAGGCTGGAGCTGGGCTCCCGGGGCCGGGGAAAGAACCCCCCTGCAGAGGTCCATCCCTGCTGGCCGCACATGGGGGAGGGATCCTTGTGTGCAGCTGCTGCCCCAATGGCCGCGGGCAGGAGAAGGGACCCCACGTACAGATGGAGCCCTGGTAGGGGTGGGGAGCCCTGCGTGCTGAAGCAGTGCTAGCAGCGTGTGGGGACAGGGACTCCCGCACACACTGCAGCCCCCCACACGGCGGGGCTCCTGCTGGCCACACACTGGGCAAGGGACCCCCACGCATGGCTGGGATCCTGCTGGCCACGTGCCAGGGAAGGAACCCCGCCCCACGTGTGGATGGAGCCCCACTGGCTGTGTGCGAGAAAGGGACCCTCGCACGTGGCTGGGCTCCCACTGGCTGCACATGGGGGAGGGACCCCGGCATGCATGGGTGGAGCCCTGCTGCCCACAAGTGGGGGAGGGACCCTGGCATGGGCAGCCAGCGGGACTCCATCCATGCACACCGGAGTCCCTCCCCTGTGTGCAGACAGTGGGAACCCAGCCACATGCAGGGGTTCCTTCTCCCCTGCCCCACTGTGCTGTCAGCAAGGGCAGGGGGAATTCCCCCTACCAGGCACTGACAGCACAGCAGGGTTGGGGGAGAAAGGATTCCCCCAGCCCCTGATGACAGAGCAGTGGTGGCAGGGGAGAAGGGATTCCCCGGGCCCTGTGCTGACAGCGCAGGGGTGGGGTATTCCTTTCTCCCACATCCCTGCTGCAGTGTGTGTGGAAGGGAATCCTTTCTCCCATGTCCCTGCCAGGCTCCTGCCTTCTGAGCCTGGCATGGGGGAAGCAGCCCCTGCCCAGCTCTAGCCGCGGTGGAGTTAGTGCTGGGCAAGGGATGCTTTTCCTTGTGCTGGGCTCAGAGGGTTGGAGTCTGGCAGAGGATTGGGTGGTAGCATGGCCCACTCAGGGGGCCATGTTGCTATACCACCAGTGGCGCCCCGCCTCTAATTTGAATTAACAATTCCAGTTCATGGACATACTAGTTCATATTGGAGTTTGTTCTGTGGCTTTGTCAATTCGAATTGACAGAATTCAAACTAATAATTATTAGTTTGACCTGACTAATTCAAATTCAGTCAAGTCGAATTAACACATTAAGTGTAGACTTAGCCTTAGAGAATGAAACAGTGTATTTCCAGTATTCTATGCACTTCTGCTTCTCACTATTTATTAAAAAGTACACAGCAAATATTGAAGTATGCCTATCTATGCCTGTAGAATAAAAGTAGCAAGGTTATTTATTTAGTTACTTATTTTTAAGGCAGCCACTTTACTTCCTCATGAAAAGATTTTTACAGAAGTTCTGATTTACATTTGCTTTCATGACAATGATCTCACAACTGACCTTTTTTGGGGGGCATAAAATAGGGGAAAATAAAAGCTTCCCACTAATTCTGTAGAAAAAGCTTCTTCCTCTCTCTGATCTCCATCCTTCAAACATTTACAAGTATCCAAGTATCACATTGCAGTCCATCGCTACTCATCTAAGCAACTTGAAGCATGCACTTAGAGTATTTGAGGGATTAGGTAATGCTCTATCCTAAGGGTTTAACCCTTCTCCCATGTAATTCAGTGGCAAAACCCATTGGCTTCAGTTTTGCCTGATTAAGCCCTAAATGAGCTGCAGTTGAGGAACTGAAGTAGTAAGGCAAAACCTACATCAGTGGTTCCCAACCTGCGGTCTGTGGACCCCTGGCAGTGGGGGGGGGCGCAGAGTCACTCAAAGGGGTTCGCGGACAGGCTGGGAGCTGGGGCCCAATGATGCCAGGAGGGAGCTGCTCTGCCACAGGCTGGGAGTTTTTAAAACTCCCATGCTGCCCTGAGCGTGCTCAGGGAGGGAACAAGTCAGTGGTATGGCCACTCCCAGTTCCAGGAGCAAGTAAGGGGGCAGAGTGGTAGGGCTGGGGGGGAGGTCGGCCCCAGGGCAGTGGGGGAGCTGGTGGCAGGACAGAGGGGTGGGTTAGGGAATGGGTGGGGTGACTTGGGGCCAAACCCCACTGTGGGTGGCGCCGCTCTGTGGCGGGAGACCGAGTCTGCCGGCAGCTACCCCTGCTGCAGCTCCGCAGCGGGGGGGACAGAATTCTGCCAGGGTGCCTCTCCCGCCATGGATCGGACGATCTGCGGCAGGAGCAGAATAGTGCCAGCACCCCCTGCAGCAGCTCTGCAGCTCCACGGCACAGCCTGGATTTTGTGGGGTGCTCCCCCTGCCACCACAGTGCCCCCCTTCCGCCACACCACTGCACAGCTCTCTGGCACCAGGAGGATGCCAGCTGCGGGGGGGGGGGGGGGCACAAAATTTTTGAAGGTTGGGAACCCCAACGTACATTAATCAATCTACATCAATAAATTTGTTAGTCTTTAAAAATGCCACAGGACTCCTTGTTTGTTTTGGTGAATTAGACTAACACAGCTACCGCCCTGGAACTTACCAAGTCACCTGTAACAGCAATACTCTCAAAACATTCCTGGGCACACAGGGAAATCTGGCAGAATCTGCTTAGAGCAAAGGAGCACTGGAACTTTTTTTTTTTTTTTTGTTTAAGTCCATTAAATATGAGAACATTTTTAGTTTGGAACATTTACAGCCAGATCCTCAGCTGATGTAAATTAGCATTGCTTCTCTGAAGTCAGCTGTGCTATTCCAATATACATCAACTCAAGAGCTGACCTGCAGTTAGAGTGGAATTAAAGATGCTCTGGAATGCCAATTTCTCTGTTTCTTCTTAAGGGAGTCATAATTGTCCCAGGTTACCTGGTGGGGCTTGAACCATTTTTGTGCTGTACTTTCAAAAAAGAGCCCTTGGATACTGAACCCGGCCCTTTTTGTTGCAGACTCTGACTGACAGAAAGCAAGCAAGCAAGCAAGCTTCCTTAAACATCAAAAAGCAAGAGAGACAGCCTGCGGCTCCTATAGCACATTCCACAATAACTGCATTTGTGGCTTTTAGAGTTTACATGAGGTCTGTCAGATAGATGAGGGTGGCTGAAGGGAATACTATAAAAAGGCTCTTACCCAGTGCCCTCGATGCTTTGTTTATAGTCTTTTCCTGCTTCTATGTCTGTATTTTCCCTACCCCCTTCACACAGTACACTCTCTTACCTCAGTTTGCCAATTCACTAGATTCTCTGCCTTCAAGTCCCTCTTAAAGACACACTTTTTCTGTGATGCCCATGTGAAATGATCCACACAGAATATTAAAAAACTAAATCTAAAGATCTTGTGATTGACCCACTGGATATGGGCTCAGGAGCTCTAGGTTCATTTCCCAGCTCTTCTGGACTTCCATGGGCAAATCACACAGGGTCCTTCAGCAGCTAGGAGGAGCAATCCCCAGAATGGGTAGACGTACACATGCTAGTTATGCCTGAGCTAGTACCTTCGATGACATGGTCAGGCCAACAGCTCCAGCTA
The DNA here is from genome assembly GCA_007922195.1 of Podocnemis expansa. NCBI lineage: Eukaryota > Metazoa > Chordata > Testudines > Podocnemididae > Podocnemis > Podocnemis expansa. The sequence continues at coordinate 140,603 of ML682057.1, read as the reverse complement.
ACTCACCCTGGAGGTCAAGTGGGACCGTACTTGGGCAGCTACCCCACAATGTGCTAGCTCAAGCAAAGCTAGTGTGTGTACATCTACAATTCCCAGCTGCTGGGCAGACACATCCTCAAGTGTTTCTGTGCCTCAGTACTTAGCACGTCATCTATACAATGGAATAATAATACTGCCTCTTTCCACCTCTTCCTTTAGCTCATCTATTGAAATCAAATGGTCTTTCTGGCAGGGATTGTATGTGTTTAATATAAAAGGGGCCTCAACTGTACCTGGCTCCTCAGGATTTCTCCATGTACCCAGGTTTCCCACTTCTACTGTAGGCTCTCCAGGACAGAGATTCTCTGAATGTTCATTTTGCATCTAGCTGAGCTCTTGGAACATTTTTGGTTCTGAGTCAATAACAGATAAAATAATAATCCCTAATGGATAGAGCTAGTAAAACAACAACAACAAAACCCAAACAGCTATTTGTCACTGAAATTTTGAAAATTATAGCACTGAAAATTTCCACCATCGCTATTAACAAACTCATGAAATCTCCTAACGGCTTACAAGGATATTACTGAGTGTGGACTGCACTGTGATAAATTGCTTAATGGGGCTCTAAGTACAAATGAATCCTTTCTAGTAGGGTTTTATAAATGGGATGAGGAGAAAATGCTACCTGTGAGCAACTTGTGGGAGGTAAATGTTTGTCAAGGTTATTCCAGTGATCATTCCCTCATAGACATCAATTATCATTGTAAGATCCACATCACCTTATACTACAAGCAGTTATACAGCTAGGTGGGAAAACTAAACGAAGAAAATGTGAAGAATGAATGAGGTACAATCCATTCGCATTGCATATGGTAGTTACTGAATGCAGTCACTGGGCACAGGCATGAGAAGTGCATCACTTGATATTTTATCTAAATTGCTATACAAAACCAGAATGCCCTAGAGCTTAACAGTGGGTAAAAAATAGCTTTGATTGGTAAGGTGGTCAGTAAAAGTTTATTTGTTATGCCTACAGTCCTCGCCTCTTCTACACACATTTTCGGAAAGCGGATCAGTTTAACAGTTTAAAGCCTTTTAAAGTCCCAAACACTACTATTCTCATTTTCTAATAATCTGCCAGCCTCACTGGAAATAAACATGTTCTCCTTTTGCAGGATCTTCCTGTTAGTAACAGTTGCACATAAATAAAGTCTTCTAAACAAACATCTTATCTTTTTATGGAAGGAAGTCCATTAATAAGGAATTGACGTCCTTCCCTAAAAAAATACATTTGCTAATTCTTTCCCATAAACTATTGAAATAAACTAACACTCTGAGATATTTTATTCCTTTTTCACAGCTAACTGGGTAATCTGCACGTAGATAAAGTAGCGCTGTTTGTGTTTCTGTATAAACAATGCTATTGTTGCTACCTTGCTATGCAACATTAAATAACTATGCTTTTTCCTCAGGTTTCAATGGCTTCATGGAATTATTGCTTCATTTCTGCTGGATTCCTTACAGTTATATTGGATCATCAGCCACAGTACAGGGTGTGAAGAGCCTGTCATACAAGGAGCTTCAGAAGCACATTACCTGAGTCTGCTGTCCTGAACTGCACAATTGTTCTCACCAAAATGTCCTTTCCCCATCAAAAATAGAACAAAGGAACACTCAAATGAACCCAAAACAATCAAGTAAATATATCTACAGTACATCAATTTTAGTGACTCTGTAAACTAGTCAAGATACTTTTAGTGCCCTGAATTAATACTATTGTGGAGAAAATTATATCACCCCTATTCAATCATGTATCTTCTTCTTTCAGCAAAATGTTTTTCTTTCAAAGAAAGAAAATGAATTACAACAAACTTGTATGTTGCTTTTAAAAAACAACAGAAATGCATGTTCCCAGACAAGACAGTACTCTTAGTGACATGGGGGAAAAGATACTGAAATTGGGAATGTTGGCATGCTAAAATTTTTCTGAGATCCAAAATTAAAAATGTGAATGTCATGTTAAATGAAGATAAGCTCAAAACAGTACAGCATTTATATTGTGATTATACACTTGTGTAAACTTCTTATAACATGTCATAACATTTGTCTAGAAATATTCATGTTTCATAAACACAGTGAATGTTTAATTTTAGAAGTATGAAGATATTTATTAACATGGATGCCAAAAGGAATTAAAAAAATACACAATGCACCAAACACTTTAACACAAGGTATGTTGTTGATGCAAGATGAATGGGAAAGGATGTCAATAAAAAAAAACCAAAAAAAAAACCTAACCAAGTTCTAGACAAAATCTTAATGTTAGGTACCACATTTTTACCAGAATTACTACAGTAACAATGGGAAATTCAAGACTGTCAATCATAAGAACGTGTGAGGTGTTTGACCAAGGAAAAATTGTGCAGGGGTAAGCTACCAGAGTTAACCTGAATGCACTGCGCACAGGTAACACTAGCAGTGAAGACAGTGCAGTGAGAGCTTTGCAGCAGGCTACATGGTCAAGTATGTATCCACAATCCATGCTGGGCTTGTACTACTTTATTGAAGTCTTGGCTGCAGTGTCTTCCCTGCTGTTTTTACTGGCACTAGCTTGATTCACGTTAGCCCAGGCAGGCTAACCAGCGCAAAACTTTTGCTGCGTAGATATACCCTGAGTATAACAACATTGTCTTTACAGTCTTTTATTTGATAATACATTTAAAATACAATACTGTTAGTTTCAGATCATCTGATCAGGAAGAAGTTATTCCAGTGGAAGACATTAAAAAGTAAGCCATTTTAAGACATTTATGGGCAAACTCCAGCAGTAACTCACCCTAAACGTTAAAATTAAACTTAGAAATAAAAATACCTAATGAAAACTTCAGCATAATAATTCAACTGCTCACTCCCTTTGTTTTCATGTTGCAATTTTTCTTCCTCCCTTGCATATGTATTGTCTAGTAGGGTCAATTGTGATTTTGCCACAAGCCACGCAAACGGGACAACATACAGCTGTGCTTTCATGGAAGCAAACCAGGAAATGGACCATTATTCAGACAATCTGCCTCCCATTTTGCTGCTGCTCATGGTGGGGATATAACCTGGCAGAGCATGTGTCTTCTGGCACACAACAGGGGGAGAACCAAGGCTCTGGATAATATCAGTTCTGGATAATTGTATTAAGGGAGAGCTGCCCTTGGCTTTTCATGATTCTGCCCAACCGAAAAAAAAAAGCTCAATTACAAGGGTGCTGGCAGAGTTATGAATGGAGCTTTGGTTTCAGAACTGAAATGAGTGCATACAAAAGCTCCAACAGCGAGAACTTTTGTTGAATCTTAAAAGTTTACTGGCTGCTGGAGTTACTTTCTGACTAAAGCATGCAATAAATGCGATATGTTTCTAGCTCTACAAAGAGTAGGGTCTAGTCAACACCTTTACCAACTATGCACTTCTGTATTTCATTCTTACCTGCACTGGTGTCTCTGCCACTCCACCTGTCTCCATACTTTGCAAATGGGGTGTTGCCACGGGTGGAGGAGGAGCTCTGCGTTTTTTAATTTCTAGGCTCGTGGTCATTCCTGAAACATTGCCAAGAGACAGTGATGGACCCAGCGTAATGGAACGTGAATTCACTGAAGGGGAATTCGGAGCTGTTGCAAAACCCTAAAAATACAAGAAAATCACGGTCACAATAACTTTTGAAAGACTATGAAGAAGAAATAGAAAAAAACCCGAAGTACACCTCATTACCCTTTAACCGAGACAGTGTTCTGAGTAATTGTAAAACATGCAGCATTGCAAACTGCACAATATATAGACATTTTTCAAAGATGAAATGAAAGGTATTAACTCCATTCAGCAGGGATGATGGTTGCAACAGATGAAATTTATATGCTGATATTAATATTTAGAAAGACATAGTACAACTTATTAGAATTGTTATTGGGAACTTTATCAAAGCAGGAGGCTCCCACTTAATTAAAGAAACTTTCTTTTTATACACAGAAAGTGAACTCTCTCTCTCTTTGCAGTCAACCAAATATATTTTGTCATACTTAAAATATAAATAAGGAATCCTTAGGATTTCTGAGAACATGTTCTATTCGAAATCAGAAATAAATATTTAAGTTCCCATACACCATGCTGTAAATTATATCTTGGGCAAAACTTTGCTGTCAGCTAAACAGCAGCAAATCTAGCAGCCCTACTTATCTACTCATCTATGCAGCTTTTAAACAACTATAATTCCTTTTACTTGAATGGAGTTATTTCTGATTTACAAAGATGGAGGCAAGAACTGAATCAGATCCAGAGTAGCTCCACTACTTCAGTTCAGTAGAAGGACTAAATTTACACAAATTTACATCAGAGCAGAACTGAGCCCTGTTTCACAGCAGGAAAATGCTTACATGCAAGATAGCACCTTGTGCTGGATCCAAAGCTAAGTGAATTTGATTTTCAAAGGAAAAACTTCCACTGGATTGAGGATCAGGTCTCTATTTGGAGATGAGGGGAGATGGGTCTGTCTGTCTGACTCATGCTCACACCGTCCTTAAAACAGAAGCTCTTGAAAATGTTCATGATTTTTGATGTATGAAATTTTATTTCATCCAACTTTCTAACCAATTGTAATGCTGCTTGGAAAACATTTTCCAAAACTTGTCAATACCACCTGGTTTCATCTACATGAAGTTTTGATGATATAGTGAGGAAAATGCACACAAAAATTTTAAAAAAAAGTTTTTGACCATCTCTTTTCAACTACTTGTTAACATTTCTATCCCTTCTGGTCTGGGCCAGGAATATCAATATCACGTAGAACAATGACTATCATCAACAACTTTGTGTCACAGCACAAAGGAACTTTCTACCACAGAAATAAGCTCATCTGCGCAGGAGACAAAACTTCTTGGAGAATGCTCTGAGATCATGAAACAATCACAAACCTCACCATTGTCTGCTCCAAGTTCAAGGTGCCCTTCTTCAACTGTTCAAATTCAAAACACAAACACATCCATACTATGTTTTCTTTTTTTTTTTTTTTTTTTTTAAGTAAACTATTAAAGCACTGCAGTCAACATACAATTTCCTCCCCAGGAAAAATGTAAGAGAAAATGATCAACATGTGACAGATTTTAGTCACATTCTTTAATGAAGTACTGGAAGGCTGCTTAGATACCACAATGACGAGGGTAGTACAAGAAGAAAACAGAGCTCCTTTCCTTTCCTTTCCTTCTATGTCCACTTCACAAAGGCCATCGCCAGTTGATATTCTAAGCAACAAGGTCAAAGACTCAGAGAGAGAGAGAGAGAGAACAATTTGCTCACATGAGAAATGGTTGTTCCCTCCAGCTCAGGACTGAAAACACATAAGCATCTTGGTGAAGCTTTAAACAGTGCTGCCTATGCTGTACTTATTTTGTAGACAGAGAACTCTTTCTAGGGCAGTCAGTCATTCTGACACCTTTCACCAGCACTGCACTTACACAACTTATAACTGCCTGGTTTAGGAGCACATCTTCTTCCACCCCAACAGGGATGTCACAAAGGGGAGGGAGAAAAATAAAAAATAAAGGAAAGCATAAACATGCTCAGCATACTATGAGCAGAAATCACATCAAACAAAACATTGGCAAGGACACAGCAGGTCATTCGGGAGAGGTTTCATCTGGGTTTCTTGGTTCTCTAATTAAGTCACCCATACATCTAGCAAAGAGTCTACACAAGCCAGATTCATCACTGGTAAAAATGAGTGCAACTCTGAAGACATGGCCCTATCCATCTTTGTGGACAGCAGAATTGCTCTCCAAGATATGGAAACTGAAAGAGCCTGATACTAGCTTGTGTAGTTTTAAGGAGACCACCACTGAAACAAAGAGGTGGATTAGACAGAAAAAACACCACCATAGAAAGACATGTTTTCAATTGCTTAGTGAAGTTCGGTATCCTGATGGCACCACGACAAGCTAAGAAAAAGAACTCAGAAGCTACTTGTACAGGGCTAATAGATTTTGATCTGATCCTGCATCGACAAATCGCATGGACCCAAAACAGGCTTAAACAGGAGATCTGGATGAACTGGCTGCAGGACACTATTATCATGAAGATTGCTTGCTATAGTAGACTTCCAGAGGCACTAAAATACCTTGCACAAAAAGTCCATAGTAATAGTATACCAGATAAGTCTTCTCTCATGTACTATGATTTGCATTTATAGAAGGGTCAGATCAGCATTTAGTACATTTTTCTTATCTTGGATTTCTCTGAATTTATTAGCAGGGTTTCTCAACCTTTGTACCTATTCATCAGTAATGCAAACTATCGTGTGCATTTCTTATTAATATGGTTTTTTCGTGTCTTATTTGAGGTGAACATGGACTCTAACATTTTCTATTCTTGGTCATATCTGTTAGGCAGCAGCTGACAGCCTGACCTCATCTGTAACTAGCAGGATCTCTGTACCCCCAGCTACTTTCTGTAACTGTTGAGTCTAACTCTGTATAGCAACGCATACTGACTTCTAAGTCTATGTGATACTACAGAGAGTAGAATATAAAGAAGTCTCGTTTTTTGCACCCTTAAAGGAAAACCAGGGACTGAAGAAAATCATTTTTCAACCCTACTCTTCAGCTTGAGTTTCTGTTGAATGTGTCAAAAGACAGTAGGTTAGCATAAGTTATAGATAAAGATATTTCAGATCTTCACCATTAAACTGGGATTATATTTGACCCAACGTCATACTCTGGGTAAAAGGCAACCAGAATCTTTGCTGTTGAACAGAGTTCTCTATGCGTATGCCTACACCGGAGGCTCAGTTATGTTGACCTTACAAGGTCAACTTTAAATTGACTTAAAGCTGACCTTGTTAAGTTGATTTACAGTGTCCACACTCCTGTTAAGTTGACTTACAGAGTCCGACTGCCCTCATTCACACTGGTACACACTAGCTTAAGTTGACTTAAGCTCCACACTGGCTTAAATTGACTTAATAAAGTTGACTGAAGCCTCAACAGGTGGTGTTATTAAGTCAACTTAAGGAAGCCCTGAAGTTGATTTTATAAAATCCAGATGTGGCCAGAGCCTTCCTTAGGTTGACTTAAGGAAGGTTAAGTCGACCTAAGGTCCAGCATACACATACCTGACAAAGAAAATACATGAGAATTTTTTTTTTTGGCTGGATTTTGTTTTCAACTCAATAATAATCTTAAGAGAAGTCATAAAAAACCTGCAACATTTAACACAGGTTAGTACATGTTGATCTAAAACAAAACAGGTTTTTGTAAGAGAAAAATATATAAGGGACCAGCTTATACATTGCTGTGTTCTTCGAACGGTCAGGTCTGAGAATAAATCCATCTGATGCTTGAGTAGGATTTTCAAAAACACTTATAGCTGACCTAACTCTGCTTGGGTTGAAGTTAAAGCTCCCACTGCCTTCAAACAGAGCAGACTCTAGAAAGCACTGGGGCCTTTTGAAAATCTCACCTTTTTTCGAATGAACTTTACACACCTATGTACGGGAAGAAAATCTAGAGACCGATCTTACAGAAAGAAAATCCAGGGCCGAGTAAGACCTCCACATACCCATGCATGCTCACACAGGCCAGACATCATCTGCATTGGCTTCTGTGGAACACATACTGTTGTACCAGGAGGATTAGGCAGATGAGTGCCTGTGGCAGGCCCAGACCCATACGCGGGATCTGATTCATCTCCTATTAATGTAAATAGGAGTCTTCCCATTGATTTCAGTGGGAGTAGGATCATACCCTTATTAATTTCCTTTTGAAACAATGGATTTGGGGGCTTGATTTTAAGATACTTTAGGTATACAGTTGATGAGAATGTGCATACACACATATGGAATTTTAAAATTAACTATGTGTACATATATTGACCGTATCTGCATAAACAATTTGCCCAAATCACCTCTCCCTTACCCTTGTTTTATTCTTATGTTGCCACATTTACTTCTGATGAACTATTCTTGATTTACATCAGTGCAAGTGAAAGGAGAATCAAACTCAATGACAGCAACTGTTTCCCTAGGTTGTCAGAAAAAATCAGGCCCTTTATCCTTTATTTATTCTATTTAATAAGGCACTATTGATTATTTTGAACTTTCTGTGAAAAGACAGTCAAATTTAGCCCCTGAAACCTTTGCATTTCCCTGTATTATGAAAGACTGTACAACTTCAGATGCCAAGCACGAACATTAACATAGGCATTTTAACATTTCTTCCAAGTTTTACAGTCGCAGACTGTGCAAGTGTGAGGCTGTTACAGAGCCTTGCTCATTGTTCAAAACAACAGGTATATTAATGGAAAAGAAATTCTGTATTTTTATAAGCCCACAATGAATTTTCTTCTTTTGAATATAGCCAGGGAACACTCACTGTTGGCTTATGCAGATGCAATTTCACTGATAGAGTTGTGCCAGCTTATGTCAGCAGTGAATTTAAGTCCCAATTCAGCAAAGCTCTCAAGCATATGTTGAACTTACATCCACTCCTCACCAGCAAAAAACTTAAGCATGTGCTAAAAGTTAAGTCACAGGGAACTGCGATCCTTACTACTTTTTGAAGTTATGTGCTGCCATAGAAACTTGTGATAAACATACGAAGTTAAATGTAGATGTTTAAGTTTACTAACAAACAGAGAAGGTGCTTTTTTCTAGTCTTTTTTTATCCCTCTCTGATGAACTTCACAGGCTTCTACAATAGTAGGCAGATGATTTTTTGATTCCTCAACCAGTATCTTTCACTGTGGTATATACCACCTTCATTTTTTTCCAACAGCTGATCTATGATGGGTGGGATTTAGGCTCACAGCCCAGTTCTCTTTCCTGCACCACTTATTGGCTAGCTAGCTCAGGAAGCTCCCTTCTCAGACTGCCAGCTTCTGTGAATCCCATTCTTTGGCAGCTGACTCTTTTTAGGCATTATACAGGGAGCCCAGCCACATACTTGAAGCAGCTGATTGCACTAGGCATCAGGACACCTAAATGATGGGTATTACAATGCTGACTTTAAGTCCCCTTTCTGAATCCAGCCCTAGGTACCTAACTGCTCTTGAGATCAGTGGGAGTTAGGTGCCTAGGAGCTTCTGAATATCTCACTAGGGGGTCTAAATCCAGTCCTAAGTCAATTTTGAAAATAGGAACTGGGATCTCAAGTCACTTAGGTGATTTTGAAAATTTTACCCCAATTCACAGAAGAATAAAACCATATTATATAGATGTAGAGATACATCTAAAAGTCAATGAGGTAGGATTTTTTATTTATTTCTTTCAAAGTAACTTTCTTCACCACCTCCCTTTATGAGAGTTTCCTTGGCTTTCTCACGACACAAAGTGGCATTTAAAGGTCAGCAAAAGACAGAATGCTGATGCTCACAAGAGCGATTTGGCTTCCTGTTCCACGTCCACATGGGTCAATAACATTTTCTCAAAATGTCAAGTTTTTTTTTTTCTTGTGGGGGCGTCACAGACAGGCCTTTCTTCCGCAGCTCTGTGCCAAAGCCCACAGATTTTGGCTCTCTCTTTTATTATGCAATTTCCTCCTGAATAGAGTTTAAATTAAAAAAAACTAATCGATTGGGTTGTTTTAAGAGCTGGGAACTACTATATGCATCAGTAACGGGAACAGCCTTTTTAAACAAGCAGAGAAAGGAAATATTAAAAAACAAAACCAAAAAAATATCTTTATATAGGAGATGTATTCAAACACATACTTCAAGAAACAGTACCATGGACACCACACCAACTGGAGGGTTACAGATACAAAAATGTATTCAGAGGTCACTGAGATTTTTTTAAAATTGGCCATCTTTAATCAACTTTGTTCTTTCTAATCACTGAAATTCCCCAGTGACTTAACTGTAACTACTTACAATCAAAGGCCAAAGGGGAACAATCTCATTTCTTTAACTTTTTCTTGATTTCCGTTTTATCGCCCCACCTTCAACTCTGGGGGAAAAAGAAAAGTCTCCTCACCTGGCACAAAATTATTAGCTCAAAGGGCAACTACACTGTTTCCATAACAGTGATGACTGCAGGCCTTAACATGGTTCATTTTATACAAACAATATATCACTGTGAGAGATGAAAGCCAGCACACAGCCTGGGAGCAAAAAAAGGGAGATGTGTGAGCCTCAGAACGCTGAAGGCTTTGTTCCCCAGTGGCTAACCAGGGTTATGGCAGGTTGCTTAGAGGCTCCTGAGATCAATTAAGAAGTAGCCAGGTGCCTGATAAAAGCCCACTTATTCCAAACAGAAGCTGCACAAGCTGGTGAAGGAGGAGGAGGGTGGTGCTGTGCAGAGCAAAGGAGTAGAAGAGTTTGTAGAAGGTAACTGGACTTGAGAAGAGAAAGAGAGGTGTGTCAGACTCTTGATTGATTGAGAAAAGAAACCTGGCCTAAGGGGGAAACCAGGCACAAGGAACTGTAAGGACAGAGGCGGAAGACAACCCAGGGGAAAGAAGTGTAGACTGAGACATTGTCAGCAGCACATAGCTGCACTTCATAGGGCCCCTGGGTTAGGACTCAGAGTAGAGGGTGGGCCTGGGTCCCAAACCCCCTCTCCCCTCCCTGGAGTTTCACCAATGCAAGTGCCTCATAAGGGCAGGACTCAGGCGTTTGGGGTCTGCCCTGACCCACTTCCACTAAAGAAAAGCATGAGACCCCGTGCCAGAAAACCAGAGGTTTGCCACACTTACTCAATATACTTTTACACCCATGTTTTCAAGGTTTTATATCAAGGGTCTGAATTAATCCTCTGGAGAGTCTAAGTCACATTCCCATCCTCCTACACTGTCATTTTGTTGCCTCACTGCCAATACAATAGCTATGTTCCAAGAATGCACCAGGTGAACACTAGAACTTGTCCAATTAGAATTAGAAAGCCTAGAACTGGAGACAGAACACATAGGGATACAGAGGGCAGCTCTCTTGCATAGCTCTGCCATTTCTCCTTCACGCTGAGCTGTCACAATCCTCCTTTTTTAGTTCTGCTTTGCAGAGGAGCAGAAATCAAGCACTCTACATCACATTGATGTATATGGTGTCTTCTGTGATGTGCTACAGACAGGTGGAGATAACAGTGAACTAATGATATAGATGAACGATAATTCCCAGTCTGCCAGGGTAGATGGACTCCTTAGCTGACCTACTCTATGAGCAGGTATAAAGACCATCTATAAGCTGCTCAAATCCTACAGGTTCTGTATGACAGAATTAGCTCATTAACCCCTTCTGGGATATACAAGACGTAGGAACACACTCTGAAGAGAGAGTTCTGAAGGCAAAACCTAGGGACAGTCAACATCAGGGAAAAAGATTAGACTGAGGTTCATATAGTGATATTGTGTTTGAGTTCCAAGTAAGGGAGTAAGTTTGGATTTAAACAAAGGATCTGTGTGATCTGTTAAGAGGGTGGGAGCTGAGCCCATTCACAGGGAAATACAAATTGCGCAAATGTTTGTGTTTAAAAATTGTGTGTGTGACAAAATGAAAGAGAAAGAAAGTGTGCAAGAAGTCAATCTTTTTATTAGAAAATCTGGTATTTTAATAAATTCATATATTCTACCCCTCTTTGCAGCACTTCACTAGATACAAGACTATGCAGAGAAAAGCCCCTCCCCATACATTTTGTGGGCAGTAGAATTGAGGTACTACCTCCCCCTCTCCTACTATATGAAGTTGGGGAAAAACTGCGGAGAGCAGTTAGCAACAGATGGGAGCAGAAGACAGCCCCATTGGAGTAGTGGACAAAGCAGGGACCTCCAGACATTCTAGTCAAAGCTGCAAAAAAAATTCTGACTTTCTCTGCTCTGAACTAACTGTTTATTTCACTGGAGGGCAAAATACAGCTTGGGCTGGATCCAGCCATTCTGACACATTGCCCACCCACTAGCTTATATACGCCACCCCGCTGGCTGGCTCTCTGCCACTCCAGTTGATCAGCTGGCTCTCCACTGCCCCCCGAATCCACCTGTTAAAATTATTGCCCACCTTTGGGCTATTTACAGCAACTCCCTCCCCTCCCCACCATTTCTATGCATCTGGTTCTTCCCACACCTGCCACACCACCCCCTTTTTCTTAGCTCCCTTTCCTTTTCTTTCAATTAGCTGATCCCTTCTTAGGTAAACCCATCGACAAAACCTAAAAACCAGCCAACCAGCTGAAATGGTGCCACTATCATTCCATTTGAGCCTATCATATTGTTCACTCTGGTTGTGAGTTACAATTCTTACACCACTGTCTTTCTTGTCTATTTAGAATATATTACCCCATTATTCACCTGTCCCGCCCCACTGGTCTGCATCCATTTGTTGCTTCTTGTTTTATATTTAGATCGTATGATCTTTGGGCGCAGTGACTGGTTTTTTTTGTTCAGTGTTTGTACAACATTTAGTATAATGAAGTCCTGGTTCATATCTGGAACTTCTAACCATGACAATAAATAAAAACAAACACCACACATCAGCCTATAAATTATTCATAAAGAATCTGAGGTTGCTAAGTATCTCAGTATGTTAATGTTGCTTAAAATTTAAGCTTCAAAACTATCCATTAATTAATTTAACCAGTCCAAATATATAAAGTATTTCATGAAGAATACATGTTTTCACTGAAGGACACACCATTTGAGTATTCAGGAAAACTAAAGGAATTAAATATAATTAAAATCAACCCTTAGACCTCATATCAAATCATTATTCACAATTGTTCCTTCTGGTATTTAACCAACACAGCTTATTACAAATTTGATCCTGTCTCCAGAGATGAATTGTGTGTGTGGCAGCTACAAATATTAGAATACAGATTCCTCTTTTTATGGAAATATATATGACACTCATATATATTTGATTGTATGCATTCCATATAATTTCTATATTTTCACAATTTTCCTAGAAGCAAGATCCTTCTTCATGATACAAAACACTAACTGAAATACACAATGAAAATAGAAAAATATTAAACGCAAAATCCTAGCTGCTTAGCCCTAAATTTTAAAACTATGTATCTCTGGCTCCAAGCCCTTGGCATGTTACAATTTCAAGCCCTCAATTCTGTTTCAATGTCTCACTCGTCAGATTGTTCCCACCTCAAACAAACCATCGCATTTTATAAAACTTTTGTCTGTCACTACTGCTACCTGACAACATGCCAGTGCCAACAGTAATAAGATTTCATTTGCAAAATTTCATCCTCACAGCAAAGAAATCGCCTCACTGGCAGAAGTGGAAAGCAATCAGAGTATCAAGGAAAACTGGAAGCAAAATCCTCTTCATTTGCAGCAGTGCAAGTGAATAAAAGCTAAGCTTGATTTACATTTCTATGTGCTCATGTAATCTGTTACTTAAGTGGCAACATGTTCTTAACACATTTCATAGTTTAAGCAAAACATTCTATAGGAATAATTAGAACCCAGCTTTTCTTGACAGGAAGCACATAGAAAACACTTGGATTCTTTGGTTCCAAACTGTGGATTTCAGGTCATGTTTTATAGTCAATGAACATAGACCCTATTGAATCTTTTGAATCAGAGCTAGGGAGATGGGTGAAATGGGGGAAAAAAAAACAAAAAACAAAAAAACCCAAATCTTCTTTAATTCAAAAGTCTTAGCATTGACAGCAAAGAAAAAAGCCTTCTCAACTTAATGCGGTGAAAAATATAATCGCTGAAAATCCCTCTTGGGCATTATCTGCTCAGTTCCTGTCATTAAGTGTCATGTAAACAGTGCAAAAAGAGTTTCTCTAAAATTGAATGCAACTACCCACAAAGACTAGGAACTGAAGTTGATGATGGTTCTTTTCAAAACAATGATTCCCAAATCAAGTGGATAGGTTCTTCAAAAAACAAACAGCAATGTTCTGTTAACTCTCTCAACTCATCAGTTGAGATGTCAAAGCCAATTATATTTGCACTCCATACATGCTACTACTAATCTGTGTTCTCTGAGTACCTCAGTTGCCAGGAATGATAATTTACTAATAGTTCAAAAAAGCTAAGAGAAGTACAATTTTTAAAAGACAAACCATAACACACACGAACCTGCTATAGAATGTCTACAGATTGAAATATATATGTGTTATAGAAACCATTGTGAATTGTGTGTGTGAATATATTAAAATATGTTTTCTAAAAATCCACAGAGCTTGAAATAACATAATATACCTTTTTTTAAAATTGAGATGATGTCCTAAAATCATAAAAATATTGATAGGCATGATCCGAGCAATTACAGTGCTACAGAAACTAAGGCCAAGCACTTTGTATGCACTATTTCCCTGTACAACATCATTTCAATACTGACACGTTCTTTTGGATTATGAATATATATAAAAATCTCTAAATATAAATACTCTCAAACTGATCTGGAATATTCCTAACTATGCAGGGAAAAAGCAATCATGAGTGCACCACAGCAAACTATCCTGCACTGTATATTTTATATCCCACTCAGTAGCTTAATGTAAATTTTATTGGCTGTGGTTCTGGCAGGCTGTAAATGAAGTCTGACTGCAAATTCAAAAAAAAAAATCATACTAATTACTGGCTGACAGTATGGAATGCTGACAACAAGTGGTTACAATTAGATTTGTTTGCATTTCATACAAGAGTGAAATGATTGATAATACACTGCAGAAGTGTGCAAAGACGTTTCTGTGGCTCATCTCCTGGAATGTAGTTCTTGCTGTTTGAGTTTTGGGGAAATGCTAGAATCAATCTGTGTCTACTGAACACTACACTACAGGGGTGTTTTACTTACACTTTCCCTCTCGACCACTGAAAAATTTACTTTTCAGAAATCTCTTCTTTGCAAAACAATGTCAAAATAATTTTCTATGGAAACAGAGTGATCATTAATTGCATTTTTTTAAAGTAAGTTGAATTGTTTTGATGAATTTGAAACATGTTATATGGATAAAGGAACAGAGAGGGAAAGATGTAAAATAACAACACTGACATATTTAAAAAAAAAAATGAAAGCAAGAAAATCCTAAACAGCACAGTGAACCACTTAAAGACTGATTTACACCCTGTGCAATCCCATATTTTTATCTCTATTTTAATTTGTAGCATTCATATAACATCATGAATGTACACTACTGTGTGTGGTAGTAGTTGTACCAAAGTACAGGTCTGTATAAAAGGTCCCTGTGCTGTTAAATTCATAAAAAAACACACACAGCATATCATATATAAAGAGGAGCTGGCTATCGAAGCTTGAATGTTTTGCATACACAACAGGGCAGGTAGAAGAATGCAATTCTCCAAGAATTGGAACAAAAACGTAGAAGGAACCTGACGTGCATTAAAAGGGAGGTTATTCTAGTCACATGGGGCTTGTGGAAAAAAGGGCAAAACTGAGAATGTCAAGGGAGTTAATTAAAGTTTACAACAGTTCATGAGCTATCCCAATGTTGTTATCTTTAAAATTCACCAGCTATAATACTCAAAGATAAATATTAATAGTTACCAAGAAATACTGGTATTAAAAATGCTAGCATCAACTATTTTTTTCTTTTAAAGAACATACATTTGTTTTTTGTAGGTAGATTGAAGGGATTTCCACTGTAACATAAATAAAATGTGGACTTTTCAACTTTACTTCATGATTTCCTTTATGAATATCCAGTGGGAGATTTTCAAAAGCACAAAGGGCAGTCAGATGGCTAACTCTCACCAACCTTCTTAGATAGTTGGGCTCTTAATTGTCCTTTGTGACTCTGAAAAGACAGAGCCTAATGAAGACCACCTTTGGAGAACATCTGAACTGGAATGCAGGGCTAGATTCTCACTTCATCTGGTATAAAACATTATAGGTCTTCTGGGAGCTACTCCCATTTCTATCAGTACAGAAATGTCTTCCAATTCCTAATTTCATTCCCAAACAAAAACTCGTAATTTACAACTAAACTTGTGCAACTAGATTGTTTGTGGTGACTATGTGAGACAAATAAAATCATAAGGTTGTCAGGGTAAAAGTCAAAAAAAGGGAGCACTTTTAAATATTGACTTGGACGATCAGCTACAAGTTTGCCAAAAATATTGTGAAAAATTCATGTGCCCTCCAAAGAGTCACAAAGTGAAACCTGGAAACTAACTTCAGTTGCTGAACTGTGAAATAGACAGGTTTTTATTCTGCTTGAAGGGCAAATCTCAAACACAAATTTTAATTATGGTGTTGCTAGTGACAATTCCATAAAAAGGAGGATTCCAAAGCCATGATTCAGATGAAACTAGCCTCAAACTCTATTGCTTCAATTTGTTCTTTAAAACTTTTAAAAAGTAATTAATAAATATCATCTGCTGAGTTTTAAAAACCAAAGGCATCTTCCTCAGCCCAAAGAACTATATGTGCCCCATTCCTTGCTGAGCAAGCTACAGAAGGTTGTGGATCTTGGCACATACCAGACGATTCTCATCAGGCAAAACATTAGCCTGCTGTGAAAGGCAAAAAACCCAACACGTAGGGGCCAGATCCTCAAGTGGGTGAAGTCAGTGGAACAACAGCAACTGAGGATCTGGTCTCCAAATCAACAACAGTCAGGAGACATGGAACAGTTTCCTGGGAGAAGATCTCTTAGGATGAGGGTATGCAAAAGCAGCATTATAATGCCCTAATAGGAGTCATTTCCATACTATTATTTCATATCCCAAAGGACTTTGAAATCACGTACATACAACATCAGTGAGAGGCTGCCATTCAGCCCTTAGCATGTTAGAAAATTTGACCAAGCCACGGTACAGCACAGGTAGTCATTCAGAAAGTTCAAAAGTACAGAAGAGGTAAGACAACAGTTTTAAAAGTCTTATTTCAACGACATCTACGTAACAAATCATGGGTTTCAATCCATTTATTTTAAAAGGATGAAGGTCTGGACCTCACATGCTCAGGATTCATACTTATGATTCCATGAAGCATAAAGATTTCATTATTGATTCTTCAGCCACCATTACATCTTAACACTAATATCTAGCAGCTGGGGAGTAATCTTTCCAGAGAAGTAGTAGCACTCACTTAAAACCAGATTACAGGCTATGTAGCTCATGGATTGTCTCTGTATTATTTACCCGGGTGCTGGCTGGAACAATCTGGCCCTGAACCCTCACTGAGCTCTTTAGGTGGTTGCACAGTAGAAATACACAAAAACATATACAAATTTTGCTATACTCTATAAGGAATAATCCTTCACTGTTAAAAGGGTACAGTAGATGATTTAATAGGTTCCCCCCCACCCCTTATTTTAAAATATGTTTCCTGATGTCACCAGCTGTAGCTGGTACTTCTCCTTCGGATGGCATCTTAAATTTGGATAGCAAACATGAGGAAAATGTCATAACATTAATTTCAGGGTATGACAATCTCAGAAGAGCAAAGAAATTCAGAGCACAGGATTCCATCCTGCCCTTATGTCATCCCATTTGGCAGGCAAAATAATCAATATCCTGAAACATGCTGGTAAAGACTAGATGAGCTATAATAACTGAGCACATGAGGGTGAGTTAAGGGTGAAGAAGCAGATTTCCTTCCAAGTGCTCTTCCTCTGTTAGGATTAAGCCTGATCTTCAGTTATTTTAAACCAGCTTTCCGTATTGATTTTTGTTTAATTAGTGGAATCACTTTTGTTTATTATTTGCATTCTGGTAGTTTCTAGAGTCCCCAGTGAGGGACAATTTTCCATTGCTCTAGCCATTGCACAAACAAAAGGACAGTCCCTGCCCCAACACTGGACATTGCTCGGTGACAAAGCACAGCTTTTCAGGACTTCATAGACAGTTTCTTTCTGAAACCACAAGGGATATTCCAGGTCTAAAGGTTATTATGGTCTTTTTAGGACTGAGAGTCCCAACTTAAGAATGGTCCACAACACAGGACTCTTTAGGGGCCTGATGCCTTACATTGTGTCAGGCCAGTTACACCTCTGTAAGGCAGGCATGAAATGCTACCAAGGCACAGTTCTCCACTCTTTATTACTTACAGTAGCATTTAGCACCCACTTTTTCACTTGCAGTAAGAGTGCTGTGCCACAAATATTTTCAGTATCAAACCTGGGTTTAACAGACACTATGACAAAAAAAAAAACAAAACCCTCCATGGATCCTTATCTGTATTTTGGGATTTCATCTGATGCAGTGACTGCACTGATGGGAATTTTCTCCTACAGTTCCCATGCATATGCACAGCCCTGGACAATAAAAGAAAAACTTACTGTTGGAGCAAGTTATTTTCAATCAAAGCCACTCCTTGTTTTGCCATTTTACATAACTCGTCTCCTGCAGGTCTCCACTTGTTTCCTATTCTTCCAATGGGAAAATATTTGCATGTGCTTTTTAAATGATGAGAATTAACCAACTTGAGTTGCTCACCTGCACCAAATGTACACCAACAAGGAATTAAGCTCTCAGGTTTACATGGTGGTAAGAAAGGCAGACACTACCAGGGTCTTCTCTACACTGAACTGGAGGGATCACTGAAGGTTTTCTAAAAATTCGTAGTGTAGACAGTTCCTGACACCTCAGAAAAGACCTGGAAATCCGAAGACCACTGATGTCAAAGGGAATCTCTTTACTGGCTTCAACGAGCTTTGAGTCAGGACTCTGATTGTAAGCTGACTGTGTGAAAGGATGCATTGTAAGTCATACTAATTGACCCTTCTCCATTGTGTATTGCAAACTTGTTGGAAAACCCTAAAATCGGAAGATGAAAAGCTTTGCGTTTTTTTAAAATATATGTAAATAGTTTAGCTTTTGATATTTAATTCCTGCCAAGGGAACAGCGGGGAAAGTAAGACATTCTTCAAAAATTGCCAACTGCATTGGGCTTCCGAGGCAATGGAGCTGTGTTTGAGGTAGCATGGAACCACACCGTGAAGCGGATCTCCACTGCATGCAGGAGAAGTTGGCATGGTATGTTGGTCATTGTTTTGTCCCCAAAGAGCTAGCTTCACAGAAAAGCATGTGGGTGTATAACCCAATGGTGAGCCCCAGAGGGGTTGGAGGAGGGATGAATCTCTGACTGGATGACAGGGCTGTTTGGTGACAGGGAGGAAAAGAAAAGCTTTTGAGCAACTCCCCTATTATGCACCAATGCAAAGACAAGTCCCATTCTATCCCTATACATGTAAACTCAAAGAATGATGACCTGGGGCTCTATTGCTGACATTAATGATGTTATGTGAAGAATGAGCAAGGGTAGGAAAGTTTGTTTGTGGTGCTGAGAGAGTTGGTGTTGATTTTACAGATGGTGAACAGCTCTCTGTCTTCAGGGTTACTGTATTTGCTAGTTGTGTTGCTGTACTGAGTTGTGTCAGTGGAGTTGTGCTAGAAGATCGTGCGTTTCTTTGTGTGGGTGGTAGATGAAGGATGGTGCTGCAGTGAGGTTTCTTTACATTGCATGTGGCAGTTGGGCCAAACAATCCATCATGCACAGTACGCAACCAATCAACAACACTGCCACACGTAAACAAGCTGTCAAGTAAGGTGGTGATTGACTGAGTTACCTCTTGGACTCTTGGCATTGCATAGATACCTGCTTCACTACAGCTGTACACCACACAGGTGTATTTTATAAAGCTGAATGGCTGACAGCAGATGGTAAGGGACAGTGAATTGCACTGACGCTTGAATTTGGTATTCTAAATGAGCTCTCAACCATGCTTGCAGCTTTTAATGAGAGAATGGGAATAATCCTTTTCCCCTTTTCTATATGTAATCAACTACCTTCATTTTAATTCAACTTTGTTAAAGGAGGACCAATATGAGAGTCTCACTATGTCTTCATGACTGGTGGATAAACATCTATAGGAAGTATAACAGCAAGACCACTTTTACTTCTACACAGGAGAGCAAGGAAATATAAAGTAACCTATCATTTGCCTTCATGAGGGCATGCTACAGCCTCTCCCATGTAAGTGGATGGAGCCTTGCAGCCAACATGGTGGCCATCATGGAAAGGGAGTCAGGAACCAAATTACTACTTTGCTTCTGAATTGAGAATTGAGTCCTAGTCTGTTCATGTGGAAATGCAGCTATGTGCTGTCCCTTAATTAGGGCTTGCAATGACTGCATGATCTAAAACATATAATATAAACTACATAATAATCATGTATGGGGAAAAAAAAAGTAAGACCTGCATATGGCTGACTGTATAATAAGAGGTAGAAAAATCCTTGTCTGGAGGGAAAAACTGACATTTTAGTCACTGGAATGGCAAGGACATAAAAATCCCCATGTAAACTACAGACATATCTAGAATTAAGTTAGGCAGATGCATCTACCAAAAGGCAGAATTTGGCCACAGGGACACCCTTTTTTTAATACTCAGAATTATTGGATTCCTTTGACATAGATATCTTGATCTGGATTGACAGCTAATACATGACTTGCAGCTCAATACAGTTTGTAAAATGTGATTAAATTGCAAAGGAAAACATGGCTGGATACATATCTGCATAATGTGGTTCTGCAATTGTCAGAAGAAAGCAGATGATCAGTGGCATTGCTGACACCGGGCCTAGGGGGCTTGAACCCTGAGTCCCAGTGCCAGTGCGTCGGGTCCACTGCTGGACTGCCCACGGTGGCGGTTGTTTTCCCCGGCCTTGGCTGGGGTGCCCAGCTTGGGCCTCCTGTGGCAGGATCCTGATCTGGGCAGAATAGGGCCTGGGCCCTGAATCGGGATAGGGGTGTGGGTTGGGCCCAGGCCTTGGGTCTTTTCTTGGGCCCACATTGCTCTTGCAGAAGATCATGTTAAACAGCAATAAAACAAAACAGCAAAGACTATCATTGGAAACTAGAGTAGTCAAGAACATTGACAACACTGCTGTCTATTCTTTTAATATTCATCCATACAAAATTAGAAATTGAACATGTCAAAACCATTAACGACCACAAGTACAATTTTTAAGAAGTGCTAACTTTTGTCATTAGTTTAATTTGGTTACCTATAATGATTTTTACTACATTTTTGCATTAGGAGACTTCTGAAAAAAGGGTTAATTTTAATTAAATGCCAGTTGAAAAAGCAAGTTAAGTCATTTTATGACTTATTCAATTGACAGTGGTTTTAGGTTTAGTTAATATAGTCTTTCTGACCTGTCCCCCTTGTACCAGAACAAGGTACTTACTTAGCATTAGTTAAATTTAGATGGCACCATCACTCCCCACCCCACCACTGCTTTGCTAATCTCCTGTGCCAGCTGCTCAAATGTTTACATTTGAAGGGCTTTCTCTGTTTGTACAGAAACAGTCTCTGCACAGTATCTCTCATCTGTACATTTACCAGAGTGAAGGCAAGAAAAGCTTGCTGCTGGAAATCCATGATTAATTGTTTGAAACGTTTCTTACTTTTTCCTCCTTCCTCTTCTCCATGCCAAATGTATTGCCGTTAGATTTTTTTTTTTTTTTTTTTTTACAAGGCAAGCGGTTTATTGTAATTTGTGGCCCTGATTTCTATTTCAATTATGCAACTGTAAATGAGAAGTTACACTGAGTTTACACTAGCATAAGTGAGATTAGAATCAAACCCTGTCTCTGAAAGTATGTGGTGCTGCACAGTCAAAAAAAGTTATAATTGGAAGAAAAAAGTCCTTACATTTTACATTATTTTAAAAATATCTTGTGCTTAATCCCTCCACACAAAATTTTACAGGATACGAGATATGAACAGTTGACAAGTGCTTAGAGCAGAAAACTGGGAGTCAAGTACCTGAATTATATTTCTGCTTATTACAGTTCTGAATCAGCAAGGCACTTATGTAAACTATTTGGGACAGAAACCATGTTTCTGTTCTGTGTTTATACAGTACCTAGCACAATGGCGTTGTGGCCCATGACTAGGGCTCCTAGGCACTACCACACTAAAAATTAATAAATCATTGATGTTAATAGTGTACTCACACACTTAAAGTTAAGCTGTTTTTTAAATGCTTTTCTGGATCACTGCTTCCATCACTTACCTTGACCAAGCCACTTTTCCTCTTTCTCCTCCAGCTTCCCCATTTTTTAAATGAGAACAATGCTTCCTTCCCTCACATGAGTTACGCGAGATCTGTGTTTGTCAAATGACCCTTTGCTGAAAGATTCTATATGAGCATGAATTATTCTTACATGTAAGAAAAGCATTTTGTCAAGAAAAGATGTTAAGAGTACTCTGATCTACCCAGGCTATGGAAGGTGTAAAGATTTACCTCCCTACAATGTACTGTTTCTTATTTCTTCTTTTTTTTTTCCCCTAAAATGTATACAATGTCTTAAATTAAGAATGCTAGGAAAAGAAACAAAGTCTTGAATAGCTTAGAAAGCCCTCCTCACTGGCTGCTCTTTGAGGGTAAGCAAGTGTTAGGTTTGCAGATACAAGATCAACAATATCTAGCTTGGTGACAGTCAGAAAAAAATGAAGAAAGAATTCTCAAATGGCTACTTAGACTGTGAACCACCTTATGTTAGAAGGTCCAGTCTCACACTGAAGTACAAAGGAGGTATTCATATAATTTCATTAACGTCACACTGCCCTTGATCTATGTGAACAACTCCTACTAATGTCAAAGGGAGGACTGAAGATCGTACACGGGCCAGTGAGAGTTACGTAACTTCCCTGTGCATCAAAGAAAGAACAAAGCTTTAAGGCTCAATAGGACAAACATTTCTTCCTCCTGCAAAGTGAAATACATTGTGTCCTGTCAGCAAATCCTCTCTCACCTGCCATGTGTTTGCTGAAACTTATAATTTCACACATTACCAAGTAGCTCAGAGCTACCAATGAATAGCAGTGTAAAATTTATGCCGAAATCATGAGATCATCTTAAGTAAAATTGAACTTATTGCCCTCCAATATTTTTAATGAAACTGAGTCTGCCCTACTCATGCAAGTGTTTGGAAAACAGCCAAACTGTATTTGTGCTCAAGCTTCATTATACTATAGCTCTTTGCTTTGGAAACAAAAAAATTCCTGTCAGTAAAGGCAAAGAAATCCTGTATTTATCTAGATTGGATATACACATGTTATATAAATATGTGCCTCTAACTCAGATTATTATGTTACAAAGATGCAGACCCTTACCACTTGAAGAAAAGGAGACTCTCCATTGCATGTTACCAATATATGAGCTATGACACGCAATTAAACAATTCTCATTTCATCCAGTAAAGGGTAGTGGCATGCGTGCAGACACACACACACACACACATATACAGGTTTGTTTATTACCCACCGTGGTATGTGGGAACTGTAAACCTTGGAAAGGAAATTTTAGATTTATCTAAAAAACAAACAGAAATTTGCTTTGCAATGCAATTAGTAATTGCCTGATAAAATGGGGTATTCTCAAACCCCAAAACTGGCCTCATCTACACAGAAAATGCTGCATCAATCCCCATGGATCAACACAGCATGATCAATTGAGTGGTCAGTGTAGACCTGCCCAATCAATCCCAGAAGTGCTTTCTCTTTGATATTGTAACTCCACACCACTAAAAAGAGTAATGCTGCATTGAAAGGAGAGCATTTCTAGCAGATGCAGATGAGCGAAGATGCCACAGAAAGTGCAAGTACTGCTGCTGGGCGATAAGTATTCTACTGAACATACGCTGAGTATCTCCCATAGACTTAGCACAGCAGCATAGAACGGGCCATAGACTCTCTTACATACACTAACATGAGAAATCTCTTTTTATGAAACTTGGTGTGTATGTGTGCCTATTAAATAGTAGAAAATTGGTCACAAACCCTTAGCCTAAGACACAGGTCTCCTTAAAGGTGTTATTTCCAACACCAGTTATACTTTTGCCAATTGCACTGTATTTATAAGCAAACTAGCTGTAATCTGTCAAAAATGAAGGGGGAAAATCAAAAGGGAATTTATGAAATACTTCTTTATTTTAATCAATTAATAGCTCTTTAATTACAACATTTTTTGCAAAAGTTCTATGGTCAGCTAAAACTTTTCCATGGTAATTCGTACCCCTCATGTAAACTTTCAGATTTTCATGGTTTCTTCCATGGGTGAGCACCACATACAATTGTCTGAAAAGTCAGTGTGAAATATTGGAAACAGCTAAAAGATTAGTTGAGACAAGTTCCAAAGGGGCAACTGTGTCACCAGAGTGAACCATCCCTGTGTGCACTAGCTGTTACTGTCCGATTTTTAAATCCTCAGTCATTTCACCTTTATGAATTACAATGAGGTATGCAGCTAGAATAAGGTATATCTGTGCCATGCTAAGACTCCTAGGCCATTGTGATGTCAGAGGTGACTCAACCAAGGAGCAATTGGCTGAGTCACCTCTGACCTCACAATGGCCCGTCACACGGTACACTTCATATCATGCATGCACCTATCGAATTAGGAGAGCTGCCGTGAATTTCAAGGCTGTTATGCTGTTAAAAGGTTTCTCACAATGTCATATACCACAGATGCAGTACTTGAATAGATTGTGATGGCACCATACACTATCAAATGGAATTATTGCTTTGTCTTTCTGGGTTTTTAAATAAAATAATAGCCAGACACTTATACAAATTAAATAAAAAAGCTGGGGATGAATTGCTGTTGCTTTACTTCACCTTTACATTGATTCAGCATCACTGATTCTGTGAAAGAGCTGACTCACGCTTATGTTGTTCTCACACTTAAATCTTTTCCACTTTTCTTCCCTCCTTTCTCCTCTTCTTTACCTCAAAATGCCATTGTAAGGTCTTTTCTTTGAAATGATTTGAATTAAAAATCACTGCAGTAGCAGCTTTGGCTGAAATGTTTCTGGAACAGCAACAACTAAATGGAAAGATATTAAACCTCCTAGTGTCCAGAGGCAATCTGGCATCCCATCCATAAATTATAAGTCAGGGAACAATGAACAGGTGGACTATGAGGTTCCACTGTGTAGGAAGGCAAATTCAGCATTGCCAACTCTCATGATATTTTCCCGAGCCTAGCAGTATTTGATGTTTTACTTAAAGAGCCAGCTCCTGGAGGCAAATGATTATAAGGAAATCTCGCATTTCATTTAAACAAAAATTCGAGCTGCTCTGATTGCAAAGAGATGCTTGAAAATGTGACCTGAATGCACCTGAAGTACTCAAAATTCAAAAGGCAAAGGAGAAAAAGAACCCTACATTATTAGTTTTAAATCTCATAATTTTCAAGACGTTCTTCTGATTTTGGGGGTGGGACAGACAAATTATATTTGAAAGCTTTGGGCTGGCAACACACTATAGAAGTCTTTGTTATAGACAGGGCTGATAGTACCACCTACCATTAGATTGCTGGACACTTCCCAGCATAAGACTATTTTAGTCACTTATCAAGCATGTGAAATTAATTGTGTGGGTTGAAGTTCTTCATGCTGGAGGCCTGCATCGTGCTGAATGCTTTGGAAAATTTCAGCCAAAACAATTCAGCTGATACCAAAAAAATGAGGCCAGTGGAAATTATGTTGTTTAGTGAGTGTCAAAAGCATTCTGGCAACCTTTTCTCGCAAAAGCTCTTGCAACCCAATGTTTTGGAGCAGGGACTTAAAATGGCAGAGTAGTGGCCTTTTGTCAGCAATGTCCATTTTGCTGTTCCCATGAAAATCCACCTAAAATTTGGCCAAATTACAAAGCTTTGAAAGAAACACAATTTGCACACGGTCACCAGACACGTTTAGATTTCAGGAGGCTAAATTCCCAGATGCTTCCATGAGTACTGGGTGTGCTCCAGTCTAGGGCTGAGCAGCACCATCCCTGGAATGGCAGCTCTGGGCTGTGTACTGTGCCAGTGTCTAGGCCTCTGAAATGAGAGAAAGAGACCTAAGGTCTCCAAGGCTATGTCTACATCAGGAATTTTAGTTCAGACTTGCTAGTCCAAACTAAAGAAACCCGAGGTTAGTCCAGACTAAAGCAAGTAAGTCCAGACTAAACACTGGATCTTACTAGTTCATACTAAGCTTTGCCTAGTCTGAACTAAGAAAAGCTTAGTGTGGCCAAGGGCTAAATTACTTTAGCCTAAGCTTGCTTAGTCTGGACGAATTTGGCAGCATAGACATAGCCAAAGATACTCTTGCTGGGCCCAAGATGCCTGAAGGAAAAAAGCACGATTCAGTTGCAGAGGGCACAACAGCAGGACTTGCAGACGGCTGGGACACCAAACTGAGCGTGTGTGTGTGTGGAGGGGGGGAACTGGGGAAGAGAGGTATAATGAACTATCTGCCCTGCATATGATCCCCTCTGAAATCTCAGGGAGGTAGCTGGGCAACTAGCCCATTCAGCCGCTTGCATCATCATGGCCACGTTTCTGTTTTTGGTGCTAGAGCTGTCATGTTCAACCAAGCTAGAAACTATACATTCTGCTCCAGTGTAAACATCCCCTTAGTCCTGGCTGGAAAAGCTAAAACGAAGGTGATGTGATCTTGAGCTCCCCCTCCTGGCACCTTATCTGGAACTAGCTAACTAACTACATAGATGCTTAAACAGGGAGTTCTGTGGCACTTTTAAAGACTAACAAATTTATTTATTGCATAAGCTTTTGTAGGAGAAAATCCAACTTCAGATGCTTTGAAGATGGGAGAACTTACAAAATGGGAGGAAAATAAATGCAGGGAAGTGTAATTTCTAGGATTAGGTCAGAGCAGTTTTCTCCCATGAAAGCTGTTAGTCTTTAAAAAGTGTCACAGGCTTCCTTGTTTGTTTTGCTGGACTAGACTAACATGGCTACTCCTTTGGAACTTGTCTTCATAGATATATAGACTCTTATGACATCAGGTATTCGTAGACAACTCCCATATCCTACAGCTTTTGGAACACACTTTCTGGCTCTTCTGCTGTCGGTTAAACAAACTCTGTTTAAGAAAAATGTATGGGGGGGGGGAATTAAAGAAGAGGGTCAGAAACTGTAAAAAAAAGTGTACACAAACTTAAAATGATTTACAACATGGTCACCATCAATACTGCAAGAGCTCTGCTATTAGCTGAGACAGCTTCAGGAGCTAATGAAGGACAACAGAACCCTTAACAGAGGCTACAGAAGTTGCAGCGTACTAAGAGCAAAAAATATTTTAAAAAGTTTGGCAGATGTTCTGGAATTTCTTGCGTATAGGGAAAACTTTCAGCTTGAGTTTAAAAAGTGACCACTAATAGTTACCAGTGTCCACAAACTGTGGCTTTAGCTATTAAATACCAGTGTTGGTTACTTTTTCAAAACACCAGTGCAATAGCTTTTCATTACAAACCAACCCAACTTCATATATTATAGCTGTCCTGTGCCGTAATATATGAATTCTGATATAAACACATCATAAACGGTAAAAAGCCTGGCACATATAAAACTCAGAAATATACATTAACACCACTTTGGGTTTCGTTTTCAGATTGGACTTAAACTGACCACATTTTTTATATCTGTGAATTCATATTAGTAGATGTAGTTTGTCTTTTTAAACACAGAACTATCAGACTGTGCATCATATCAAGATTAGTTCATCTAAATTATTCACAATGGCTAACTGCAGGCACACAAAGGAAGGCCAGATTTTTAAAAGCTTGCTCTGTGTGTGCTGAAGGAAATCTCTGAACATCATTCCTCTGAAATCATCTTCCAAAACCACAAAAAACCTTGTATGATAAGATTTTGTGCTGAAGTTTCAAAACCTCTGACAAAATGCCTGGCAGTGCCTTAAGTATTTTTTTTTTCCAAACTGATTTATAACATAAACAAATTCCACATTAGATATATATGTGATTCAGCACTTGGGATATGTCTCATCCTTGTGATTTATGAAATTATTAGGACCCTCCAAAATAAACATAACTAATTTTAGCTTTGCTAGAAGTATCTGGTTTCATTTAGATCAGTTGTTCTTTGGAGTACAGTGACACCATGTGGCAATAATTTGCTTATACTCCCATTTTTTTCAGGCTGTTCTAAATTCCTATTGAAAGACTACAGTCTCTGCACAGAGAAAGAAGTGCAGCAAACTGTTCCAGATGTCTTGTGACTTCTGACTACTGTATTTTTTTGCATGCAAATACACATTTCAATGATGTTCACTTTACTAAACATCTTATTAGGCCTCTCCAGGTCTGTTTTTCCATCCAGCACACAGCTGACAGGTCCAGCTCAGAAATATGACCTTCCCTACTGTCTTCAGCTCTACACTGAAAGCAGCGGGGTGGGGGCAGCAGACAGCATGGCTGTGGTGGGGGGGCACCAGTTCGGGCCCCACACTGTCCTGCTCAGGGCAGGACAGCACAGGGCCCTTCGCACTGCCGGGTGAGGGGCGATCGCCCCCCTCCTCCCCCGGGACAGCTATGAACATATCAGAAAGTGGTGAGGGTGACAAAAGTGAGAATCGCTGCTAGTAATGAAAAACAAAGGAGACCTTTTGCTCTTTTGAAGTCTAATGTTTTGTAGTGGCAAAGTCAGTTAAGTCCTTATTCAGACCGGAGTTGAGGGTGTCAAACTTGCTTATGAAGTCTAACGTCTAATTCTAATTCGCATATGAATTCTAATTCAACCACCTCTCTTTTTATGGAATTGCATTCTCTTTCTCCATAGAGTCCGGCTCTCTCAGCTCACAATTATTATTTATTCTACAGCTCAGGACAGTAAAGAGACTGAAGACCACTGATGTAGAGACAGCAAAGATGGTCCAGGACTTGAGAGAGCTGGGATCAACCATCTGAGTCCCTGAGACTTCCTGTGTGATCACAACCAACTTACTTCAGTTTTTGCATCTGTAAAATGAGGATAACTGAATTTCCCTTACAAGAGAGTTCTGAGGATCAGTTGATCGAAGACTGAGAAGTGCTCAGATGCTATGGGAATGGGGGCCCTATGAGTATTTTAGATAGAGCTCTGGTATTCAAAGGGCTCTTTTGGCAAAAAAGACTAGACAAAAAACTCCCTCATGGGTACATGACTGCTTTTCTTTTTGCCTCCCAGAAGAGGAGTGATGGAAGATATTCCTTCCTTGCAGAGCCAGGCTTCTCCTTCTCAGGACTAGGCTTGCAACCTATGCTCTGGTTCCCACACTGCAACGCAAAATGGCTTGAAGACAACCCAGAACTGTAAATAACTCTGAAAGGAATCAGTGGGAATTCTGACAAAAGCCTAAGAGAAGACATTTTGAGAAAAGTAGTATCTTACATTTCCATAACACTTTTCAGTCCACAAGATCTCAAAAATATCCTTCTAATTTAGGGCTGACCCTGACTCTCACTCATATCAGTTAGAATATTACTCCAATCCGACTAATAGTGGAGAATGTTATTGCCTGATTTGCTTAAGGGTTTCAGAGTCTAGCCCACAAGGAGTGACACATATGGTCAGTTCATTCACTACTGAAATGCAGCCACCTCTGTGGTGTGGCATAGCAGTCAGTCAACGGGGCAATGCGACATGATATATTGGGATATGAAGCAAAGAGCAACTGTGTGTACCTGATTGAAAATGCAGAGGAAATTTAAATATGTAGATAGGCAGAGAGATTCTAATTGCCTGAACTGAAATTTAGCTAGGAGAATAGAATAAATACTCTTATTCTTAAACAAAAAGTATAATGGAATCTTTAACAGAAGTGACTGCAAGCTTGGTTTTAGGTCTCATCTGAATGATGGTCCTTACTACAACACCATCCAGGGTGGACACTGACTCAAAGCAAGAAATGTCACCTTTGCAGTCATCAACCCTACTTTTTTAAGCAGCTAGAAGTTCCTCTGCCTAGTAGTGATCTGAATTGGCCCTTTTCACAGTTCAAGGTCAAAAATAATACCAACTATGTGCAACTTTTTTGTTTTTGTTTTTAGAGATAGTAATTGCAATTATTACTAGGCATAATATTAAAGGCAAACTAACTTAAAGGAATTTTCAGTGAAACCAAATCTTACTTGTTCCTGATAGTGCGTATTACTGCTTTCTACTTCTGCCAGTTTGTTAATTTCATAAATCATTCATTGGAAAGGGGAGTAAATTAAATAAAAAAAATACCAGGGTTTGTGAGCACACACACTTTAGCAAAGCTATACATGTTTACTCTGAACTATCCCAAAACTTGGTTTAGGTTTCCATCAGATGTCTGGTATTACGTATTATGCAATGATTGAATTAGAAAGAATGCATTACTGGGATCTGAAGTTTAAAAAGCTACAGTAAAACAGGTTTTGTTATAATTCATCTTAATCAGTACCATTACCATTAAGTATGTATACTTGAAAAATGAGGAGTGCCTAGAAAAAAGAAAACATAGGAAAAATATAAACAAAAGACCAATGTGGCCAATACACATCAAATCTAGAATGGAAACATGTTGTTAGCCAATTCTCTCCCCTTTCATGTAAACAAACAAACAAATGAACCCCCCTGCAGTTTCCTGTGTTGGATGTTCACAGATATAATGGCCAGAAGGACCATTTTAGGCCCAGAAGGACTGACTTCCTTCATAATACACACACATCAAGTCCTGGCTGAGTTACATCATATCTTCTAGAAAAACATTTCATCTTTATTTAAAGACATCAAATTATGAAGACTCCACCATAACTCTTAAGTAACTTGCTCCAATGATTACTTACCTTCACTGTAAAACATCTGCATCCCTTTCTATTGAGACTTTGTCTAGCTTTAGCCTCCAGCCATCGTATTTCATTACACCTTGGTGCTAGATTAAAATTCCCTTCATTATTAGAAGCGCATATGGACCATGGTTAAGTCATTTCTTAACCTTCTCTTTAAGTTAAGTAGTTTAACTTTTACGCTATTAGCCATGTCTTCAGCAGGTAAAAGGTACGTTCTTTATCTGTGTTACCTAACAACTGATGACACCTTGCAGAAGATGAGAAAGTTTGTGGTTTTCATGCAACAACAATTTGAGTTAAAAGGTATACCATAAACTGCTGACACATAAAGTGACAAACTGTCTCATATTCTCACATGTTAGTTAACATTAGCTAACACATCTTTTTATTTAAGGAAGGGATACCATAAAAGGCATGTTTCCAGACAACAAGTTCTTGCAGCTCTTTACAGAAACTTTTCTAACCTGTTTCAGATAGATACATCAGCATGGACATACAATGCTATTGAACAGACTACTTACCCTTCTCATTACATACATTTTCCAAGGAACAACTTTGTAAGCTTATATTTTAAGTGCATGCATAAATTTGACCACGATGAGAGTCATAGCAAGTAATAAAGAAAGTTAGCTGCAAAAGTGTGAAGCAGTGAACAAAATTCACATTGTAGTTGAAGATTAATTGCTCTGGGGGGGGGGGGAATAAAGGATTAATCACTTGACCTAAAATCATTTCTGTTACTGAACATTGGCAGATTACCTCTGATTTTAAGAATTATTTGTACCTAAAGTTATATTGCTGTGATTTTAAGAGGAATAGTTAGTATCTGGGGGCAATTTTTAAAGCTGTTCTTGTCTTCCACTGTCACAAAGAGGTCCAGGTTCTGATCCTGTCAGTCATGGCCCCAACAAAAAAAAATGTAAAAATGTAGGCTAAGGGACAGCAGGAAGTGTAAATCAAGGGACTGTGGTTAGGTCTTTACTGCAAGTAAGGGTATTTTACAGACAAATAATGTAAAATCGCACAGCAGACAAGGCATAGGTAGGTGTTAACCAAATGCAGCTAGTTGAAGTCAACTCTATACCCTTTAAATGCTATACCCCTTCCTTTGACTAGTAAGGGATATAACAGTGAGACGGTGATCCAATACTGCAGTTCTCAGGTGCTACCGAACTACATAAAATAGTAATAAAACTCTCTGCTCCTTGCCTCCACTAGGGTTTTACATTTACTTTACATACTTTTTGAAGTGA
This sequence comes from Podocnemis expansa, assembly GCA_007922195.1. NCBI lineage: Eukaryota > Metazoa > Chordata > Testudines > Podocnemididae > Podocnemis > Podocnemis expansa. Next base: position 108,807 of record ML682057.1, on the reverse strand, counting down.
AGACATGGCCTATACCACACCTATCCTGCAACACCATAATTACCCTCTCTACACCTGCCCCTTTGATTGTGCAAATTCTCTCTGGACAACTTTTTCAAACTTCATATCCATCCATGCCTACCACATGCCCTCCATCTATTTCTCCTGACTTAGCTTCTTCTTTACAACTGCCTCCATTTCTGAGTTTCTCAATCATTTATGAGGCACGAATTATCTGACATGTTCTTTCCACTCCTTCCTCTTAGCCACTGAGTTGTTGTACAGTTTCAACCTCACCATCACCTCCTCTCTCAGCAAGGGGCTGTTAGAGGTCAGGTTCATGCTTCAGTCACCTGAGATGTCATCAATTTGGTCTTCCAAAGATTTTGACATCCTCCCATAAAAAGGTAATTACTATAATAATTAATTAATTAATAATAAGTCCATAGATTATAAAGACAGAGGGGACTACAGTGATCATCTAGTCTGATATCCTGTATAAGCAGATTCTCCAAAAATTTTGCTGCACTCATCCATCAGAAATAAGCCCTGATATTTCTGATGTTAAAAACAAAAACAAAAAAATATTTTAACTGTATTTGGAGCCACACTGATGCACAAAACTAAGAGTGTTCTAGGCCATGCATGAAACTTATTATTTGGACACAGGCTGGCATTAAAATCTTCTGGTGAAATCCTTACTACACTGATTTCAATGGGAGTTTTATCTGGAGATGCTGCATTCTATTTTAGGTGATCAGAAAAGACTGAAATGTGTCTCAGACTCCAAGTATTAGAGCAAATCACACTATAAAGCAACTACTGCTACTTTTTTTAGTCAAGCAGCTGGAATAGCTTCTGCTGATCTGAATTGCAATGTCTGAAGTGGTGGCAGCAGCAAGAGCATCTATAGCACCATGTTAGTACTTACTTCCACGTTTTTTTCACTAGCAGTTGCAGAACTAAAACCATCCTCATCCCCACAGTCACCGTCCATCCTCAAACGCTCTTCAGTCTGCAATACAAACAATCATCCTACACCACCATGAGAAAATAAACAAAACAAGGCATAACTGCACCAGATCCAAGTGTCAAATCAGGGCAAGACCAAGACATTCAAGGATGACAGTTGCACTGGATTTTTTTTTTTTTAAATAAAAATAATGACTAGTTTTCAAGGTCTAGTAGAGAGGCAAGGCCAGAGAAGCACATGAACTGAGAAGCCTAGGAACAACAGAGCAAAAGAAGCAAAGAACGGGAATTACATAGCACAAAGAAGGAAAGGATGGTCTAGATGGAAACGGATACCGAAGAGCAAGAACCAGATAGTCATTGAGTTTCCTGGGCAGGCAAGGGTAGGGGAGAATGCAAGGCACAATCACAACATCTTTTTCTCTCTTTCCCTGTATAGGTAATCCTCATCTTTGCTGCTTCCAGTAAGCAGACTGGCCAAGAGAAGGGTGAGGATGGGAAGAAAGTGTAGCCCTGCACCCCTTCACAATGGCCTGTAATGTGGAGCAATAAGTAGCTGTGTGACCCATGAAGGCCTCGTGCTGCTTTCTTAAGCAGGGCTTTGTGCAAAGCATACAATCTAGCCTAGGAGTAAAGTGCAAGTGAATCAGAATGAATCTAAGTGCACGGAAAGCAGAGAACCAAACCTTGAGTGAAATTATGAGAAGGCAAGGCAGCAGAATGACGACTTGGGACAGACCACCAGAAATCATTTATCTTCAGAGTTAACAACAAGAAAGAACTACTGATTTCATATTTAAAATATATTGTTCATGCTTTATTAGATAAGTACCTAGTTCTTGAGGTTGTAGTCATAATCCAAGGAGTGAAGGCAAGAATCAGGACTGGGATTTGGGGAGTTAGGTGCCTAATTCCTTTAGGATCCTTTGAAAAATCATAACCCAAAAAGTTTTTTTCTTTTGTCTCAAATTTATGGATGCTAGTGAGAAAGGAGTTTGGAATTCTGCAGACTTCACACTTGAGTAATCTCATCCCCATCCCCAGTGGATATCAAAACATGGATTGTAATCATAGAAATGGTGTTAGTCAAACCTCAAGGGAACTAAGTGGAATACCAAGAGCATGAAGTTCCCAGGAAAGCTATTTTATTTTTAAAAAGTAAAAACTATATGCTTAGCAGCATTGTACTATAGATAAACAATCCAGAGAAAGCATGGTTCTGGGGTTAAGGCACTGGCCTCCTGAGACCTGGGTTTGCTACAGACTTCCTCACTGACAAGAGGAAAATCATAGTTCCTTGGTGCCTTCTTTCTTTACCTTTAGGATACCAACCCCTGCTTGCTTGACCTGCTTCCGATCCCTTAAAACAATCAATCAGTTTCCAGGTGTCATCCACAAAATTTTCCAGAAGGGTCCAGAAACACAGCTCAGATGAGATTTTCTAAAGCAGTCAGCTTCCAGCAGTTCCCATGGTTCTCAGTGGGATCTACAGGGTGCTAAACCCTTACAAAAATTTGACCCCAAAGGTGGTCTCTGAGAACTTTGAAAACTTTACTGAGCATTTTTGAAAAAATGACCCCAGGAGACTGGCTAGGTTTAAGCTACATGCCAGCGAAGCACAAGGACATATATTTTTTATATAGGTTTATAAACTTCTGAGTTTACTGCTACTGCTGCGGGACCAGTTGAGACTTTGGGCTAAGGAAACAGAAAAAGTATTCCTTTTCTACCTTGATAGTCTATTGGGACAAACTTTTATTTTATTATCCCATTCATCTGTAGTAACACTGTACCCAAAGTTGCCCAAAAAAGGTTTAGCTATAACCTGTTTTACATGTTCCTCACTTTTTGCAAAATTCACTTGTCATTCTCCTGCTTAATTGCTGTCACCAATTCTAAATATTTTTAGAAGTTTCTTTATCAGTGTGTGTTCTGCAAGGAAGGAATAAAGAACCCCAACAATATTCCCACACTTTTCCCTTTTAGAACTTTACTGCTACATCTTCCTCTTCAGTTAAGTTAAAAATAGTTGAAATTTGGACAGCTGGGGTAAAATGCTGGCTCCAGTGAAGTTGACAATAAAACAGTCAGTGGGGTAAAGATTCCACCTTTATAACCAAGAAAGCTAGAACCATTCTCCTTAAAGAAAAGTAGCTTCTCAGCTAATCACGTGAACCCTGGAGATTTTAAGAAAACCGCCAAATATTGATGAGACTCACAACAACACTAAGAAAGCTGGCAATGCTGTCCTTAGAAACTTCAGGATTCATGTGATTAGGTGAGAAACTTTGCTTTCCTTTAGGAAAAAAGGTTCCAGCTCTCATGGTTGTAGAAAGAAAAGCTTTAAAAAATTGACCATCGAGCACCCTAAAGTCTCAGAAACAAGACAGCAAAGAAAATGAGCTCTCACAATTTTTTTTTTAAACTATCAAGTGATTTTTAAGTCAGTCTCATGATTTTAGAATGCCCGGTTTTGCGAAATTGCAGCTCGTCAGAAATGACTGAAGTTATGAAAAAATTGGTTACTGTGCTTGCAGTACCAACTTCCCAAGATGTAAATTTGCATTTACAGATGTATGGCGCTCCTTTTTAATAAGTGCTTTCATGAACACACCTTTATCAAAGTATGTAATTAATGATTTATGATTTTATTCTGCATCACCCACCAGCCCCATCTCTGTCACAATGGAAGGGCTATTAAAAACACTATATTCTTATCCCGTTACAAATTTTCAAGAGTCTATTAATACTGGGTGCTTCCATTTTTGGTTGTGCAGTGTCGACATCTGGGTCCTGGGTTTTCAGAGATAAACAGACAACCTATATTAACTTAAGATGAAATTATGATAACTCAGTACCTGGGAAAATGAGGCCCAAGAAATTTTAAACCTGGTGCTCCAATATGAAAGCATCCCTGCCAACTGGACTGTTGAATATTCCTTAGGTTCCACACAGAGTCTGCCTAACTTTTATAAAATGTTGCATGAACAGACAAGTTTGCCCACACATCTCTTTGAAGGACTGGGGTCTTAGTGCTCCATCCTTGTAGATTAGGAACTAGATTTTCAGTCATGTAGGTACTCAAACACTGAGGTTTGCACACACTCAGTATCCATATGAACTTACAAATTCAGATGCACATGGCTCTACCAGTCTATAGGTGCCCAAATTGGGCACAAGTATTCTTCTAAAGCTGGTCCTAAATCTATTGGTATAATATCCTCCATGCTAGAGTGGATTAAGACAGGGTTTTGGGATCCAGCCTTGAACTCCAGGAATCATTTAAAAAAAAAACCAGGCGGCTATTGAGAAGGAGGCCACTGAGATGGAAGGGTCTTGGGAGAAAGTTTATTATATGGACAGAAAATCAGAGTCCTTACAGGGCCTGTATGTCCCTGTTAGAGAGGATTTAACTACATTTCATATTCTTGATGGATCCTATTTCCTGTTAGGACCTTGTCCTGTTCCCAAGAAACTGAAATCTCACTGACTTCAACAGAGGCATAACTGAAACGTATGACATGGGCTCTGCACAGCAAAAGGTGATTTTTCAAAAAGGCAAAGAGGGAGTTTCTACCTTTTTTTACTTTCTTATCATGTATGAAGAAAGCTTTGGAATTTGTTGCTTTTCCTCCCTTTGTTTATATTGTGCTCATAAAAATTTTGATCTTGCCCACTCCGGTTTTCGTAAAGGCTTGACCAGATGTCTGCAGAACAGGCAGATTTATGACACCACAGATTCAAAGGAAGAAAAGCCCGAGAGTTCGTCTATGTTTAAAATGCTACAGCAGCATAGCTGTGCTGCACTACTGTGTTTTTACCAATACAGACCCTTCCATCTTAACACTTTAGTGAATAGCCACTACCTATTCCAAAGGTAGGTGATATCTCCCACAGACAAAATCTACGTTCCAGAGAAACAGAGGCAAATACTTCTGTTGACCAGAGCTATCTACAAAAGAACTTAGGTCAGTTTAACAAGATCACTCAGGGTGGGGGGGAGGAAAATGGGGGGATTTTTCAGACCACTGATATAGTTTAATGGATCTAATTTTCTAGCATAGACCAGGCCAGAGTTAGTGAGTATGGAAAGTGACTTGTTTGAAACAGGTTATCATTGTCTATTTGAACTCAAAAGTCTAACATTTAGAAGAGAATACCTTTTATTAAATGTTTAGCACATCCAACTACTTCAAATAAGGGTTGAAAGACCTTTAGAGAAACAGGTAAACCTGGATTTAAGATTTACGCTCTTTCTAATGCAAAAAAAGCCAAGAAAGTAAGAAAGTCGCCTTTTAGAAAATTGAAAAGCACACTCTTCAGACTTTTATAAAACCAAAATAGAAGGCACAAACCCCATTTCTATTTCTTGTCCAGATCATCTTTAACTCTATTCCCAGAAGAAAAAACTTCTCCAGTCTGTCAGTGCATCACAGTTGATATTTATATAATGTATGAGAAAACTAAAGTGGACTTTTTTAAAAATTGTACTGATATGTTCTTATCCTCATGGATATTATTTTACAGCTGAGATTAATTTTGTAATCCAAGGCATGGTGTTGCACTTATCACACTCCTTTAAGAATGTCCATTAAATAATTCTCACCCCTGCTCATGGAAATATTGATCAAAATTCTTGTATTTGAACACAGTTTATACATCTGCTAATAAACAAATCCTTGAAAGAAGAAATACAAAAGCCAGCCAGAATGAAATTGGAAAGAAAACAATTCCCCTTTAGCACAAAATAAACCAGGTAATGTTTTGCAGAATTCTTACCTTGCTACTTCTTTTATTAACTTTGAAAAATCCCAGAAACCCTCTCTTTTCCTTTTCTGTTGCGTCGTTGCTCATTGACGAATTTTGACTTGTCTCTGAAACAGTTTTATTGAATTATTTTTTACATGCCTGAAAGCACAGTTACAAATGCAAGAATTTTAAAAATAATCATCTTGAGATAACCCTTTACTCCAGGAAAATACAAGTTGTGTGCGCCCAAGGGTGGTCATAAGGCAAACTAATATCACTAGGTGAGAGATTCTGGGTCCTCACTTGAATCAGATCTTCTCTCATTTAGGGCCTCATGCAATGCTCACTGCAGTCAATTGGAGGCTTTCCATTCACTTCATTAAGTTTCAGATGAAACTCATTGTAATCCTGAGCTTCAGAATCATGGATTACACACAGAAGGAGTGAGGAGTTGTAAAATTACTCATGAGGTTATCATTCAGACACTACCACAGTAACTTAAGTCTCATCTACACTTAAAATACTACAGAAGCATAACTGCACCATTGCATCTGCACCACAGCAGTACTTCAGTGTAGCTGACAGAGGGTTCTCCCATTATACAGGTAATCCACCTCTCTGAGAGGCACTGGCTAGGTTGATAGAAAATTGAGGGGATTTAGGTAAGTTTAACACCAGCACCTCCAGAGGGTGGATTTTTCACATCCCAGACGAATGAAGTTAACTCAACCTAATTTATGTAGCATAGACCAGGCCTTAGTTTTTGGAAGCACTTTAAAGTACATATTAGGAGTTAATCAGCCAAACAGCCCCATCAAGCTCCTGCTGGTGCACCTTTATAAAAATTGAATATGATTTTTTAATAACTCATGATGCATAAAAAGCCAGTGGAAAGACTCTTATTGACATCAGAGTGTTCTGGATCAAGCTGAGGAATGGGAGAAGTGACACCTCCAGGGGAAGTGGTAGCTCTTTAGAATCTAATCTTGCACTTTCTTCATTACTAGTCTTGCTTTTTAATAACCAGTTTCTTTGTATTCTATGGATGTTTTATGGGAAATGTGACATGGGTGTGTAGCCCATTAAAGCCAGCGCAGAGAGGCCATGTCTTAGATACAGAAGTCAGCCTTCAGCTAACTAGGGGATTGCATATCCCGCAATTCACTGTTTTACACTTGTCTCTCTCATGGCAGCTGGTGGTAAAGAGTACGACGAAATCCTATATTATGTGGCCAGTAGCTAACAAGGAAAGTCTTTCTGACATCAAAAACTGAATTCAGTACACCAGCTGAACAACTCTGACCATCCAGCTCTGATTATTGATTATTTCCTTGCCCTTCACCCATTTCTTCAACCACCTTTAAAGCCTGATCCAATGCTTATTGAAGCCAAGAGAATTTTTCTTCCACTGACATTAATAAGCACTTGACCAGGCCCTAAAGAGGGCTCTCTGGCTCCCAGCAAGTTGTTATGTCCTCGATGTCTGTGGAAGTTTTAACAAACTGAGAAAATTCACCCATTAAAAAAAAATTGCTTTGTTTGTTTTGCAACATAAAAAATTAGCAAAACGACTTTTTTTTTTAAAACAAAATGATGCATTTCCCAAAGGGGATTCTTGTAAACCTGTACACGTCATACAAAGCACCACATTTTTGTTAGAAGGTATTACGCGCATATAGCAGATCAAAGCATAGTAAAATAGTAAATATGATGAACAGAAAAAATAGAACCACACACCATTCTTACTGAAGAAGAAAATGCCCCTCCAGCTTAAAGAAAGAAAGAAAAAAGAAAGAAAGAAAAAAACAGCAATAAACTAACCAAGTATGTTCCTATATGGACTACTAAGTACTGCTTGCATTTATTGGTCCAAAATTCCTATCTCCATGCTTGGGGCTACTGTGAAGCACTGTAAATAAGGATATCACAAGCCATCCCATGGTATTTAAAAGTAAAGACCAAAGCTAACCTGGAATCAATGGGAGCTGTATGCAAATGTATCACAGCTTTTGTCCTCAAAAGTTGAATTGGAAATGCATGCTTATTAAAGTATGTATTCATTAAACACATTGTGGCCCCACCCGGCAATCACATGCATGTGGGCATCTCTCTGAATCCATGAAAAGTCCCACTGCCTTCCATGGAATGCCAAGTGGGTGGATGGGTCCTCCCACGTGAAATAGCTTTCCGAAGTATGTAACTTCATGATGAATTTACAGGTTGTCAATGTCTTTATTATAAAATCCCTTTAAAATTTTACACTGAGATGGGATTTTAGACATTGCATATATCATTTCACACCAACAAAGAATCCAGGGCAAAATTTTCCTCCATAATCAGCACAGCAGATCATGACTTGGATACTACACTCTCTGAACAACGGGACAATGCAAGTAAGGACAGAGAAATGCAGAACTGAACAGATTAAATCTAGGTCCCACTGAAGTCAACCATTTTGCTACGGACTTTAATGGGGCCAGGGTTTCACAGAAGTCTTCATTATGATTCAGAACACTGTGCTTACAATTTTCTTTATGAAATCTGAAAATACCCTCACTTTTTATTTCTAGATTATGTACATAAAAACAAAACAACACTGAGGATTACATTTCAAAGTTGGACAATTTGAGTGACTGCACCTGTTGTGTTCATATTCACGTCTTTGTAAACTAAACAGCCATTCGCCTTTGTTACTCAGTAACTGTCCATGGACGGAAGTACATATTTGCACACCCAAATTTTGCAGGAACCAAAAGCTGACAGTATTATGGCAGGGCTTGACAAAATTGGAGCCCAGCTAGGCTCCCACCTTCAAAGAAAGGCACCTGGTTGCCCCACCACCAAAATGCTGTGAAATTGACTTGCCTGGTAAAGGCAACTGCAACATTTATTTCTGGACACCAGAGGGTGCTCTTCTGCTGCATTTTCCCCAGCAGAGCTAGGCACCAGGCTACAAATCCCAGTCTCCATGAATTTGTCAGGCCCCGTATTTTGGTTCCAAATCCCCCCCAACACCATGTTGTAAAGAAAAACCTTGGTGATAATTTTTAAAGCAAAAATGGGTAATGGAAAATCTCACAGTGACCAACACTATTTTAGGGGAGAAAATGACTTTCATATTTTTTATATATATAAAAGTAATAGTTTTACTGTGCACAGAAGGGAGGAGATTTTGTTGTTTGCACTGGAAAAGCTGCAAGGATGAGCTCCACGGAGGCTTTGGTTACTTTTATTTTACCACCTAAGCCATGGATATAAACCGCAGGATAATCATTGCCTACTCATTCTCTGATTGACCCAATATATTGGAACAAATTTAGACTGGAAATATGATGCATTTTAAAATACATATTACACATACACATAGAGCGTGTGTGTGTGTGTGCATGCGCACATGCACACATACATTCTATTTAAGCTGCCACTCTAACACAGATGTGATCTGTTAAGTCAGCTCATAGGGTATGTCTACACTACAATGGGGGATTATGTAGATACACCTGAGCTAGTTTTTGATGTTTGATCTGGTAATAGTAAACCTGTGGCACAACAGGTTTCAGCACCAGCTATACTAATACACCAGGAACCCCAGGTTATTAATAGAGAGGTTAACTTATGCTCCTATAGTGTCACGGCTGGTACCTGAGGTAGCTACATTAAAGATGGCCTTGATACATCAACAAGAGCTGCAATGACACCCAGTGACTGCAGTGTAGCCATCCCTGAACACTATGGTCTCAGTGTTAAAAAGTCATTGTTTATCTGCAATTATCACACACCAAGGTATCTCAACATGCTTTTTCCAGTTCAAAACTAGGGTCCAGGTAAACACCAATGAGCTGAAAGCCTCCAGAGTGATCATCAAAACATCCTCATTTTGCTCATATGTAACTTTTGAAGTCATGAGGAATATCAGAATTTAAGATATCTGAATTCAGATAATCAAACTTAGGTTACAGAAATCTACCTGTATTCTACACATCAGACTGTGATAGCACTTTCTAAATATTTGCCTCTTAATGGGCCAATATCTTTTCCCTTCCACCATTTTGGCCAGAAATGCAGGCAAGTGAAGCAGTCCATCTGTACTGTAAATAATCACTGTCTATGATATAAAACAGACAATGCAAACAACTCTGTTCCCTGCAGCATTTGATGCCATGACCTTGAAATTCTGTTGCATTACCAAAGCCATGCTAAAGACAACCTGAAGGGGAAACTGCTTTTTGCCAAGCCTCTTTGTACAGTACCTCTGTAGCTCAGAGAAGGTTCAGACTGAGTTTTTGATGGAAGAACTGGAAAAGGCAAACAATGAAAGGACAAAAGAAAACACATTAAACTTACGGACATGTTACCTGGTAAATTATAGATGCTATCCATTACCCTTAATAATTATCTTGAGAAACATCTTGAAGAAAGAATTTTTTTTCCTTCTGAAACTGGACACACTATGCTACTTTTAGAAGTTACCATGTGCTATGGCAAGGAGAGAGGTTTGTTGTTCTAATTCTTTATCTTTATTGAAGCTGCTTCAACTTCTAAGAGAAACTATGTAAGCAGGTGGCAGTAGAGTTTCTTTTTTTAGCAAAAGACTTAACAGACCTTTAGAATAAAGTGTTGTTGCCTCAAGCAACTAGTATATGCTCTTACGCATGGTCTGTGTTTTGAACACATTCGATACTATATTTAATGTTGCAGGGGGAACACCTGCTAATGAGATAAGAGGTTGGAGCAATCAATTTTGTCCCCCGAAAATTAAATCTACTACGGACCTTATTCTGCAGCATACATGAATGAGACACAGCCACTGAATTTTATAAGAATGTTCCCTTTGTAATGACTTCTTGGTAGGGAAAACCTTGGGTAACATCAGCAAAACCCTGGGATAATTCCATTAAAATTATTTCTTTTATTTCTTTGGATTGACAGAGACTCACGAGTAGATGGGGGAGGGCATTGAAAAGAATAAAAAAAAAAAGCAAGGAGTCTTGTGGCACTTAAAGACTAACAGATTTATTTACTGCATGAGCTTTCATCTGACGAAGTGGGATATTCTCCCACGAAAGCTCATGCGATAAATAAATCTGTTAGTCTTTAAGTGCCACAAGACTCCTTGCTTTTTTTGCTTTACTAAACTAACATGGCTCCCCTTTGGAAATTGAAAAGACTGAATCCTGCAGCAACACACATGGGCTCAGGTGTAATATTAATCTAACGAGATGGGCATTTGACACAAGAAATTAAATTTTATTTCTCAATCACTGGCTGCAGTGGGGAACACTGTGTAATTGTAAAAACCCTGCAACTGAGTCAGCTGGCATAGACTCCTGCACTTGGGTGGACTCTATGCGGGCCAATATTGTGTTGATTGAACTTTGCCACTCTTCTGGTCCAAATAGTAAATTAAATTAAAAGAAAAAAAAAAGGTTTTAAGAAAGCCCTGACCCGTTATTCTAGTGAGATGTCTTTGAAACATACCATGTTATGAGCACAAACACTCTGCATGCGTAACACGTGCTGAAGTGTTTCACTTTAAACTGATATAAATACAAGAAAAGCAGCATTTGCGTTGTGGCACTCAGTGGCACAGTAATTTGCAGGTGTGTTTTTTGAGCCTCTCACCAATTCAAAGGGAAAGGAGATACTTTGCTTACTTAAAAGCCTAAACTCATTGAAATGTAGATCTTTCTAGGTAGGGTAAGACTGTCTTTTCACTGAGGGATTTGAAAGAAGAGACTCAACAAATACCAACATAAATAAATTACTGTATAAATAAAAAATAAAGCTGCCTACTGCCATAAACAGTGGCGACATTAAACAATGAATAATGACATCAATTCTGCTGGAAGGGCTACTCCGTGAGAAAAATCAAAAACAGTTTTTTTTTCTGAAGATCACTTTCTGATAGTGAAAAAATAGCACTTGTGAGTGTCAGCCTAGATTGTTTAAAGCACATTTAATATTTATGCTCGCTGAACCAAAGACATGTCTGAATAAGCTGAAGCCCAGGTAGGTGACATTAGAATACTGTTTAGCGGAAGAGAGAAAACACAAGAGAACATAATTTTAAATAAAAATACCTCATTGGTTCTTCTTCATTAACCGTAAAAGCTTTGTTCATAGCAGGAATTACTTTGGAATTCAGCAGCAATTGTTTCTCATAAGCCCTGATCTATTTCTGCTCCTCTCATTTCAATCAGCTGCCATGATGACGGCACGCTAGCTCTCACTCTCTCTCTCTCTGTCACGGCACGGGTGGGTGAACAGTCTCGACACAGCACCAGTGCCTTGTGTGCCTCTGTCGGCAGGAGCCCTCAGGGGCAATGAGACTCCTCCTTCTGTTTTTATACCAGGCCAATCATCTCCTTCACAGCTGTTAGCCTCTATTGGCATGATGCCTGGGAACAAGTCACGCTATTTACAATCTGGGGACTCCTGCATGGCAGTTGAATGCACTGTTATCATTGCAACTGCTACTGGCCTTGATTATAAAACTTGAGTAGCTCTGTAAAGCTGATGTGAATGTCACCCTTCTATTTAAATCCAGTTTTAAAGCAAGGAAGATGTAAATACTGATAGAGTGACAAATAAAACTGATGGTGTATAACTAAACCCAGAGCAGATGGTGTTCAACTTGCTCACCTCTTTTTCTGTCCCACGCATATAGTTCCTTTATCCCTAGCTCATCCAAGGACTTTGTAAGTTCCAGCTCTTCCCCAGTGATATTGTCTCTCAGGAGAACAACATGCTCTGGACTGACTTCACACTTTTCACAAATGACTGGGATTATGCTGTGCAGAGGCACCTCAGGACTAACACGAACCACAGCCTTGTGAGTTTTGAGGTAATTCACTACCAACCTCACAGATTTCTGAGAAAGCAAAGGAAACAGACAGTCAGACTTTCTCTGGGTGTCTCCGTGCTGTGTCCCATGGTTCCCAACCTGCGTCCATGGACTCCTGGGTGTCTATAAGGCTGCTAGAGGAAGCTGGCAGACAAAATAACATTCTCAACAGGGAAATTATTACTGAGTGCATAATATTTCTTTGTTATTACATTAGATATCCATAAAAAACAGAGTAGTAGCCTGAAGTGATCCACAAAATGTTTGGATGTTGAAAAGGGTCCCCTACACTCAAAAACATTCCTATGCACTTTACAGTGACCCAGAACAGACATTGGCGATTTTTGTTTTGCCTTGATTCTACCAATGCTAACATCATGACTCACTTCATAAAAATTATTTTTAGACAAGACCTTAAACTCTTCAATGGCACCTCTTTTATTGAGGAACAATTCAAAAAGGCAGGTTAACAAGAGAGCAAACTCAGAGGCAGTCACCTGTTAGAAATTGTACTGTAAATAAGCACTACCTCATTTAAATTATATTCAAAAGCAAAGATAATAAAATACCCAGAGAAGAATTTAAAGCAAGTTAATCAAATGGGAAGGCGTGAAAAAAAAATCTGCTCTGAAATCAGATACTGGGAAATAAAGATTTTAATTTAAGGAGCAGAGATCCTTAGAGCACATATAATTCCAAAGTGGAAGCAATTCTGGCCCACATTCTGGGTCACACTATGGCTCCTTTGCACTAATGTACATACATAAAGGATCTTGCCAAGGATTCTTTGGGTGAAGAACAGCAGCTCTTTCACCATGCTCTTTTTCTCAGTGTACAGGATGCATGACCTGGGAAAAGAAGCTATGGCCAGTGCCTGCTCATTTAAAATATCATTTTTCAGTGTGCATAAGTAGCTCCCTCAGTGATATTTTAATGTAATTGGATGCACTGATTCCCATTAATGCTTATATTACAGAGGAAAAGCAAGTCTTTGGAAGACAGCTAGTTTCAAATGTCCTCCAGATGGTGAAGTTTTTCATTTAATTTAAGATTTGTGCCCCCCCCGCGCCATTATGTCTTTGATTAAACACACAAACAAACACACAAACAAACACACAAACAAACACACAAACAAACACACAAACAAACACACAAACAAACACACAAACAAACACACAAACTGCCCCCCAACCTTTACTTACAAAATATATGTGCAAAGTCACTAAATAAAGAAAACCGGTGAAACACATCTAAAACCTTATTTTAGGGACTATTTTCAGTTTAAAAACTTTTTATTTCATAAATGTCCTTTAAGATTCTGAGTCATACTGATTTAATCTGCCCTAAATACTATATTTAACTTTATTGCAACAACGTAAAGCTAGAATTCAGACTGAGTAATAGAAGTTTTACTGGCTTTACTGATGATTGCATCAATCTGTACACAAATTAACCACAAGCTTGCCCCCATATTGATTTAGATTTTAAAAAATGGTGGAACAGGGAGTATCAACATCCCTCTTTGAAATGATACTAGTATAATGATGGTCTAGCAGCAGGCAACACTGACCTCAGGGATCCTTGGCGGAGGTCGTTTTGTCTTTCCTTCAGGAATTCTCTCCTTCAGAAGTACCGTCTGTACATCCAGTGCTCCAATCAAAGTATTTGGCTTATAACCCAAAGGCTGCGTCCCATAAGACTTCAGCTCAAGAGTATGGTGAGCTGGATTCAAGTGGTACCGGCTGCATAAATCCACCAACAGATCCATCATGGCTTTACTGCATAGAAAAAGACACACTTTATAATCTCAAGAATTACAAAACTGCTAGCATCTTAATGCACTTTGATATGGGTACAAGCAGCAGCCCTGGCTGTATACATGTCACAACTTCGGCATTTGAACTGTTCCTCCCCAAAATGGTTAAAACAGAGTGAAATGTTAAGAATTACATATCTTTCCCACTCACTGTGTGCATCTGTGAGCCTTTGATTAACTACACTTTGTTAGACAGACATCAGAACTCTTGCAGCATAAACCAATAATACTCATAGCGTAAACCAAGGGTGGACAGAAAGCTCCTTGTCTAATAAACACCCTGTGAATTTCTATAGTGAATCTTCACTATGGACTTGACGAACACAGATTACATGTACCAATCTGCACTACTCTGCATTGACGTGAGCAACCTGGTCACTCAGAGGAACTGCGCACTTCAATTTGGTGCCTGTAAACTCCATGGGTGAGAAACAAACAAGGAGTCTGGTGGCACTTTTAAAGACTAACAAATTTATTTATTGCACAAGCTTTCATGAGGGAAAATCCCACTTTGTGATGTTTCTCGGTGGGAGAGAAAGAAAAAAAAGAAAAAAACTCATAGATGTTGCACCACCTGAACGAACAGGCACATTTCCACCGTGCACTCAACAGCACCATTAATTCACAAGGGCTACAAAGAGCTGGCATTTAATGGAACCACTAAGGAGTCTACAAGAACGGCTCTGATAGCTCCCAAGAATCAGTATGGGAGCTGTTTCTCCACTGAGACAAAGGTGTTTGGGATGGGCCTAATTTCCTGCTCAGGATGCGCAGAACAGTAGTTACACAGGAAGTAGAAACCCTGGTATAGGAACCAAGAAACAGCCTGAGAAGCTGCTCTTCTGTCATCTGCTACAGATGCCTGAGCCGCAAAGGCCCCAATGCAAAACTGAAAAGCCCAGGAAATTTGAAATCAGTGGCCATAACTGTAAGAGAAACACTTGCGGGGAGAATAAAACAACTTTTTTTTTTTTATCATGCCAGTCCCATGATGAGATGTTGCCTGTTAACTACTTCAAGAAAACCACATACCTTAGTAACAGAGCAACCTTGTGCAGTACCTCTATATAGAAGTATATTGGAAGTGTCATTGTCTAATATGCACAGACTGTTTCATACTTTCAAGCTCTGTAAATATATTTTGAAACTACTGCTCCATCTAAATGTAGGAAGACAACTCTAATGAAATATGCATCATTGTGTGTAGAATGATAGCATACTCTCTCTCTCTCTCTCTCTCTCTCTCTCACACACACACACACACACACACACACTCTTCTGGTATAACAGTGTGTGGTAGTCAACATGAATAGCTAATGCTGAAGCTGTCCATTGGGCTACAGATATCAGTTTGCCTGTTTGTGTACATAGAAAGTGGTAATTAGATCTCTTTTTAAACAGAATTTGCATGTACTGTTTTCTCTGCATTATTGCTGCTGTTCCAGAGAACAGAACAATCTGAGAACTTCAGTTCATAAAACCTTAAAGTTCTATGCTCTCCTCAAGTATTTTAAATAAGACAACTCGTTCCTGCAACACGTAACATTGCCACAATTCATAAAGCTTTGGCTAGCAAACAAAATGTCATCTTTAAACATACAAGCTATTTCATTCAAAAAAAGAAAAAAGTTAGTATAGAGGCTGAAAAAAACTCACTTTCATGCATTCAGTTTTTTAGTTCCAAACATAGCTTTGATATTCATGTTCCGGTATTGCATTAAAACTATGCATTGTGTTCATTAGCCCTTCACTAGCGATAATTAATTACATTTCCAACAATGACAGCTTCATACAGATGATAAGAAAAAGGTAAGTTATTATCAACCATTTGAGAGGAATTCAACTCCAGCAGAGAGAAAAGAAATCTGATTTCAAATTCTTCAACTATCTTGTGAGTACAGAGGAGATGGGAACTACATGCAGTATTTCAAATGTGATCTGCAACACCCAATCTTGTTTCATCCTGCTCATACATACTCAAAACTGCCATGGAAAACATCCTCAAGCTTCAACTGTACTATTTAGGAGTCCAGAGATTAAAAGATAAACAAAAACTATTAGAACAACTTTAAAGAGCAATTTTATCGTTTTATCAAAAGAGGATCTTGAAACATTTCTCAGAATGTCAGCAGAATAGAAAATAAAACTCAAAGAATTCCGTGGATTAAATGCAGAATGAATAGATTCCCTTACAGACTGATTTCCAAAGAGATAAGTCAAGTTAAATAAGTGGAAGCCCTTTGTAATAAAGTTATTTTTTCCACCACAGAACTTCACCAAAAGCAGACTTTTACTATTACTGGAAATACAGTGGCACACTACAATCTATGTTTGCATAAAAGGGGTTTAGCGACTTTTGCATTTTATACAAATAGGAACCACAATGCTTGCTCAACCACCTGCCACAGAGAAGGTTGGTATTATATCGTCTATAGATGTGGAAGTTTGAAACATTCTTTTCTGGTTGTTACTGGTAATTTGTGGATGAGTTCCTACCTCAGTCCTACCTTCTCCATTCTGGAGAAGTCTCTTTTTGGTTCAAATTATTAACCAACTCTTTGAGCGCCTGGTTCTTCCTGCTGGAGCTGTACATACTATGGAAGCCACAAAGTGCATACTGTTTGCAGAATACTGCATCAAGGTTGCTCTCAACCTTTTAGGTGTGCCATCCCTTCTGGGGTGCTTTCATTTGGGATGCAGACTGGGATATGTTCACCTTGCTTTTGGCTGAACAATAAGGGGTCCAAACTCATTGTCTGAGTTTACAGGAAAGATTTCTCTCTTACAGACTGTTTTGTATGCCATGCTTGTAGGGAAGAGCTGACAGACGTGGCCCATTACATAGTTTGGAGGGTTGAACTGAAAGCTGGGGCTCACTAAGAGGAAACCATGATACGCTATGGGCTTTGGTCAGGACAGAGGACTTTTGGTAAGGAAAAGTTCAGTTTCCTTTTGTGGTAGATAGAAAGGATTGTGTGCACTGGAGCCAGCATTCATTTGTTCCCTTTACCATGCTATAAAGGTAGATTTTGGCCACCTTGCTGAACTTGATTGAAAAGGGAACTTTAAGAATATTTTTACACTACCCTACTGAGAAAGAAACAGTTTGCACTGAATTTCCGTGATACAAAGCTGAACTGGAATCTGGCCTTTTTGCCTGTCCAATGGGGATGACTGAAGAAACATTTTCTTACCATGAAGAGAAGGCGATTCCACTTATTTACTCTCCTTGCTTTGAAGAGTTTCCAAATAGTAGCATCCCTGTGACAGCGTTCTTCCCCGTTTCCTATTTATTTAGTCCCACCCACCTAGTGCCTTAAGACTCAGAAGACCTTTATGTCTTAAGTCAGCTGTCAGTCTAGAACTGCCAAAGGGGGCTTCCTCCATCCTTGCATCTTCACCTTGTCCCCTGGATGCTGGGTTCTCCATCTGACCTGCTTGTATGATTGGGCAAAGCAGATCACTGATTTTGAAGTCCAGCTTCAGCATTACTCCAATGCCAGAGCTCAGATCTCCTGTTTTTGCCCCCTTCTGCATAGGCAAATCTCTTTTAAACAGATTGTCCAGCCAGGATGTACATTCTTTACTTATTCAGTTCAGAACTTGGAATTATTAGAGTAAAAAAACTAACCAAGTACATACGTCTAAAACTTTCTGTAGCTCTGTAAGCTCTATAGCACAAAAAGAACCCAGAAGCTACAGGAAGGTACCTTGTTCAGATTGCCCAGACAGCTATTTTTAGCATGGGACAGTAACTTGGCTTCATCCCTCTCCTGTATTATTAAACGGTATGATATTTAAAACCAAAGCTGGAAAGTAAAGAAGAGAGATGGCTGTATCAGCAATACTTATCAGGCTGATGTCCCATTGCTCACTCATGTGTCACATGGGTCCCCTGTAAAACTCAGGGAAGAAATTCACAATTGTGCATTCCTTTAAAGGCAGAGTAAACAGCAGTTATCCTGGGAGTGTCCTCAATTTACTCTGTACCAGATGCATCAAGAGCAGTCAGGTTAAATATAAACTAGTAAAGAAGTACTCAAATGGGTGGGGGAGTGGTCTACAGACCACTGGATGGCTGTGAGCTGCGTCAGGTTGTCAACCAAGCAGAACCACTCAAAGCCCAAGCCACAAGCTTGGTAGAAGCTTCCCTGCCAGGCTAAAGCCTGAAGCTGCCCCTCACCTCAGTCCTGCACAGCAGAAGTCCCACTATGGCTGAAGCCTGGAGGCCCTCTCTGTAGCTGAAGCCCACAGAGATCCCACACAGACTGTAGAGGTTTTACAGAATGTCAGGAGGGCTCCAAAAGAAAAGAGGTTGAGAATGTCTGCACTACTACATTTTAGGAGGAGACAGAATACTTGGGCAGAATAAAAGCAAGTCTCTGCCTTGTAACACATACAAACTTAGCAGGTGAATGAGGTGAATCTTTTCCAGGCAAATCTGTTACTTGATCAACTTTTATTGGTGATAGAGACAAGCTTTCAAGCTACACAGAGCTCATCTTCAGGTCTGGAAAAATGTCCTCAGTGTCACTGCTAAATACAAGGTCAAACAGATTGTTTTGCAGAAGTCATTTACAGATATTTCAAGGACCAGGGTGAAAATGACTCATTAACACTCGTCCAGCCATAGGAGGAAAAGGCAGCGGGCAGAGGGGAAGCAGCTGTGGGAGGATTTGTTAGTGCGCTGTTGATTTTTTTAAGAAAGCCAGGAACCCAGTATCTTCATTCAGTTTGCAATTTTTATAGTATCTAGCACAGTTACAAATTTAAGAGAATCTGTTTTATCTTTTGAAAGGGTTGTGCAGGATCCCTTGATGATGAGGACTGATAGGTTGGATAGAAAGATTACTTTGTGAAAAGTGTTCACCCACAGATGGCAATGTTTTGATCTCATCATTTTCCTGTGAGAGTTCATTTGAGATCACAGTGATTCTCTGCCACATGAGCTTCTGGGGGAAAAAAATCCTGCTTTGTTTGATACTTGGAAGATGGGGGAAATTACAGAATGGGAGGAAAATAAATGTGGGGAAATGTACGTCATAGGAGCGGGTTTGACTGATACAGCAAAAATGCTGTAACATACTCCAAAGGGGTAACCATGCCAGTCTAGCTCAGCAAAACATACAGCGAGGCCAGTGGCACTTAAAAGACTAACAAATTTATTTATTGCATGAGGTTTCATGGGAGAAAATCCTACTTGGTCAGACACTAAAGGCCACCAGACTCCTTATTTGTTTTATGACCCATGAACTGTAGCTGTTATCATGTAGGTCTCAACTCCACACTAGAGAAGTGGGAGAACAGACACTCCCCACTCTGCAGACTTCATGTGGACCCAGGGTTCTGCCCCACAAGGATCTGAGTATGGGATAAAGCAGGGGTCTCAAACATGTGGCCTGTGGGCCGCATGCAGCCCCCAAAGTTATTCCCTGCAGCCCACAATGACACCATCATTCCCCATATCTGCATTATCTTTATATGAAAAGGTTTCAGTGGTGTGGCCCTTGGGCTAACGTACTAGTCCTCATGCAGCCCCCATGGTGATTTGAGTTTGAGACCTCTGAGATAAAGGCTTTGGCTTGTACACCGTTTTGGTCAGGGACCTGTCTTTTACACGTTGTTCATGAAGTGCTTAGCTTAACGAGAGTACTGTAAAACATGATAATAGATATGACTGTAAAACTTAGCCATTGTCCAGGCTGTTTCCCCAATAACCAAGAGGACATTGTCTACTCCCCTCTGTCCCATTATCCAAATCTGGATGTTTGTTTCCAAAGTCTAGAATAGCTCAAAATTTCCTGACTGTTCAGCAACAGAGGTACGTTACATAAAATGGATCCTAATGCTGCAAACCTCAAATCCCAGCAGTGGCAAAACCACAGTCAGCACATTAGCTACATACTGTGGTGCCGATAGAAATTGCCTCTTGAGCACCTGGTGAATTTCATAAATATGATCGTGTTTACAGCAAGGTCGGGGCAGGGGGAAGTGTCAGAGAACAAACTGGGAGAAAGAGAAAAGGCAACTGTACCCCGTGGTGTTACCCCAGTGAATCCAGTGAAAGGAGAATACACAGCCCTGAAACTTTTCCACAGGGGGAACTTTTCATGGAAGTATCTTCAGGCATTATAATGAACACCATTCAGGAATAATACCCTCATCTTTGCCACGTGCAGCCTCTGTCCTTTCTTTTCAGTTAATATGAAGAAAGTTTTTGCACCTTTCCCTTTGCTGTCAGCAGTACACAAACACACATACAACCCCTCTGCAGGACACTAAGCCTGATGTAATTTAAAATGAAAATAATCTTTGTCAATAGCCACTAGATATTATGGGATCAGAGATTGAAATACAGAAGGGCAGGACAATGAGTTGTTTGTCTCAGGTGAAGAAACCTTTGACTATTTTGCATTAGAGCCTGTTGCAAGCCAATCTGAAATTTCTGAAGATGTTTTGCCAAATGCTTCTTTAATGACAAGGTATACAGGTTTTCAGATGGCAGAGCATTGCAACGAATTAGCAGGACAGCTTCCAGTCAACCTTCTCCAGTCCCAGTAGGGATATTGTGCAGAACTGCAATGAACATGTAAAAATTTCACAGTGATAATTACTGAGGGGGTTATTCTTAGAAGGTCACCTCCAACAGTGCTAGATGGAGCACTAAATCCACTCTGCGTAAACATAACATCACAATTCAGCAGCATACACAGAGGTAAACAAACAAATATCCTCAGTCCACCTGTCTGCGTGCTGATGGACCATTGCCAACAGGTTGATGTTGTTCAGTTGAACATAGTGAGCTCAATTCACTGCCACTTCACACCTTATGTAATCATTTATATTTATGCAGAGGGGTATAAAACAATCAAATAAGAATGATGGTATTTTACACCCACTTTGGTAGGTCTTGGCAGGTGCAAAGCTGTAGAGTAAGGCTTAATGGACCCCTTTCATATGCAAGTTCTACGCTAACAATGCCAATGGGAGAAAACGATCAAGGAGTCTGGTGGCACTTATAAAGTTACTTCCCATTTGCACCACTGCAAGTGAAAAGGAAATCAACCCCAGTCCCACCTATAATTCATTAGTCATGACGGCTCCAGCTGAGCTGCTACACTGCGCTGGCACAGCAGGCAGGCAGAAACAAAAAACAGACCATGAGAGAAGGTAAGATGGACACTGGACAATGGGACAAGAAAGCGGGGGAGAGGAAAGAAGGGTGAAGAAAGGCAGCAACTGGAGGGAAAAGAAAGAAATGAACAAATCAGTTTGTGTTACTTACTTACAATGCCTGGGGAGCAAGTATTGCAGAAGTCACATATATCTCTAGAGATGGCCACAGCAGAAGGGCATATGAAAAGAAAGACTGCTTGTCTTCACCCCAACCTGCAGGAGTCCTCTTGGAGAGGAAGTCTGTGTTTGCGTACCACCCCAAAAAAATGTTTTTCAGGGAGCCTGTGCGCTCTCTAAAATGTGTACTGCATTCATCTGCAGGTGGCTTGACAGACCTTCCCCAGTGATGTTAGGCCTGCTGCTGGCTAGCTTGTATTTCATGCAATATAGGCATGTCCAGCTGGCAAAATCCCCAGGTACACAGTGCAGCTGGGATGTCCTACAGCATTTCCAGCACACTGCACTCTCTGGGGGATATAGAAGAGGCCCAGGAAAGAGCTGGTGAAAGACTAGGGTGCTGGAACTGGGAGTTAACCTGAAATCTTACAAATGATTCAGATTTGGTTCAGCTCCAGAAACTGGCAAAGCTGAAACCGGTTTTTATTCTGGCTTACCCAACTCACCTATAGGAAATTCTGGAAAGAGGAATGAACAGCTAAGTGTTGCCTTCCTTCAGATCAATCCAATTAAAAGTTAAACCACTGGAATAGCAATTCTTTCCCTTGCTTTCATTGACTCTAAAGGTTTGCTTCAAGCAACTGAACATAAAAAGTTCCCTTTGAGTGCTCCTGTTTATTTTTTGTCACATCTTGTCACCCTTCCTTTTTCAGACTTGCTAGCAGCTTGTGCTGACCTTGTCTCAAAAATAAAAGAATCACAGATCTAGGTTATCGTTTCAGGATACGATGCAGTGGTTCCACAAGGCAGGGTACAAGCACTGGTTAGTTATTTATAAAAGGTATTTCGTGAATATTTTGGTATAGGAAGTCTGATTTCCCATGAAGCAAAAGCATTTTATACTAGAGCTTGCAAGGACTAATTACGCCAAAAGGACAAAATGTTTTGCATAATGATATCATGTACTACACCACTCATGTGTTCTATTCCATCCTCAAATCTACAGGATGGCTTTTCCAAAGTACGGAATGACTTGTGTGTACGAGGAGCCACCAGAAGCTGCAATGATAAAGGGACACTTAACTCCAACTGCTTTTATAAACTTAAAAAAAAATTCTGGTAAGTATCATTAATAAGAAGAACGAAAGTAATGCTATGCTACTTAAACATTAAAACAAATTATAAGGACTATCCTGCTCTCTTGCTGATCTTTAAAAGGGTCTTTGCAGCAAATGAGAACTGACTACACATAAATACAGTCAGTCAAAGTGAACAAAAATAGAGCCCCCCCCCAGCTACATTCAGTTACAATAATCTTAGGAAAAACAAGGAGTCTAGTGTTACTTGTAACTACAGGAGTTTCAATTTTTGGAGTCCAATGTGATTCCCAAGTGGACAGTTTCCTTTTAAGTTCCAACTGGGTAGTCATGTTAGCCTAATTCAGCAAAAAACAAACAAGAGGTTCTGTGGCACTTTTAAAGATTAGCAAATTAATTTATCGCATGAGCTTTCGTGGGAGATTTTCTCCCACAAAAGCTCATGCAACAAATATATTTGTTAGCCATTAAAAGTGCCACCAAACTCCTCATTTATTTCCTTTTTAACAGCTCTTCCTCAGGCACTCAGTCACCTTTCATGATATTGATTTCAAAGGCCGCATGACTTACTTTTCTTCTGGCAGATTGCAAAAAAGGGAGTTCTACAGTCCTAAAAAGGTAGATTTAGCAAAACACATGAAGGCAAATTCTGCTTGGAGCTCCACTGATAAAAATTCTAAATGACTTTCACTGACGTCTGTGGAATTACTCCTGATTCACGCTGGAGTAACTACTAGAAGAATGCCAGCCGTCTGGCTTAATTGTTGGAAAACTTAATGGGACTGGCAATGATTGAGACAGCCCCTATAAAAAGGAGGAAGGGAAGAGAAGCAAATGCTGATTGGAACACAGGTTGGTCCCTCTTCTTTCAGATGCTCTGCTCATCTACTATTCAGTTGGAAGAGGAAAGAAACTCAAGTTTAATGAGGTTGTGGACTGCAAAAAAAAGTCCCTGTTTCTATCCTTACTGGTCATGTGTATTAATCAATGTGCAAAGTCTTTTGACACAATGTGACACACATTTATCTGGAGTAGAAATGTATAAATCAAACCGTCTTGATTAAAAGAAGAATTGGCTCAACTGTTTGTCTTAAGCTATAACTGAACTCAAATGAAAAGCTTTTACATACAACTTCTTCCCTCCATTATTTTATTTTAAAATTCTGAAAAGACATTTTAAAAAGCATTACATTTTTATTTTTAACAAGACTTTCTTACTCACTTTGTTAATCTAAGTAGGCCCAGAAATGGAAGTGCAAAACCCAGAACAATTGTTATGTCTCCCAACCCAATTTCATAGATGTGAGAAGACAGAAAAATAAAATTCAGAAAAGCACATGAAGTTTCAGGCATTTATTTGACTAAATTCAAGTCTTTGAAAGCTTGACCAATGCAAACCTAGAGCCAGTTTCCTCCACCTTGTGTTGGTATTTCCCTGTAATCATAGTCACCAACTGGAGCTCTGCAGATATAGTGATGTCAGTACATTATGTGGCTCATTGAACACAATTTGTTTCACACACTTGCTGGGCAACATTTCAGCTTCCATAAATATCCTATGGGGAACAATCTCCCTACAGGTGATGGTATATTTTCCGTTAACTCTGAGACTTCAAAGGCTAAATACAACACCTAGCAATTTCTTGTATATTTTCAACATCCCTCACATAACTTGGGCCCACAAACCAAATGACTAGATTCCATCAATCAATATATACAGGATTAGCATATGTGTTGGCTGTCATAGGGATATCACACATCCATGAAAATCCAAGACAGACTATGGTATGAATTCCACTGGCTTGTTCATGTGCACATAGCTACTGAACATATTTTTTCATTCCCTCCCCCTTCAACCTGAACAATCACATTAATGCCCCTCATAATTGCAGTGCTTCTGCAAATTTATTTTTGAAAGGAAAATAATTTCCTTGATCACTAGGCCTATCATAACTAGTATCCTTTACAGGACACTTAGAGCTTATCCATGTTTGCTGGTGAAATATCTGCAGTTTCTGGACAGTGACCACCAAAGATTCTTCATTTCCTGAATCTGCACTGTTTTCTAGGATTCCCTCTTCATTCTGTTAAGTCCAAACACTTCATCTCTTCCCTGCTCTTTCAGCATGCCTGTAACCTGATGTCTAAGATAAGCATTACTTTCCTTTGACCTTTCAGTTCCTTGAGGCTACTGCAGCTGAGGGCCTGATCCTGTAAAGTGATACATGTGATGTGTTCAGACTGTTGTAGCTCATTGGGAGTTGGGGACTGGCATATCAGGCACTGTACGCTGGCACAGCGTGCATCTCCCTATGGCACCAAAGCCCTCCTCCCACCACACTCTCCTCTGCCTGAGAAGGGAGCATGCATCTAGACCTTTGTTGCTAATTACAGGTTCCTGTATCAGCTTTCAGCTCCATGGGGTTTTGCCCAGTGCTCAGCAGTAAGCACTGGAAAATAAATACATGAGGGATTGGACCCTTCATTATAAAGAGCCATTTGCATGTGTTTCTTTTCTAACTTTAAGCTTTCAGACAGTGACATTTACCCAAATACAACCATTGCATGTGCTGCTGGGTCAAGCACTAGGAATTTTGCTGTTTTGAGCCTTTTCTCTTTAAACTAACAGAGGATGAGTTTCTGGGTTTGATGCCAAGGTAGTGCCTTCTAGGAAATCAATGGTCCTTATCCGGGTAACCAAGTTAAGGCCAGCATCCCTTCTACAGTTTAACATATCGGTATTAATTGTTGATTCTTCTGTGTGTTAGGATTTATAGTGTAGTGTAATGCAATATATTTACATTAGCATTTATTACTGTGTTGCTGTATAGCACCCAGATACCTTGAAGAGGCTTGTGTTTTTAAAGTATTATGAATTGGCTCCCTCTTCCCACAGCAAATCCCATTAGAGGTGAACCAGAGAAAGAGAAAGAGACTACCTCGGCAATCTTCTCAGAAAGATTACTTTCCAATCATAGCTCAATGGTGCCGGGATTTGTATTCCCCTGCCTCTGTCCATTCTTACATATCAGGAGGCTGTTCCCTCCCACCCAGAAACTCAGCAGATCTTCTGGATCTGACTCACCATACCCCATGTACAACTTTGCAGGGTGACTTTATATCATTCATGTTCACCCTTGTAGCGTAGCTGTATACTGTCTAACGCAAAGTATTTCCTGTATGGTGTTTGTGGAATGCTCCTGACACAGTGTGCATTACTGTTAGGGTAATATGTTTCCTGTAATATCACATATATACAGTTACAAAACCTGGTTATGTAACGTTCACAAATGTGTCTCACCTGGCTTGAATAGATCCAGGTAAACACAAAGCTGAGTGAGGGTTCACACCTTGCAGAAGCATGCACACAAGAACAATGGACTGACCCGAGCACCTGATAAGGTGCTGCTCATTTGACTCAACTGAAGGAAATCATGACCATTGTTGGTCATGTCCTGTCACATGGCCCTAAGGGGGGGGATGAGGAAACCTGTTAAAACAGAGGCATCTTTTCCTCTGGAGCTCTCCTTTGGAATCCATCTACTCAGCTAACTCAAGGGCACTGACAGACTGCCTACAGGGAAAGAGCCTAGCTGGAGGAGACAAGTCTGTGTGGTAAGATAACACCTAGGACTGAAAGACCCCTACAGTGCTGAGTTTAGTTTAGAATGAGATTGTCTTTCAATTAATTGTGGTCAAACCTTGATTCATACTATTCTGGCTTATAATCACTTAGAATCATGCTGTAATCAATAAACTTGTTTTATAAAGCAATGCGTGTGGGCTGAGTGCATAGAGAGACTTCACTTAGAGTGAAAGTGTTAGTGCATATTAATTTGTTTGATAAATTGATGGACTAATGTAATGAGCTGGCAGTGTGCGAATGTACAGCACTGAAGCCTGTAAGATGGCAGTTTCCAAGGTTGCATCTGGGACTGGGGAGTGTTTGCTGGGGTCAATCCCACAAGCAGCTGGTCAGAAGTGCTCCATCAGTAGGTTATGGGCTGATTATTTGCAGAGGGCTGGGTATAGGCTGATCCAGGAGTGGGCAGTTCACACTGGAAAACAGAGTAAATCAGGCCCAGGAGTGAGGGACTGTGATGACATAGCTACACACTGGTCCAGATGGGGGGGAAGAGGTGAGGGGAACATCGCACAGGGATATGCATGAACTCATTTCTAAGGATCTAATGAAGACAGAGGCTATAAGCATCCACATCAGCTCTGCTTCCCAGTGGCACCTGCTCATCTGGAGCAGACTGGCTCCAATACAGCCACACTGCCAGAGTTCCCACAGAAAGTGTTTGTCCACCTGGTCCCTGCAAAGGGAATTCCCAATGTAGCTACAGAAATAAATGCGCTACTGAATAAGACTCCCATAGCTGCATCTCTCATACGTCCACTGGACTGTGTGAGAACTACCCATGTCCTGTTTCCACATGGGTCTTCAGACCTTCAGAGAGCCCTCATGTGGGAGAACAATGGCCTGTTCCATATGGAATGGTTAGGAAAATAATGGCTCCAGAAGGCTGTGATCAGGCCTGTTGATATTATAATTTTCTCTCTACTCAAGAGTCATAGATGGAAGAATGAGAAAGAAACCAACTCCATCAATCCTGAGAGGCTGAATTTACCCACCAGCATCCTATTAAAACTACACACGTAGAGGAAGGTAGGTTCCAGAATGCCGGAGCAGATTGGTGCCTTACCTTCCATGTACAGTGCTCTTCTGTCCCACACCGCTTGGCAAAATGACTGTGAAATCCACGGTCCTGTTTATCATATTTTCTTTCATGTTCACCTGGCTCTCATCAGGGATTATTCCCGGCTCTGTGGGTGACATCTGCTCATGCTGAATCTGACCTGCAGCAGGAGGTTGACTTGGTGGGGGAGGAGCTCGAGCCTTCATTTTTCTCCTTAAGAAAAAAGAAGTGAAGAGTTAGTGATTTCAAATGCATTTCCTTAATTGGAAGTGTACGCACGTGTTATAAGAGAAATACTTCCTTTCCCCCTGAATTTTAGGTCATTAAGAACAACTTGTATACCGGAAGTAATTTCTTTTTATCGTGGAACCTTTTTTGGTACATAGTTGTATTTTATTTTTACATCTTTTTCTCTAAAATAATCTAATAATCATGATATTATGCACACATCAGATTTCTACCACCTGTTTCTGTCCTCCCCGAAAATACTCTGCTTTGTGTGGTCAAACATCTCAATGGCATAGCTGTTAATCCTGTGTACTTAGTGCACCAAAAAGGGTGGGTTTTCACAAGTGTTCAGCATACACCTAATTCTGCTCTCATTGAAGTCAGTAGTAAAAATCAGACTGGCTTCTGTTATAGTTCAGAGATGAGCAGCACCTTGACCTCTCCCCTAGGCTTTCCATGTGACTGGTCTCCACCTGCACTTGCCCCACAGTGGAACCAGATGGTTCACCCTACTATAGACTGGGTCACCTGGCTTCAACACCTCATTCACCCACTGTATTTACCTCAGTCTATTCTGTTGGGATTGGGTCCAGCTCCAGAATTCTCTCTGGGGGTTTGTGATCAAAATGAACTTGCAGTGATTTGGCAAGGAGAGCTTCTTTAAGAAGTATGATTAACTGGTTCGTTGAAATTTAAGAAGTAGAGAGAAACAGTATTAAAACAATAAAAGCCTTGATGAGTATTTCTTACCTAAACACAGCCTCTCCCTACCAGTTTAGACAAGTCTGCTTAATCCAGGAACATCCCGGGCACTGGGTGAGATGGGCTGCCCTCTGCCTCTCTGGCAGACTGACTCACTCGCAATGAGTCTTCTACCTCATCTTGCAGGCTGACTTTGAAATCTTGAACAAAGGGTCTTTTGAATGAATAAAAGTTCCTGTGTCTAACTTGGAACTCTGAAACTGACTTGGAACCTTCCATCAAACAACATGAATAACATTAACACAGATAATTCCCATGCTCTTCACAGCTTAAAATGGGAGCAGGAAGGCCAGTGCTGAGTAATTCTGAAAATTTCAAAAGGGATAGCCGTGTTAGTCTAGTCCAGTAAAAAAACCAAGTAGTTGTGTGCCACTTTAAGACTAACTGTTAGTTTTAAAGTTCCACACAACTGCTTGTTGTTTTTTTAATTCTGAAAAGCCAACTCAAAATATGTACAACTAAACATAGTCCTGCTGACTGGTACTCTCCTTCCCACTCACTCTGAAGGAACCCAAGGAGGGCAAGAGCCTTTGTGGTTCTCCTCTCTGCACCTTGTACACTTCTGTCTCAAGATCTGAGAAGTATTAGTTTTGGAGAAGGCTACTAACGTCTCAAACTTCTGAGGTGCTGAGCATTCTATATTCCCACTGACGTCAGTGAGAGCTGCAGGTGCTTAGGCCCCATCAGGATCAAGCCCTACAAGAATCAGCAATGAGAAGATACTTTTTAATCAATGTCCTTGTTTCAATTTCTGTAAGCTCTCCATTGTCCACTCATCACTTCTGTAGTGGACCGAGTGGAACAAGGACATATCTAGTACAATACACACAATATAACAAGTAACATAATGATACCTCAAATCTCCTTAAACAATGCAACTTAAAAATGAATGATAAAGACCTGATCTTTGTCCCTAAATGAACACCACTGCTTTGCTTCTCTTGTTATTCATAGAATTTTAAAGACCAAAAGGGATCATCATCAAGATCATCTAGTTGGATCTTCAATTGCCTGAAGAATTTGATCCATTAATTCCTGCATCATATATCACCACCTCTCTGAATCAGTATCTATGGATTCTTCACAGCTACTTTCCTTCTCTGTATACTTACAAAATTTAATAAAACAGAATATTAAATGGAATTCATTGTTTCCACTGAAGACGTGGGTACTTTCCAAATGGAGGTATGATAGATAGGTAATATAACAAACGAGCCTAGAATCCTAATGCAAAAGCATAAAAGTAAGTAAGGTAAATACAGAGAAAACATTTCTGATTTGGAGGCATTTAAATTATCCACTTACAATAACATAACATGCAGTATTATTCTGTGTATGTAAGAGGTGGATCCACGGGCCAGTGAAGGCAATGGGAAGTCTCCTAATGCACTTTGTTAGTGTTGGGAATAGGTCCTAATTCAGCAGAAAACCAGTAACTGTTTATAACAGCTACTGTGCTATTAGTTTTCTGCTTTCATGGCTTGATCCCACCCGCTTGTGTGGACTTCAATGAGAGAGTAGTTTGGCTCTAAATCATCTCTGGGTAAATTAAGAGACAAATTCTTCAATAACACCTCCTGTTCATTATTCTTGGAGTGACGTTACAGTCCTTTCCTCAGGTGAATTCCTTTTGACTTCACCATATTTAC
The DNA here is from genome assembly GCA_007922195.1 of Podocnemis expansa. Classification (NCBI taxonomy): domain Eukaryota; kingdom Metazoa; phylum Chordata; order Testudines; family Podocnemididae; genus Podocnemis; species Podocnemis expansa. The sequence goes on along the minus strand of ML682057.1, from coordinate 78,715 downwards.
CACAGAAGATGAAAAAAAACAATTTTAACAAAAACTCCAACAAGAGATTCCACTTGAATAAATTTAAATGTCAAATAATAAATTCAAAAATATAGTTGGATTCTAGACAATACTGACAACGGAAACTGAAGAAGCAGAAGTGGACTCAACTGTGTTCACTGCTCTTCATCACTGGAAATTTTTTCTCAAATGACCTAGCCTAGGTACCGTGCTATTGTCTGTGGGACAGTGCTATGGAAAATGGGCTCAACTGCAAAATGGGGATCAAGCCAAGAGCTGGATTTCCATCCCCCCAAGTCAATGTACAATTAAACATCAGCACAAGGCCTCAGAAAGCTTCTTGAGGACAGTGTCTTGCTACGCAGGATAGTAGTACAACTCTAAGCATGTGAAAAGTTGGTTAAGAACTGTGACACATGAAACAGCCTCTCCTGGGCTGAGCAAGGTGCCACTGCACTGAAACTGGCTTATGCTGGAAAAAAAAAGAGTTCGTACGGTATCATGTTAATGGAGGCTCTTTATGCAAGGAGAGTATAGACCTGTGAATGTACCCTATGACCAAGTCTTAAATCTCCAGACCCAGATTACAAGGGTTTTTTTTTAAGCTATATAAATGGAGAAACTGCATCAGCTTGCACAAAACAAAAACATCCTTAATAATAGAGGAAGTGCCACCTTCACAAGAAAGTCAACATTTACTCTCTCATTTGTTTGTAGGTATTGAGGCACACACATGAGAAGTACCATAGACGTGTTATGAAATACGAGTCGCTGGCTTTGTACTGTGCATACCTTTAAGATGATCTGTTCTGATGATTCAGTCTAATGACCCCATGCACTACTCATCTCATATTTTAGCGTAATACAGATGGTGAATGCAATGCAGTGTTGACCACACTAATTTACAAAAACTCCTGCTACTCAGATACATTGTTGGGGTTTTTTTGGGGGGGGGGGGGGATTAGGGGGTTATGATTTGGGCTAGGTCTCCCGCTACATAAAACAGATTAACAGAAACCTAGAAAAAGGCCCAGAACATACCAAAAAGGATATATCAGAAAAATATTAGTTGTCCAGAACAGTGGTTACCAATATTTTCTCTGCCATGGCACACCTTGCTACCTTTAATTAATTTGAGGCACATGACCATATAGTTACCAAATGAAGTCATGAATATTCATGAGCTAATGAGCAAATCCTGAGCTCTTGGAGTAGTGGTTCAAAAAATTTTGTGGCACACCTGCTCAGACCTGATGGCACACCTGTGTGCCACAGCACACTGGTTGGGAAACACTGGTCTAGAAAAGTGGGCAGGGAGAGACAAATACCAAATTCCAGGAAGCTTAACGCTGAGTAAGGCCTTGATGTATATATATCCTGAAGGCAAATACTGAAGGGAAGTAGTTTCCTTTTGGATTGAGTGCCAGAAGAAGACCATAAGCCTAAACCAGAAGATCAAACAAAGAAGCAGCGGATAAAAGATTTAAATTAAACCAAATGCATGATATAGGAACCCCTACATTAGCTGTATACCATACTGGCTCACTCTTGCACTGGAGTAATTGTTCCTTGGCCAAATTTACAGCCCTGGAAGGGAAAGCATGATGGTGGTACAAAGCAAAGCAGCTGCCTCAACTCATGATCTGGTCCTCAAAGGTAGCAAGCGATCTGACTGATGCCATCTCCACCCAAACTGACAATCCCCATGACAAGTCTCAGTCTGAGAAACCCAATATAATACTTGAAAACTGTACTTTATGTTGAAAAAACCCACAGGATCAGACAGTCACCAAAATGCTATGATATTACTGAAGATATAGCTATAGGACAGCAGCTTCTTTACTCCATGCCTATACATCCAGTAAATATCACTACCTATAGACGTCCATAGAGAGCTACTATTTTTGAGGAAGGATGAAATGTACACTAGCACCCATGCAGATCATGTGGAACTAACCTGTTTAAATATAAATCAACTTAGCAATCAACTGATTTATTTACTTCTCAATTTATTAATGATTCAGTTCCTGCCCTAGATCCCTATTCATAAGACAACTGCACAAAAATTTAAATCTACACACTGGCTCAAACACAATGATTCAAATGAACCTGGCTGCTCAAAAATGAAACAAATTCTGACTTCTTCAGCTGTTCTATTGTGCTAGGGCTGTCTGTCTCATTCTCTGTTATTGATGCATCAAAAAAAATGGAGTGGGGAAGGGAAAAAAGCGCAATGTGATTTTTCTGGACTCCAGGGAAGTGGTCTTTAATGTCACTTATCTGCATTTGCAGCTCCCTGAAGAAGCTGTGGGAGGGGAGAAAAGACAGTGAATAAAAAGCAAGAAGAAGATGGAGAAAGCTGTGAAATTGCAAAGGTCAGAAATTGAAGAAGAGAAGAACTATTATGAACAGAAAGCTGACTGATGATGGTCATGGGAACGGAGCAAATAAGAAAGCTAAAGGGATACTTCGCTCCAAACAACAACGTGAAGCTGCATGCTATTTCCTAACACTGAATAAGACAGGAACAGGCTCGCTGGATCTGATGACCCACTGCTGGGCCCCTTGTGTAATTTATACCTAGACTTGGAAGAACTTTATTTTTACCGGTAAATATCTGTTAGTTTTACTAAGCACATGCAACTTGATGGAAAAAATATTTCCTTTGATAATAGTAAATTTACAGATCTATAAAGAAAAACTTTATAGGCAAAATCCAGTGATTGAGACTTTTAAAGTAGTAGATATTTCCTTTCTATATTTTGACATGTGATGCTGACTTTTGTATTTTAATGGTAGATAAAGCTTTTAACTTTTTAGAATCTGAGTCTGTCATCAATAAATAGCTGTGACCCTTCTCACTGTCTGAGCCTCCCCTGAAATTTTCTGTAATTGTGAAAATTTAAATGTAAGAAAACTCCACTTAAAAGCAGAAAAATATTATCCATCAAAATGACAGAAAACTAAAACTCAACCTGCCACACATACTTCTACCTATGCAAACTGGAATGCAAGGGAAGTATAAAATGTTCTCATTTTGATTTAATTATTTTTAATTCACTTTGCAGACCTTTTGCACTGTTAATGACTCCACAAAGAACACATTTGTGAAAAATAATGTATGATGCCTTGAAAGAAGCCTGGGGAGAGTGTATACTCAGCAGTGACCATTATAATGTGTGTGAAAAATTCCCAAAGGCATCTTATCATCATTTGACTTACTGATGCACAGAAGGTCATGACTGTGACCCATGAATGCCCACATATGATCCTTTGTGGAGGTGATAATCTTTGCTAGGTAATGCCACAGACTTCAATATTCTCCAAAATCAGAACTTTTCTAGGAATTCTGTTGGTGATACAGCATATAAGCCAGACCAAGATCCAGCTTACACTCCCATACCTATGATGTTTTGGCAGGACAAACTGAAGCATATAATCATAAAGGATTGCTTTTCTTGTTAAGTTGATGCACACAAAGAACAGCAGACCTGTTGATTAAGGAGGTGTATTTTTTACATAGTCACATACCACACCATAACCACACCTTAATGAACTTTACATTAAAAAAAATAGTAACATACCTTTCTCTGGCCACTGGCAACTCTCCAGACTAATTTTAATTCCACATCAAACGTGTGCTTTCAAAAGAAACATCAGAACAGTCATGAGATTCTTAATAATCACGGCTACCAAGCTGATGATAAAATTACAGGCAAGAACACTTTTTACCTTTTCAACCTGTTTGTGAGCTTATGTAAGACGGGCTTACTCTGTGTGCCAAAACAAGATAAAATAAACATAGGTTGTTGCTAATATTACACACTATACTCCATTTCTCCATACACATATAGTGCGGTTTACTAAGCGCTGAAATTCCCTATCATGATATAGTCTAAATGGAAGAAACCAGATATGTCCAGGAGGCAACTTGGTAATATAAACAAATCCTCTGGCAGTATTATCCTAAGTCTCAGATCTACCACTTTGAGATTAGATATCTCAAGAGGAAACAAAAAAAGCCCTTCTGTACAACAGCAAGTGAAAGCAGCTGTGCAGAAATCATGAATAATCCCTTGTGATTCTCCTCACTTCCCAGACACAGAAGCGCAGTGAGAACAAGCCAAAAGCCCTTTGGACCTACACCTCCCTCAGTTATATATTAATAAAAGTGCAATGTAATATAACCTTGACATTCCAACACCCATGACAAAAAAAGAAAAGAAAAGAAAAACAAAAACTAAGTCCGCATATCAGAAATAGCACTAGTGCCAGAGCTCAGACAGGACCTAGATGGTGGCATTTAACAGCACAGGTTCCTCAGCACGTGGGCGAGAGATCTTGGTAACTATGCTGAGCCTTTTCCATTTCAGCATTCGAGACAGAGGGAGTCCCACAATTCTGCCTTTTCTCTATCAAAAAGGTTGTTCATGCTCCATGCATGAGGGGCAAAGGGGCTCACTTCCGCAAAGTGTTGAGAGCAGTCTGTCAGGCATTGAACAGGCTGACAACATGCTGGCTTCCACAGAAGATAAGGGCACTCATCACTGTGCAGGAAAAAAACTAAATATCTTACCAGTTTGAACCCACTTGCAGCAGATTCTGAGCCTGCCCTTCTCCCATACACTACATTTGTTGGGAGAAACCCCAAGCTTTTAAGGGTTTCCAAACACACGTTTGGCACAGAAAACCAGCACGTAATCTGTGCCACATAAGATGATGGCAGGACTGTCAAGGAGGTGTACGTTGTGACCAATGCCTTTGCTGAATATTTCTGGAAAGGACGGGTGGTTAAGTTTAGTGATTTCTTCCATTTTATTTAGGATAATCAGACAGCATGGTCATGGGAACTTAGTTTGATGTACACAGAATATTTCATAACCCACCAGTGTCTTCAGCACCAATATCTACTACTAGCACATACGTTCCACTCTTGTAGGAGAATAATTTTAACATTTGAAAAGGAGTTGAAATACTTATCACAGACCCAAATTCATAAACTGCAAAGCCAGAAGGGTCAATTCATTGTCTCACCTCCAGTACAACACAGGCCACAGAATTTCCACCAAATAATTCCCAGAGCATAAACTTTTAGAAAAATATTCAATATGGATTTAATAACGGTTGATGGAGAATCCACCAGCATACTTGATAAATTGTTCCAATGGTTAATTACATCTACATTAACAGAATGGTTCCCACTGAGGAAGGGACAAGGGAATAGTGAAATTTGTTTCAGTTACTTAATTCTTCATTTACACACTTTTAAACTATTAAACAAAACACAATAACATTAGCCGTGGGCTTTCTGGGTTTTGCTTTGGCATTAAAACTATTTTTTCAAGCTTTATTTCCTTAAGTTATTGACTTCGGTTTTCACACAGTTTTTAAATGTCACAGCATTTTTTATTTTTATTTATTTATTTATTTATTTATTTTTTTTACAGAGATCACCCAAAGATATGGTGATAATGACTCTGAACAGTGTGAACAAGTCATCCTGCACAGGTGGGAAAAAATTAGTTTTGCTCCTTGCAGTCATCAAAGTTATCAGATTTTTTTTTTGTTTGTTTGTTTTGTTTTTTGGGTCTTCCATTTGATTCCCCTGCTGGTTTAAATGGAAAATATTATGGATAAGCAAGTTGTGATACAGAGGAGAAGGAAGGAGGTATCACTAGATTTCCTTTTGCAAAATCTCAAAATGTACAGTGCCTGCCAAGGGTGAAGCTTAAAAGAAGGGTCATTTTGGTATATATGAAAAATCTACTCATCACTGGAACTGAGATGTAGCATGTCTAGTACAATGGCTATAATTCTAATCTTAATTCTTTCACAGATCCACTGTAAGCAAATCATTTAACCTCCTACTGCATCAATCGTCCCATCTCAAAATGGGGAAAATACCTCTTTATTGCAGAGGTGACATTAGAATAAATTAATGGCTCTGATTGTTCCATATTCAAAAGAAATTTAGAGTAATCCTAAAATAAAGCAGGATCGGGCCAAACGTTTATAAAGCATTTATAATTTTTATAAATTTATATTGTTTATAACTGCTAAATATTATTTTTTCATTTGTCTAGGACTCAAGACTCCTGCATCAACACTGTATTGACGTTCTTGAGTGAAGAAGATGCAAACATTTGACAGGTATGCCAAATGAATTGCCAGTCCTTAATCGTAAACTTGTATATCTAACTTCTATCTATAAGCAAGCACATGCTAGTTTCTTTATGGCAGACTCAATCTTTCTAATTTCACAGGGGCTGTTTCAGGCCTTGTCTTCATCAGTTGTCTTTTTAATCCCCAGTAATATATTGCCCACCTTTCCCTGGACAATATTCGTCCAGCTAAGGAAATTTATTTCCTGCATGAGATAGCACACCTTGTTTTGTTTATAAGACAATGTGGTATTTTGAATGGAACTGGATGACAGTACAAAATGGAGAAATCATCTCTAAAAACCTTTTCAGGCTTCAGTAGCCAAGGTATTCTCTTTCCATTACCATTTCCTTTATCTTTTCAGAACACTGTGTTATCTTTATGAGGTGCCTTTTTTGTTCTATTGTTAGGATGACCATACTTCCCAAAGGGAAAACAGGACACCTCAGGGAGCTTGTCTGAGATCCGCCCACCCTGGAGCTGGCCCAAGCTACTTGGCTAACATCCCTCCCTGAGCAGGGCTGGCGTCATTGCATGCTCAAGCCCTGCTTGCCCCATGAAAAAGTCTGCTGTTGACATCACTGCCCGTCTGAGCCCTACCTGTCACCTATCCAAGCCCTGTGTCCCCACCCCCCTCTTTGTGGGGCCGGCATCACCCATTAGCCTCCTCCCACATCTTCCTCGCCCCCCCCTTTTAAAGTGGGCATTTGTCCTGTTTCCTCTTGCCAACTTTGAGAAGAACACACACAACAGATGCCCACTTTTGTCAAAAAAAGTTGGAATGGCCGGGACAGGGCTTGAAAAAAGAACCATCTTAATAAAAACAGGACATACAGTGACCCTATTGCTGTCTTTATTCAGATGCTTTCATACAGAAGCCAAAGCTACAAGCTTGAGCACAAAGCACAGGCTTAGGTCTCACTGGAAGCTCATGTGGGAGATTTTCAAAACTCCCAGGGGACTTGTGTCTGTTGCTCATGGAAAGCCAATGAGACAGCAGCACCTATCTGCCCTCTTCAACTTTGAAAATGTCCCACAAAACACAGGGTAAAGAGAAGTTTGCAGATATACATATTTTAAGACCTGAAAGGACTAGTCGGACTGTGTGTGTAATACACAGGCCAGGGAATTTCATCCAGTTTCCTCTGTACTGAGCTCTCCTTGAAGGAAAAAGAGCTCTATGCATTTGTGAGCCCTGTACTTTCAATGGTTCCTAATACCAACTACAGAAATAAGTTATGCCATATAACAGGTACGATGACACATTGGGGAGTTACACAGCTTTAACTATGTCTACATTGACATAGTGAAAGCAACTCAGAACTGTCTGTACACAAGGCCTAAAAACCATCCAGATACCTTTTATTTAGAACGTTTGGTGAGCCAAATCATGACTCAGAAAGATCCGCCTGAAGTTAGTGAGGGGGCCGCCTCAGAAGCTCTTCAGGTTTAGGCTCAATCGCTCTCTGATAGGTCTGCAAGCTCCCCATCACTCATCCAGCGTGTGTGGAAGATCACACTGTGCTGGTGCAATGTGGAATTAGAACAGTTTTGCCTGAGTACAGAGGTGCATAACAGGTGAGTAGTGAATATTCTTTAATATAGCATGTGCTTAAGTGCATGTTAAGGGAAAAAAAACCACCACCTTATGGTTTGAGGCTCAGGAGTGTGAATAAATTACTCATTTTTGACCATACACCAGTATTTAATTTGCCTTCAAGACACTACATGCAGTATTTAGTTATAATGTACCAAAGCTCCAAATATCTTATTTTGCAGCTGAACCTCTTTTCTGCTTGTTGCTTATATTGTTTTGTAACTGGAACGGAGCAGGGCACAATCAAATACAAACACTCCTGTCTCTAAAAAGCAGTCAAGTGGTGCACACTGAAGTTACTTTCCTCTCACTGGTATGTTTTGTTTTTAATTTAGTGCTGATGAATTAATAGCCACACTACAGACCAGCCTCTTCTGCTTTTTCACAGAACAGGTACAACACAAAAGCAATGCCAAGACAAGCTCTTACCTTCCTGCCTGGCAACTATGCTTCAACCCTGATCTAAAGAAACCAACCTGAGGCGTAAGATTTGATTCTGCACATTTCACAGACATGGGGCTGAAACTACTCTAAGGGTGCCTTTTAGCAGCAGTTACAAGAGTAAGTTTTGTGATGTAGATGTCCAGCCACTAAAGGTGTAACTGCTCTGTAATGACACACCAGCAGCCAGCTCAGGCCAGCTGAGATGAACTCCCCCAAATCTCCAGAAAGGGAGCTGTTTAACTGCAATGTAGACATTCTGGCCTGAGCTGTGGCATCCTTCCACTTCGTAGGGTCCTACAACCCCTTCCACAAAACAATTAAACATCTCAGAGCCTTCCCACCCACCAGGAATGGGCTCGTGCAGCCCCTGAGACTCAGGGAGGCAATGGGGTGGCACCACAGGTAATCCAGGACAAATGATCTCCCAAAGTCATTCAGCCCAAGACTGGGACTTGAAATGTACATTTTGGGGTTATCCCATCCAATTAGGGACAGGTGGTCACCCTAGTCCCATACCAGACCTAATCACTTATTTTTAAACTTGGAAAGGCTTAAACAATTGAAAATATCTGGGCTGGTCCTATGACAGGGGTCTGCAAGCCAAAAGAGAAAGAGCCATCCCCCCGCCCCCAAACACCAATAAGCAAGTATTTCAAGAACCACATATAGCTGTGCTGCTCTGCTCCGCCCTCACCCTCCCAGCCTGGCAGCACCCCCTTCCCCCATCCAGCCCTACTGTTTGCCTCCACCCCCCCACCACAGTATAGCTGGATCCTGCCTCTCACTGCCTAGGCACAGCTCCTCTCCCTTTCAGAGGGCAGGGCCCTGGAGCAGATAGGCTTCTGGGGGGATGGGGGGGAGCAAGGAGTCTTGTGGCACTTAAAGACTAACAGATTTATCGCATGAACTTTCGTGGGAGAAAATCTCACTTCGCCCCACCCCCCCCAGCACAGAACACATGCTGCCTCGCCATCAGGCCCTGAAGCGGCAGCCCCACGTGCCCTCTGGCAACCAAAAGTAAAATTGCTGGTGCCTAGCTGTGAGCCTGTTTTGCCCACCCCTGCTATAAAAGGTAGAACAATTTCAAGGGGCATGGAATGGGACAGGAAATGTGATTAACAGGGGGAAAGAAGCCAGAGATCATGGCAAGAGAACATAGGGCTTAGGAGGGAGATACAAAGGAAGTGGACACAGGAAAGTGAGGTGGTTCATGAAGATGAGAGGGGAAAATGGACAGGGAATGGGAGGGCAAGGAAAGGTGGTGTCTCAGCCACATCAAAACAAAACCAAAACAAGTGTACATGCTTAAAATACCCTACAGGAGTGTAAAACCTTAAAGATACCCAGGTAGCTAAAATCCTCCCTTTCCTCTGTCTACAATCTTCTTTATCCCATTCCAGGGTAACAATCCCACACACTTCCTGTGGGCTTCCAGAAAGCTGAAGCATGGGTGTAGGGCACTGATGAACCTCATCAGATCTGACAGAGCAGGACTCCCAGTCCTTTTGTGTTTATTAGATACAAAGCAATTCCCAAACCTTAAACCTGAATCCAGGCTGAAAGCAGGGTTTAATGGAGTTCATCAACTACCTTAAAACCAATTATACACCTTTCAAAAAGTGTTAGGAAGTCTGGACATGAATGGATAATGGATCCAGCCAGGTCTCCCCGCTGTATAATCCTCTATCAGTCAGTCATTCTCCCCACACCAAACTATAAACTGGATTCCATGAGTCCATTTTCAACATGCTATAACAACACACCGCAAAATAAAAAGCAAGTGTCATTAAACATGCAGGTTCTGTTTAACTCTGCAGCACCATAAACCAAGCCCAAACAGGCCAGAAATGGCAAAAAAACCAAGGAGTCGCGTGGCACTTTAAGACTAACAGATTTATTTTTCGCATGAGCTTTC
>ML682057.1:58041-68197 GCA_007922195.1 Podocnemis expansa | reverse complement strand
ACTCCTTGGTTTTTTTTTTGCTGGACTAGACTAACACAGCTATTCCTTTGGAAACTGACAGAAATGGCAATTCTATTCTAGAAGAAAAATATTCTTCTTCTCCACTATCATCATTCTCTACAGGAACTTATGAATTGTTTCCAGTGGCTGCATTCCTTTCAGCATCTTTCTCCCACATATGACAAGTGAACAATGCACACCCAACATACTTCCTTTGCAGAACAAAGTGAAGGGGCAAACTTCAGGACAGTCAGTGTGATAACGGGCAAGGAGTGATTACATGGCTGTGGAGAACTGGTTGGAATCCAGAACTGTGTTTATTATGTCCTGCCTCTTTTCAAAATAATCCCCACCCCACCCTAAGCTCTTACCTAGTGCTTTTCAGCAGTAGATCTCAAAGCACTTCCCACAGCAGGTCAAGAGCATCAACCCAATTTTAGCTGTGAGGAGACAGTGGGAGGCCAGTGGCAGAGCCCATTGTGCACTTTGTCACATGGAAGAAGATATGCATACAGCCCACATGAAGAGCAAATGAAGAAAACAGTATACCCGAAACCAAAACTGTCAAATTTGAAAGCTCCATGACATATGAAAGTAAAGAATTTTACAGATTTGATCTGGCACTCCCTTGATTTTTCAGTTGACTTTGGTGGGAATCTCACTAGACCCCCCCAAAGCAGCAGTACAAAAGTTGGGGACTGAACCAAAAGTTCCTTGATTTCGAAAGTAACTGAGTGACCATGGGCTTCTGCAAGGTAAGTGGATGCTCACTCCCTCTGAAAATCAGGCTGCTTTCTTCTTGGTGTGAAACTTCAGGCAGCCATGTTTTAAAGCACAGCTTCAGATTGGCCTGAATCAAGTGGTGGTGATTAAGCCCAAAATTCTTAATCCAATTGAAAATGAATAGAGATCTTCCTCTGGGGTTTTTTTTTTGTTTTTTGTTTTTTTTTGATGGATTTCCTACTTTTTGACATTTAAAATCTATTCTATCCTCTCCAAAATATTCTTGCTAGTAATAATCAACTGTAATTGCAAACAAAATTGATCACACTGGAGAAAAGCATGTGCTAACTTACCTACTCTGTATTTTCACCAGACACAAGAAAAGCGCTGCTTCAGGGTGTCAGGGCCTCTGGCCCCAGCTGCCCCACCTATCACCGGCTGCCATGGGACTCTGGGGATGCTGGTCTGCAGGTGTCTCTCAGCTGGCCTCAGCACAGGGGCCAAATAAGGAGGCTCCCAGCCGGCCCCAGTACTGGGGCTGAATAAGGGGACTCCCAGCTGGTGCAGCCCCAGTGTTCCCTCTAAGCAGTGTGGCAGCGCAGGCACTCGGCCCCCACATCACTCCCCCGCAGACGAAACAATGCCAGCTGCGCACGGCCAGCAACTGCGGCTCCTACCCGATGGAAAGAGACAGCCTTCCAGCCAGCAGAAATCTCCCACGGGCTGGGAGCTTTTAAAATTCCCACCTGGAGCATTCTTTTACTGAGCATGCTCAGAGCCTCTGAGCATGCTCAATCAGAGCATGCTTGGGGAAAGGAGTCGTCCATGGCCTAGCCACACCACTCCAGCAGGCAGGTAAGTGGGCCCTGGGGGGCAAAAGGGGATAGGGGCAGCCAGCAGAGAAAGGACGTGGGGGGGTTGGGGGAAAGACGGGGTCATGTTGGCTGCGGGGACGAGTGGGAGAGCGGGTAGGCAGACAGGTGAGGGTGAGAGGAAGGAATATGGCTGGCTGGAGGGGAGGAAACAGAGGGGGGACAGGGCTAGCCTCCCAAATTGCTGTGCAATGAGCTCCATAAGTTGCTCAGCTGCATCAGCAGGTTAGAAAAAACATTGCGCAGGACTCCCAGTTTCAGGCCACCGGGTCACCTCCACGCTCCCACCACAACTGCATGAGCCCGAGGAGGCCCAGCGGCCGCACTGTGGCCCCTCGCACTGGCAAGGGGTGTGCGGGTGGCCTTCCCTCAATCCTTCCTTCCACTGGCAGGGCAGAGCAGCACTTCCCTGCCTTCCCACAGTCAGCTGCTCCCCAAGAGTGTCTGGGGGAGAGCTCAAGCTTGTGGGGGCATGGCCTTGAAGCAGCCTAATCTGTGGAGTTCAGGCAACCTTGCCCCCTGGCAACCCCAGGCTGAACGAGCCCAATCCAGGGCCTGGGGGTGAGGTGGCTTCTGTTCAGCCCTGGGCTGGCTGGGGGTGAGGTGGCCTGAACTCTGCGGAGCGAGCCAATTCAGGGCTCCAACCCTGCAAGCCGCAGCTCTCTGCTGGCGTCTCTTAGGAGGGGTGGCCGGCTGGGGTAAATGGGGCAGTGCTGCTCTGCCCCACCAGCAGAGGGTGGGATGGAGGAATGGCCACCCGCACACCCCTGTCAGCACTAGGGGCCACAGTGCACCCACTGGGCCGCCTTGGGCACATGCGGTTGTGGTGGGAGTGACCCTGGTGCCCTGAAACTGGGGGGCCTGCACTGGCCGGGAGCCCCCTTATTCAGCCCCAATACTTGGACCAGCCAGAAGCCACTCTTGCAGCCCAGCATCCCCACAGCACCCCTGGCTCCCTGGAGGGGACTGCTATGGAACCACAAGGGGACAGCCAGGGAGCCGCAGTGTGGCTCACTGAGCCCATATTGCTGACCCTGGTCCTAGAAGACATTATACTGATCTCCCTTCATTCACCATGTCACAGCTAGCAACAATACATGGCAATGAAAAAAGACAAATCTAAAATGACAAACAGATACTAATGAGAAAGAGTAAAATTTTGCCTAACCCTCATGATGTAAATGAGGAAACATGTATTTTGCATAGCTTGTTTATTGGTTTCTTCTGAAGGCAGGGACAACATACCATTATGAATGAGAAGAACTCTGTGCATGATGGAAACATTTATGTAACAAATTAACACTGGTGTCACAGTTAGATAAGGGAAACAAGTCTGGCCATGATTTGGTTCCTCTTCTATGGGAATTAGAAATCGCTACACTGAAGTCAATAGACTTACACTCACTTCAGTCTACTTTATGTAAGGAAGTAGAAACAGGTCACTAATTTCAATCATATATGTGGTATTCATGAACTTCTACAGCTTTATAAAATATCTTTATTTCTTGAACAATAAAACGGAGTGATGGGAATAAAAATTCTCTCATATGAGAATATATGATTTTGGTTTCAGTTTGTGTTTCTGTGTAACAAACAAACAGATTCTACACCTAACTGATGGTTAACTGATTCACAGTTTCTGCTTTGGTCAGTCTGAAAACTGAAATACCATATGCCCTGATTTCTTCTACTGTTAGATTTCCAGAACAAAATAACAGATGAGTCTCTTTGGCATATATAGACAGCATCTGGGGGGAATGCATCGATCAAGGGAGTAAATGAGGTGAGGGATTTAACCTCCATATCACCATTTTAAATTCAATTCTGATCAGACATGAACAAAAACTATGATCATCTGATGGTTGTGATGGTCCCATGTAAAATGAGTTAATGGACTTACCGGGTAGTCCAATTTCCAGTGGACAAGCACCCACACCACAAAAATAAACATTCTTGCCAGTAACAGACACCACTGCCTGCAGTGACTAAGGACTAACAGGACAGAGACCGAATCACCTGCTCATACATCTTTACAGACACTGAACAGTGCTGGGGAGGAGAGATGGTCCAGTGGCTAGGGTGCTAACGTGGGCTACGAGAGACTGAATTTAATTCTCTGCTGGGTTAGACTTCCTATGTGACCTGGGCAAGTCACCTACATCAAACCCTCAAAGGCATTTGAGAATCTGGGCCCTAATCAATATGTGCCCCATTTCTGCATCTGCAAAATGGAGGTGAAACCTTCCCTGCCTCACAGGGGTGTGGTGAGACTAAATACCTTGAAAATTATGAGGTGCTCAGATATTATGATGGGTGCCATACTAGGCAGAAAGGAATCAGGCACACTGGTGGGCCATCGTGGAAAAGTTAGCATATGCAGCAGCAGTGCAATCTCTGTTTATTTTTATCTGTGTTGCCCAGCTGCTCAGAAGCCTCAACCAAGATCAGAAACCCATGGTGAACGCACTGTACACACACCCAGTCAATGGAGACTGTCTCTATTTTTAAGACAAAAAGTGACAAAGGGTGGAGGAGGAAATAGAAACACTGACAATGTCCAAAGTCACATAACCAAGAATGGGAGGAAGCAGGAATATAGTCCAGGTTTTGACTCCGTCCTGTGACATACCCGTCACATTGCCTCAGCTCAGTGGTTACAAGACTGTAGTCGTCCCATGTATTATCATTCAGCACTTTTTACTAACATTGCCCATGGTGTCACTATCAACATGAAATCTACTCAGTTTAAAAGGCAGTTAAATTTTAAACCCTTGTCCATTAATCTCTCTTGCTGTTGCCTAAAAAGGCCCACACAAATAACATGTGAAATAGGGACAATGACTGCATAAAAGTGCCATCAAATTCATAAAATTAAAATACTTGGGGGGAAAAAAAAACCCCAGAGATCACCATTCTCAGGGCTGGATCAAGGCCTGGATGGGGCAACAGCGGCCCACCCTCATGGGCCACCCTATTTCCCCTTCCACTTGGGGGGGGGGGACATGGATGCTGGGGCCATGGGTGGCACTGCAGAGGATGCTGGGGGGGCAGCTGGCACTGCTGCAGGCAGGGGTTGTGGAGGGGCCATGGGTCATGCTGCCATAGGGAAGGTGCAAGGGGGGAGGCAAAGGCTGATGCTGCTCCAAGAGTCTGGGGCAGGCCAGAGGCCCCGGTATTCCTGCCCCACCTCTCGGCTGGCTGGCTGAACAGCCCAACCAGCCCAGGGGCTAGGTAGGCTGGCTGAGTGACAGCAGCCTGCCAACTAAGGCCAGCCAGGCTGGATTTTTGGAGGCCTTTAAGTTGGAAACAGGGGGTGCAGCCCCTAAAGGCCCTGCCTTACGCTCATTCTCACCCTCCTACACGGCTACAGCAATCTGAAGTGCTATGGTGATAATAATAAGTACAATATTTTTAGACAAAAAAAGTGTGGCTCAGGTTGAAATTGTTCTTCACAAAAAACAAATCATCATCTTGAACAGTACATCATCTGCAGAGGACAGAACAAAAGAAGCCTCCCAACACACTCATAACTAAATGTAACCATATCTATCTATAGCTAATTTTGCATTAGATCTCACAAACAGCATCATTTGATAATACTTTAGAACAAAACAACTTCAGCTTCCAACTACAAGAACACAATATTAGTATCCAATATCAGGCTTAAGGGTACATGAACAAGGTTGACTGGCCTATATGTTAACCCTCTTCCTATGTATAATTTCCCTGAAGTTACCAAAGAAAGTTGTAAGCCTTCAAAATAAACATTGTGCTGAAATATCAGCTCCTTGTAGAGATAAACCACCAGGAATAACACTACAAGGAGCCAGATTCTGATTCTCTTACTCGGCACTTCACCAACAAATGGGACTACCTGTGACATAAAGTACTTCTGAACATGCATAAGGGTGTCAAAATTTGTCCCAATGCTGAGTTCTTGTGCTCATGGACAGAAACACACCCTTAGACTGTTGTGTTTTCTGATGAGTATGATCTTGTGAGCCAGCAGAGGGCTGTGATGGATCAGAATCCACTTTTCTGAGTCATTCAGAGTGATATACTTGTCCATTTCAAATCGCTATATAATTGTAAGAATTAGTGTATCCCAAATGAGCCCATGCTATTTGCCTTTCTAAATCAGTAATATTTATTAACCCCAGCTGCTTATGAATAGTTCTGACTTACAAAAATATTGGATTTCATCTTTTTTTTAGTTGTAAAAATGAGAGACTGTTCATTGAAGCACTCATATCATATAGAAACCATGCTTTCTTAGCACTATTTAGTATTTTCATGAAAGCACAATCCAAAAAGATTTTTATCCATCATCTTTTAGATGACTATCTGTCTACACATTCTTTGGGAAAGCAAAACAATGAACTTAAATATACGTTAACCACTAGGGGGAGCCTCTATGGTCTCTAGGAGGTAACAAACATAACAAAAAACAAATTTAGTTTAAGGGCTACAGAGTTCAAATCTTGTAGATTCCCAATTTCACTGTAAGCTGCGTGAACATTCAAACTTTGATTATATTTTGTTTTGCCAACCAAAAAGAGCTAGTGCAATGTTTTAGTTAGAAGCAGGTGATAAAAACTAAAAGCTTAGAAGAGATCTCCTCCCCCCTTGATATAATTTGCAGAGATGCCATGAAAAATTATTTGTCGGAATCAAAGGTAGAGTATGGCACTACAGTTGCCTCTCTCATAGAACAGAAAAAGACGACATACTTAATTTTTGTAATCATAACGCACCACCCTCAAGGATTTAAACTCACAGGGTCACATCCTCAGTAGAAGAAAACTGATACAAATACATGGATTTCAAACACTACCTACCTCTTTGGAGGATGGGTTCCACATACTTTTCACTAACACAGACAGACAATTCACCCAGTAGGTTACAAAGCCTCGCTTAAGAGTAAATAATTTCCAAGAGTTAAACTGATCACACGAGTGAGATCTACTTCTTCATGAATTCAAGATAAACATAAGTGAGAAACATGCATAAGCACAAATTTAAGAGGAGTATGTATAAGTTATAGGTTTTTTTTTTTTTTTTAAGGTATTTCCACAGAATTTCTAAAAACAAGATTTAGTTTCTACAATGAGAGAAAAAAGTGAAGAAACTGGACTTTGATGCTTTTAAAGTCATGCAGCACCTTTCTCCCTGACAAGTACATTTAGTTTTATTATTTAGGAGTGCTGGGCACAACTGCACTGCTCTGGCTTCAGATAAGTTATCATGGATACAATGCAGACAGAAAATGAACATTGCTGTTACTTCTATCTTAGATGCTGTAGTCTGCCTATAAACATTACTATCTACCTAATATTTCTCCCGTATTTTCTCCATATATGATGTAAATACAAGCGTCTCTGGTATACAAGGGCCTGTGTTTATCTCTAAAAACAAAGCAGTACAGCATAATAGTGACTGGCCATCAGCTGGCTAAACATTGTTCCCAACACTCACGATGTCTGGAGTCTAATGTCAGTAGGGTCCCAACGTATAACACAAATTGCGCTACTACCATTACTCAAACACTACCACAAGCATCTAAAGCTAGAACTAATTCATAATACTTTGAATTCTTCCCAATAGTAATGTGCTGTGGGTGAGACAAAGAGTAGAAAGAGTGAGGTGAGAGGTGAATTACAAGGCAGAGCTGAAAGAGGGAAAGGGGGCAGAAGACACAAAAGGAGTAAAGAGAAGGTAAGAGACAACAGGGGAGTAGAGGAAAAAGAAAAGGCGAAGATGCATGACCAGCGAGAAACAGAATCCTGTCAGTCATAGAAATGAAACTCTGCGTGTGGAAAAGTCCTGTAAGGCAAGCTGTAGAGATATAATCAGAGACACGAATCTTACTTTTAAATAGTGACATGCCCCCCCCCCCTTTTTTTTAATTATCTGGGGAACATTTTCTCATGCTAGCACATTTCTGAAATAAACTCTGGAAACAGAGAAAGGTTGCATCCAAACAAACAATACTACTGTATTGGCGTTAACTACTCAAAGAGCCAATGTGAGGCAATGAAATTAGCACTATGCCCATTATACACAAAGGGAAACAAAGTATCAGGGAGATAGCAGTGATATACTAAGGCCATACAGCAAGTCTGTTAGGCTATGTCTAAACTCAATGTCAGGTTGAATTAACTGAAGTCAAACTCAATGATTAGTTCGAGTTCAGTCAATTTGAACTAATATGGACACACTAGGAAAACCAATTCAAACATGCATGTTCATGGACAGAACTTGCTAGTTTGAATTGCAAGAGGGGCACAATGAGAGGTGTGGCAACATGGACCCCAAGAAGGGCCATGCCACCACCCAATCTCCTGCCAGGCTACAGCCTTCTAAGCCCTGCACAGGGAAAAGCATCCCCTGCTCAGCTATAGCCTCAGCGGTGCCAGAGCTGGTGAGGGGATGCTTTTCCCCACAGGGCTCAAAAGGCTAGAGCCTGGCAAGGGATGTTTTCCCCTCCTTGAGCTCTGTGGAGCCAGGGCACCCCCTTGACAGCACTGGCCTGGCAGGGGGAGAAGGGCTCCCCTCCCTCAACTCCACGTGCACTGCCTGGGGGCACAGGGACAGGATCCCCGTGTGCCGTTCCAGGCCCGCTTGCCAGTGCAGAGAAGGGATCCCTGTGGAGGGCTGGAGCCATGCTTCCCGGGTGCCACTTCAGCCCCACTTGCTGGTGCGGGGAAGGGATCCCCAGCAAGCAAGGCTGGAGTGGTGCCCAGGGAGCACAGCTCCAACCCCACATGGGAATCCCAACCCTGTGCCCAGCAAGCGGGGCTAAAGCCGCGCACCAGGCTTTACTCAGTGAGCCCCAGCAGGCAGGCTGGAGCCAGCTGCGGGGATTCCTTTCTCCCCACCCAACAGGCTCTGCAGAGCTGGGTGGGGTTCCCTCCTTCAGCCAGGAGACAGGAACCCCACTGCCGCCCCAGCCAAATCTGGCTAGGTGATGGTGGGGGGCACCTTTGAGGCTGCTTGCCCTAGGTGCTGGACGGCTGGTCTTCCTTTCAGGATGCCATGCACCTTGGGAGGAAGGGTCAACCCACGTTAATTCAAACAAACGGTTCGAATTAACACAGCTACACTGGGTAAATTCAAACTAATGAGTTCGACTCGATCATCACTTTGAAGGTAAATGAGGTTTTACCATTCTGAAGTTAACTTTCGTCAGTTTGAACCATGGCGTTCCTTAGTTTGAATTCATAAAAGTAAGTGTGGCCATACACCTATTTTAATTTGAATTGATCCTTATCAATTCAACTTAACTTTTAAGTGTTGACATACCCTTCCAGAGCTGGGATGAGAATGCTGGAGGTCTTCGCTCCCAGCGTTTTGTACAAGCCACTAGATTTTGCTGCTCCCCTCTTGTAGCAGAATCCGCAGTGGGAACATTACCCGGCATTAGCAGTGCTTTACATTCACTGGCTATACAACTTGTCTTTCTCAACTTTAAATGGCGCTTAATTGATTTCAAATCTTTTTTTTTTTTTTTTTTTTTTTTTTTTTTAAAGGAAACGACACTCTATACAGATTTAACTGAACGAATGAAAAAAAACCAGCATGTTTTAAAGCTGAAAAGAATCCACAGAGTAACTTAGAACTGCAAGAGACTCATTGTACCTCTTTTTCAGTAATCTGCTGAAAGCTAATCTTTGATATCACAAGTAAATCATTGTGTGCAAGAAAAGGCCACTGTCTGTACTACTTGCACATACAATAACTATTCTGCAGTATCCAATACTGGAGCGGAAACAACTCACAACCAATGCAATGCAATTACACACTATGGGAATGTCCATTCAGTGTGACACATACCGATGGAAAAAACCCCAGCCCCCCCTCCCATTATATTTACTTTCTGACTATCCAGCAGTGTTCACATTTAAACTTAGTGCTGAAAGACAAAGGGAAAAAAGCCTACTGCTGTTGTGTGTAAACGTATTCTCTATACACATAGCGCTGAAAAAGATGAATTTATAGGTCACCATGCAAGATTCAAAAATTCCGAAATGTCTTAGCGAACACAAAGCAGGGGACCCAACATAATGAAATGGACAGAAAGCACATTTGCAGTCAACCACATATATTTTGAGGCAGAACTAGACACTGGTGCAGTAACACAGGCATTCTCTCTTTTCATCAAGTTATTTACTGGTCTTGGAGAAGAGACTCTGCTAATAATCTCTCTGAAAAGCTCTCCCAAGGCTTGACCTTAATGACATGTGGTCAGATGTCCTCAATCAAGGCTCAGGTAAGCATTCCAGCAAGCTTCCTGAAGTCTCAGCTCTTCCTACCATCATTGCTTCTGTTGCTGGCGGATCAAGCCAACTAAAGGTTCTATTTCTTCCAGGCACTGGTGGTGCCAGATGCTGCATCAGTGAGGATCGCTGACACTGCAGTCCAGGGCTGTCCCTAGGGAGAGTGCGGGGCCCCAGGTAAATCACCCCCTGTGAGGCCTCCACTAACCTCCCCGGCACTTCGGGGTGGGGCTGGCCAGCCCATGGGAGGGGCAGGCCCCTGCTCCAGCTGTCCCCTGCTCGACA
>ML682057.1:0-58031 GCA_007922195.1 Podocnemis expansa | reverse complement strand
AACTTATTGACCTCCAAAATGCACCCCCATTATTGTGCTTCTTATTCAGGTGATTATGAATATACCCCAAAAGAGCCAATGACCCTCTTCCACAGATAACTTCAAAACAGGCAGTATGATCTCTTCCCAGCTGGGAGCTCCTCACTCCTTTCCATTAAAAGACTGGGCCCAAGACCAAATCCAGAGCTGGCAACCACTTCAGAAATCGAGTGTTTGCCTCCGTGTATCCCTGGTCTTTACCATAATATGCATCTCTTCTATCTTTTGCTGCCAAAATGTGACATCAAGAGGGATGGAAGACAGTTCATTTCTCAGCAGCTACCACAAATACCTTAAACATATGTTTTCCTTTCTGAGTCTTAGAGAGGGATATGTCTGACCTAGAATATAATGAAAGGCCATTTGATTCAAACACTGTATCCAATTATCTTTTCTTACTTGGTTTGTTTGTCTTCTTCCAAAAGCAAGGCAATATATTCCAATCTGATCAAGCAACCTTATTATACTGCAGAGTCATCAGCAGAAACTGGACAACAAAACTGTCCCTTCTGGGTTTGTGGTAAGGGATGAAAAGTATCAGGTAGCAACTTTCCATGTGATTTTCCTCTAGTCCATAGAAACCATGACGAGCAGCAGCCTTCCCAGAGTTCATGCCTTCAGTTACCCTGTCTATACGTTTACCACAATTTTTTTAAAATAAAACCCAGACCCTTCTGGATTTTCAAGACAGATTACATAATGAGTTAAATTTTACAGGACAACACCCTCCATTTTTAGACATAAATTGGGCCTGCATTTTTGCTTCTGAAACAGAGCTATGGGCACATATCGGCACACTTGTATTTCAAAGATGTGAATATTCAAACTACAAACCACAAATGAGATGTATCAGCAAAAAATCTAAGAGCAAGTTGGGGCTACAAGAGAGTAGGCTGGGCCTCAGCCCTTTCTGAAAACATACTTCATAGCACTGTACATTTATCATCAATAGGCTCACATAAAAACTTAAGGACAAAAATTCCCCCTCCCAGATAACTTCTGCCAGGTCAGAACTGCTTCACCTTAAAAACATGCAAACTCAAGTCTACAACCCCTTTTCTCCCTCCTACACTAAGCTCAGAGCCCAGTAGGGCTCTGAAACCTCTAACCAACTCCCCATCCCCAGGCTCCAAATGTTTCTTTGCTCCCTGATAATTCCCCCAAAGCTTATAACTCATCCCCATCCACCAAATCTAGGTTCAGAAATCATTCTTCAGACTTGGAATCCTTCTGCTGCCCACTTCAGCAAGTCCCCAGCCTCTCTACCTTTGTCCCCACAGACTCTGACTTGAACTCCAGCTCAGAAACTGCTCCTCCTCCTTCCATTACCAGAATCCCCTTCCCTCCAATCCAACCTGCCAGCACAGAAATCCTCTACCTGTTGCAGCCAGGGGTATTGTGGGCAGTGGGGTTCGTGAAGTTCTGCCTTCACCAGGAACCCCCCAGGGCCAATAGGTGGTACTCCACATTGCAACTCTTGCCATATCACACACTATATGGTGTCTAGCATGGGATGACAGCTAGGTTGGTGGGCCTTACCAACCCCTCAAGACACTAGTAACCAGCTAGCTACCTCTGATGCAGTATCCTTCACAGCATCATAGAAACTCAAAATGGAAAAATCCTCGTAAGTCATCAGTCCCACCCCCAACCTGCACAGAAGAGTTCCTCACTCTGTTCTTTATACTTTTGAATATCACAAATATAAGAACTGCCCCCACTTCTGTTAGGGCTGTCAGTAAATCAGTGGGAGTCAGTGTTTAGCAGCTCACCAAAGCCACTCAGCAGCCCTCAATCCTTTAGCTTTCCTGGTGAGGCTATTATCAAAAGCCATGTCTACATCAGCCACAGTTAGTTTGGACTTATTAGTCCAAACTAAGAAGTTTGAGCTTAGTTCGAGCTAACGTCGTACTTCAAAGTTTGAACTAACTGGCTTAGTTCTGAATTCTTAAATTCAAACTAAGTGTTAGTTCTGGTCTGCACTGTTCCTAGTTCAAACTAAGCACTGAAGTCTGGACTAACCAGGGGCACTAACTATTTTGAACTGAGCATGCCTTAGTTTGAACTAAGAAATTTCTTAATTCAAACTAGGGAAAGCCTACTGAGGCCATGGGCAAAATTAGTCCGGATCAAGCCTCTTCAATCTGGACTAATTTGCCAGTGTAGACATACCCAAAGACGCCTATTATGGGACTTTGAAAAATGTGGGGATCTGTCCACTGTGAAATGGCCTCAGTCAACCAAATATATTTTTGATGGATAGTCTATCAACCATTATACATGAACACAATTAGGTGACTACTGATCTAAGATGGAGATACACTTGTAACCTTTGAGATGAAAGTCTCCACATTCCCTGACCAATTCCTTGAATGATTCCATCCCTCAAAATGCTCTCTGCACAGCACAAGGCTGTGTAGAAAGTTTACTACTCAATTTGCCGGAAGCCTGATTTTGCCAGCTCTTCTTTGTGCTGAGTAGCAGTTAGTTATACGAGCAGTCCCACTGAAGCTGATGGGACTGCTCAGATATGTACTACTGCACATCAATTAGCGTTGCAGTACAAAGCTCTCAAACAGGATTTGTCATGCATTTTGAGAGTCTGTTTTAATTGGATCTGAGTAGTAAGAGCAGGATTCAGTATTTTGAGCCTCAATGTTACCCAGCTAGGGTTCAGGTCAGACCTTGCACCTTCTTGTCCAACAGAATTGGGATAAAATTTATTCTCTTCTTCAAACCAAGTTGGCAGAGCTAAAACAAGAAACATGTTTTATTTTGAATGTTTAGATTTTGTATTGTTACAGTTAATCTGGGTTTACACTGCAAGTCTATTCACTAATGTTTGTCACCACAGTCACAGTTTCAATACCTTGATGTTAATTAAAAAACAAACAAAAAATATCTAAACAAGCCAAAGTTTTATATTGAACAATGAGTCCTGTGGCACTTAAAGACTAAAATTTATCACTTGAGCACTTGTGGGAGATAAGCAATAAATACATTTGTTAATCTTTAAGTGCCACAGGACTCATTGTTTTGCTGAACTAGACTAACATTGCTACCATTTTGGGACTTGAACTCCTGAAGTTAAAATAAATATAGTCATTTTGAACCACCTCAAAAGATTAAACCCATTTTCCTAAACTGGTAGTTCCATTAGAATAAACCCGCTAACTGCTCCAATTCTTTACTCCTGAGCAACCAGATTTAAATCCAGATGACCACCGCTCAAACATGGAGTTTTAGGAGACTGGGCGTGGTGGGAAGGAATGGAAGTCAGTTACGCAAAGATATTAAAGAAAACCTCCCTCTGAGCAGCCAATGGACACAGAAATCTATGCTGACCATCATATAGGCATGCACCAATTTCTCACCACCATAACCTAATGGAAAACAGCATCTGCAATCATTTTCCTTTTCCACCTTTTTCTTCAGGAATGCTTTACACTACCCACCGGAATGCTTTAGTCCAGCTTTGCTTAACTTCGCTTTTAGCTCTTCTTCCTTGACTAAGTGAGTTCACATCAGCTTTCTCACCTGCAAACAAAGAGCAATATTCACCCTGCTTTGCAAAATGCTTTAGGATCTATAGAAAACAAAGAACCCTACATATTTATCATGTGCTTGCTTGAGCCAGTGAGTATCTTACAAAGCCAATTCACCTTAATTTTACAGCAGTAAATTGATTTTCAACTCAGAGCTACCTAGGGTCTAGATTCCATAAAACGAAACAGTCCTTTGCTAGCACAACCAAAAAGGTGCAGTCAAGGTTAGGCCCCTGGCCATTTGAGATTTGTTAGATTAAAACACAGCTTTCTATCCTTGAATCAACTTCACCCACCCCCAGACCTATTGCCTAAAAGCAACTACCCTTTTCAATTTTGCCTTCTAGGTCCTGATTGTTATCTGTTCCCAGTCCTAAATCCCTGGAGACCCAATCCTCATTGGTTTCCACCAGCAGCTGATCCTGGTGGTCCCGATGAGTAGCACTTACAGATCTAATTTCACTGTTCTTTTTATCCAAAAGGGTTCCTTTTTGGTGGGGGCTCCTGCAGAGGACAACAAATGCCTGGTACTCCCTAATATACTACCACCACCACTACTACTACTACTACTACTAAACAGCATCTGATATTCACATCACTCTTCTGCATCGTACTGTTTTTAAGGTTATATATGGTAAATACAAGCATGTGCTATACTGCAGGAGAATCTGTCCTAAATTAATTCAAATAGCTCCAGCTTAACTGAACAGCTGTAGTATAACCTAATGCCCCCTTATTTCATCCTGGTGAGCCAATGAAAGAAAACCTATTCCTTTAGCATGACGGGAGCTCTGCTTTGTTTTTCTTGATCCTAGATTTATATTCATAGTTGATCTTGAATGAATCTTCGGTTGCTAAACAACAGCTTCTCTGTCTATACTCAGTCAGGATGATGAAGAGAAACCACCAGAATCTTCTAATGGAGCTATGGCTGAATTGACACAACCTGCAGCATACTCTGTTCAAACTGCCTCCTTTCTGACCAGGCTTAAAAGAATCCTGAAGTCAGAGACATGAACATGATCCAAGGTAAACCTACAAGTGCATTATTTCATGTGAAGCGTGTTCACACTCTCCTCTGTCTGAAGTTGATTTATGTATTGCAGCACCTGTGTTGTCTTAGAAACATTTGGGCCAAGAATAACTCAAGGCACAGTAGCAGGCTCTTTTACACCTGAATCTGGAACACAGAGTGGCACGTAGTTTTGCTGACTGGTTTTCAGTCAAGCGTGAAAGGCCCCTTTTAAAGAGATGGAGTCAAAACAGAAATTTCAGGAGAGCTAGACACGGTAATAACCTAGCTCAGCAAAAATCCTGGAAGGTGGCAGAGTACTCTAATGGACAGTGGAAAAACCTGACATGCAAGACAGATCTGAGGTTTCAGATCACCCTGTGACATTTAAATGACTGAGGATGTGGAAGGAAAAGGTAACACTAAGGAGAAAGGGAGAGCTCTGTGGAGTAGGAGAGAAGCAGCACCAAGCTGGATCCAGGCTCAAAAATACACTACAATGAACCATTTTAGAGAGAAGAGTAAATTGCTGCCAGTCCTTGCGGCAAGGGAACACACTCAAGAGTTCAGATAGCAGGCTGATGGGTGCAGGAACTTTCACAAATATTTTCTTGACATGCCACCTGACTGTTCAAGTGCCTCTGGCTCCTCATTTAAAGAACAGCAGCAAGTGGTTTGGGTCAACCAATCATACTGTTTTAAAGTCTCCCTTGTGTTCTCTCTATTCTGGAATTTTACTTTAATCCTCAGGTCTCTGCATTCATGCAGATGGTTTCATCTGTTTTAAAGTACTGCCCATCTCAGCTGTGCTTTCCAGCAGTGGAATCCATTCACTGCAAAGATCTTTGCTCATTCGTTACGCAAGTACAAAGTATGGTTGGGGTCTCTCAGTGCTATTAAAATACAGAGTAAATAAATAATCAAATAAATAACAAATGTTTAATGTGCTGAGTACAACTTTGGTGTAAGGAGACACAATCCTATTAACTGGAAGGCTACTTACTCCAGGAAAGAATTTAGTCCATTACTGCCATATCTTTGGCAACATCCCTTGCAAACAAACTATGACCCTGATACTGCAACTCAGAACAGTCGTCCAACCCTTGCCTCTGTGTAGAGCTCCACCGAAGTGAATGGTGCTCAGGTCAGGCACAGGGATCTAAGTCTGTCACTCTCAACGTGGGTTTGGCATCCAAAGTAAATCACCAGCAAAAATCACTTGTCATTAAGACATGAAACCTGACCCCAACTCCCAGGTCTAGCCTCTGTACACAACTCTGTTGGTGCATAGTGGTCTTCCAAGAATCATAGGGTGCTTAAAAACAATTTCCTGAATGCAGAAGCAGGATAGGGCTGAAAGCAGTCACAATGCCAACCTCAAGAGATCTAAAATCATGAAGCAGACCCCACAAATAATGATTGGCCCAAAAACTAAGAGAGTTTTAAAAAAGTTTCATATTGTAGGGTTGATTGTTTTCTTTTTTTATTGGTCATTTCATTTTTAACTTGCCCAGCCAATCACAGAGACATACACTGTAGCACCCTTCCCTCCATCGGCAAGTGACAGCGTTACCCACAATTCTGAAATTTATTGGTTACGAGAATTTTGGCCCTGGCTGCAGGTGTTCTTATCCCTACATCTGCTGATCCCCCTTCCAGATATTAATCCTGTCACTCAGTCCCATCCTCAGTTTGGTCAGATCCATAGCACTTCCCAGCCTTATCTCTGCTCCTCCTGGAGGCCTTCTCCTCCCTCTGTCCAGACGAGAGGGGGCTGCAGCAGAGTTGTCTCCCTCTCCCCTTGAGTCTAGGGGAGGGGCAGCTTCATGGGTTTTTGTCTCTCACACACTCACTCACGCACCCATCCGCCCTCTCCCTTGCTGAGCAGTGCAACAGGGGGAAGGAGGAGGAGCAAATATGCCAGCTTGTCCTCACTGCTCACAAGAGGAGAAAGAAAGCAGTGTCACACTAGACTGCTAGGCTATTTGATCTCCATATCCCATGAGTATGGAGAGATGTGGTGGGAGAGATCCTACCAGCTTGAAGAAGAGCTGAACTTGGCCAGGGGGTTGGAGCATCTGGAACCGTTGTGAGATGAGCTCCACCACCTCTGAAATTTCACTCATAAAAATGCCAAAAGCTGGCAATACTGCATACCTCCTGCCTGGCCCAAGTACAGGGCAGGGTCGAAGGCAGGGCTAGGTGCAACAGGGACAGTAGCTGTAGGGTCTGACTACACTACAAATAAAAATACATGGCTGGCTATGCCAGCTGCCTTAAGCTGATGAGACTCAGGTTAAAGAGCTCTTTAAATACAGTGTAGACTTTCAGGATCTGGCTGGTACCCAGCGCATAGCACCTTGTGAGGTGGGAGGATATCAAAAGCCAGCAGCTTTGGGTTCAGTATACATATATCCAGGATGCTCAGCATTATGGGGGTTCTGGGCTCTGGGACACAGCTCACAGACAGCCCAGGACAGGCTGTTGTAAATCAGAGCTTTCTCTATTGCTCCTCTAACTTAACACCTGGGGCCATTTCAGCTCCTGAAGCAGACCAGAATCTGGAGAGCATAAAGTGGTTACAAGTCCCCTTTTCCTCCCCTCTCCATAAACTGCACCTTTTCTGCTGCTTCTCTCAGGCATAAAAGCACAAAATCATTCCCATCACCTGTAATCAAACACTTAACAAAAGCAAGTGGTTACTTAAGACAGGGAGTTTATTACTGGAGGTGGCCATTTTGTGCCTATTTTATAGTGTCAGCATAGAGAACTGCATCTGATACACAAGATAGTGCTCTGCAAGAAAACAATTAGACTTTTCCTCACTCACTCACAATTACATATGCACACAAAGTAAAGCCTAACATAGAATGGATGAGCCTTGCTTGCCTGGATGACACAGCAGTTATATATAAATACATATATAGCAACTGAATTTCTGTTGCATCCACTTTAGAAACTGGGATAAGGGAAGCAAATAGCAATATGATAAAATTTAACCTTACTGTCACACCCTTTTTCATCAATGAGGAAAAGTAGTGAAAAAGTCTGCCCTCAGTTATACAAGCAGAAACCTCCACTGGACTTGTCTGCATACTAATTAATTTGGATCTAAACCTTTTCATCCTTGCATTTGTGTTTTTGTACTTACAAAAACAGTTAAATAACCAATCCATTGTGCACCCATTTTAGGAATTTGTATACATTGTATATAGTATTTTCACAGAATACCCTAAAATGCCAGAACAATCAGAGCCAGCCCATGTTATTTGCTGCACAAGTGACAACTAATCAGATTAAAATTGTTGGGGGAGAGCATTCACCGAATAAACTATAAAAACCCAATGTGTTAAGAGTTAGGGTAACTTGCTTAAACCAACCCTTCTCTTTCTTCGTTCCTACTTCTCCCCTCCACCTCCTTCAGAATATCTCTGCACAGCATTTTAGCCAAGCTACAGAAAGCCATGTTTCCCTGTCTGTGTAATAAGAGTATTATCCTGCTACCATATTTTTCCATTTAAATTGTATTAAAATTAGGCACATGAAGAGAGAAAGAGCAAGTTCCCTCAGAAAAGCACCTCAATCGTGCCCAAGCCAGGACTTTAAAACTGACTCTCTCTAACTTGCAGTGTAATGCTTTATTGCAATTTTATAAAGATTGGTTTAGAACTAAATAATATATATATATGTAAGTAGCATTCCCCACCTGATTACGATGAATTGGCTCTAAATTTATCCAATACCTTTAACGGCTTTTTAAACAACAAACCAAAATATAACCCTGAACCAAAACTTTCTTCTGAGTGTTGATATTGTTTGTTTTTGACCTGCAGGACCATTTTGCCCTTAACCCTAGTTTTCCTTGTAGGACAGAAGTAAAAGAGAACCTAATCGTGCTGCCAGGATGGTAATCAGAATCAATTTTCATCTCTCTTCAGTCTTAAAACCTGGCACTGTTTTAGAAGCATGCATTTCTGTATTGACATTTTACAGCATTCTAAATGCGTGCTGTTATGTTGTATTACAAAGTGACCATGGAATAGAGATGGCATACAATTACAGCGGTTGGCATTAAAAATATCAGCATTTGTCCACTATTATCACCTTAGGCCTTACGCAGCCATGTTCCATTCTTATAAAGGCACACCATGGATAATCGCAAACACTCAAATGTAAACCACCCCGCTCCCAACACTGAGTGATCCTGAAACCAACTGTGTGCATTCTATTTAGTTTCAACATCAAAGGGATGAAGTGTCTTACATGTGAGTATATTCAAACATTAACTGGCTTGAAAAATGTGGCTTCAATGCCAACTGAAGGCTGCAGAAATATTTCATCTCGCCTCGCGTCAAAGTCTGTGAGTAACATATGAAGACAGAGGATGCTTTTAGAGGGCTACACTGTCCTATTGTTGCCTTTGTTGAAGTGAACAGAAGACAGTGAAAGCTTTGTGCTAAAACATGACCTAAATATTCTAGGGAACGTTGCTTTAGTCAATGAATAACATTTAGAAATGGGTCGTCCTCATTTAATAAAATAAGAATAATTAGAGTGATTAAAATTCCAATTCTTCCATCTAGCCAGTACTCTTCCACTAGCTCTTTCACTTAGTCTTCTTTTCACATTTCCTTTCCTTACTCTTGATAAATCTATAAGTAGGCACATGTTACACATTATCCTAATTACTCATTAACAAGGGTCTGATCCTACTTCATTGAGTCAATGGAAATTTTGCCACTGACTTCAATGGAAGCAAGATCATCAACTAATTGAGGTACAACAGACTTCAAAATGTCAGCAAATTGTTACTTTATTTGAGTTTTAAAAGTTAAATGCTGCCTTACGATAAGTACACAACTCCCATTGACTGCAAGGTTCTTCACCAAAGGCTCTTAAGCAAAGTAGAGCCGTCATTGGATAAGCGGCAAGGTCCTCTCATGGATCAGAAACTGGTTAAAAGACAGTAAACAAAGGGCAGGAATAAATGGCCAGTTTTCAGGATAAAAAGAGATTAATAGTCGTATACCTCAGGGGTTTGTACTGGCATCAGTACTGTTCAATATGTTCATAAATGATCTGGAAAAAAGGGTTAACACTGATGTAAATGGGGAAAATTTGCAAACACCACAAAACTAGTCAAGATAGTTAAGCCAAAGCAGAGTGTGAAGAGTTAAAGTGATATCAACAAACTAGGTGACAGGCAACAACGTGAAGTTCAATGTTGATAAATACCAAATAAAACACATTGGAAAACATAATCCCCCTTGATATATACACCATCAGACTCCTTCACTTCAGGAACACGGAAAAATCTGCGGCACCTTAAAGCCTATCAGATTTCTTTGGACACAAGCTTTTGTGGGCTGCAACACACTTCATCAGATGCATCTGACAAATGACGGACAGATGGGGATATAGATCTATATGGCCAAACTGTGGACTTCCTAGAATCAGCAAAAGAGGATCTTATTTCTGTGAATGTTGGGTAGAAACAATTACTAAATTTCCTGCTCTACTGAGCTGCTAAATAGAGCCTTGCTTCTGTAGAGATTTGAAGGCTGCTAGCCAGTCACCATATTTTTCTAAACCCCACCTAAATATGGTTGCTAACTTTGGTTTGATGTGTTCTTGGTGGTTTCATCACACAACAATCTTTAAAGATCAAATCTTTAATTCCTGGGGATTCCAGGACAATCCAAGAAGACTGGCAATCCTTCATGTAAAAGAGCTGTATATTACAAATTTAAATACTAGAGTTCCAATGTGTTAAATTTTAAGATATTAGCCTTTACCTTTTTTTTTTTTTAAATGACCAATGTTTGTTGCATAAAAAGGAAGACTAGTGAGAAATAATCTTATTAACTTCAATAACTTACTTCAATAACTCCTTCACAAGATTTTGATAGATGCATCTACTGACATTTTCAAAATATTTTTTTTTTTTAAATAAAGCAGTAGTAAAATAGTGAGGTCCAACAAAACACTGAACACAAGGCCTGAACTTAGAGGAAGATGTCCTGTTTTACTCCTTAACTATGGAATACATTTACTGAGGATATCTGGACTGACACAAGCCAAACCAAGCTATAGCTGTATCACCACAGTTCCTTAATTAACATGGCTGCCCCTTTGAAACTTTGCTCCTTAGGAGTTAATCCTGGTGCCAGTCACTTTTTATACTAGTGTACAGCCTCTACACCAGAAGGCTGCATAGCTGCAGCTACATTTACACAAGTGCAGAAATTCCCAGTAAGGATGATCCATTACCTTCCAGAAAAGTAAACCTTTACCTAAGGTGTAAGTGATATATCATCTGTTAGGGACCAACACTGGTTTTCTAATGTACAGCTAATAAAGAGATCTAGGGCCTAATCCAACTCCCATGGATTTAGTGTAAATTCCTATTAACTTCACTGGTGGATTGAGACATGCTTTAATATAAAAGCTGAAAAGCAATCAGAACTCTGGGGACAGTAGTTATGCTGCCCCAATATTTATTTGATTCTTTTTGCCTGTTTAGCTTTTTACATAATTCTGTAGCTCAATAGTGGCATATGACACATTCACTGTATGTGTATCTCTCTGCTTTCAAAAATTCAGAAATTAATAAGAAACAGGGAAAAGGTAACACAGGAATATAGGTAGTCTATGTTTTCAATGAAAGAGGAATGACCAGATACAAATAACACACTTTCCCCGAACTTCATGTCTTTCCTTTGAGTCATAGCTAAAGAGCAACTACATGCTAAAAATTCTGAATAACCTACACACCCACACAACATGCGTCCAAAGATCGTTTCCAAGCAGACATTTGTTACTAACGATCCAGCTGCTAATTTAGCATCTGCTCTTCCTCTCAAGTTACTAGCAAGTTCCCTCCCTATCTAGCAACCTGGCTCTGAATGGGTAGTACTCACGCAATGGTTTACCTCTTTAAAATACACTGGTATATTTAGAAGCAGTAAACCACTTTATATGCAAAATAGTAAGACTGTTTCAGATTAATTGAAAAATTTAAGTAAAGTCAGCCTCATGAAAAACAGACATGCCTAACAATTAACTTTTCTTGATCTGTTAACTTTGAGGGATTATGGGATGACAGCTTCTTTCTATGAAAGGAGCTTTTTTAAAATTTACTCTTTAAATAGATATGACATGCTGCAGTCTATTCAAATTGGAATTTCCTATTTATAAAAAGAAAATATACAAGATTTCCAATATAAAATATATTTTTAGAAAGAGAAAACACACAAGATTTTCACAAGGATATACTTACTTAAGCCAGGGCTACTATATTAACAAACTTGCCTCTGATAAAAGAAAAATCCTGATCCCTCCTTCCCTAAAAACAGTATCAGTTGTGTAGATGAAAGGTTCTCTGTTTTCTGTGTTTTTCAATCTGAGTGACTATGATTGACCTGATAGTGAGCTTCTAATTGAGTCAAACTTTATTTTTACCTTGTCTCAGATTTAACAATTATTTAAGGCACTGACTTTTTCAAGTTGCATGGCTCAATTCATTTCCATGTGTTTACAACACAATGTCTTTTAAAGGAAATATTTGTTCTTTACTATGAAAAATTAGTACTTTGACATATAAATAGATATCTCATGGAATTTAATCTCTATCAATATTTTACTGTTGAACACATAACACATACAAACTCTAATAGCTATCTATATATAAACATGACCATTTATGTTGTGCGCATTATGTACTACAGACAGATATAAATATACACACATACCTAGACATAATGAATGAACTGGCACCGATGCCAGCCTATCCTTCTTAGTGAAGATCAGAAACTATAACAGGAAGCCAAACCACAGTTTAAAATTAACTGTAATAAATATATGTAAGCCATACATTATTGTCATATCTGGGTATCCTAAAGATTAACAGGGGGACAAACTGATTGAGAAAAATTTAGTGATATTTTATGCAATCGCAACCTCATCTCATAATCTAGAGCAGCATTTCTCAAATTCATCTGACCATGGAACGCTTCTGGGTTTGGAATATGGGTGGGACGGAGGGAGTACATTCTGAAAAACTGCCGCATGTATTGCTCAAAAGTTGATTTACCAAGGAGTTAGGTTTTTTGGGATGTCTTGTATTTTACTAAGAACAAAAATATAATAAAGAGTGAAGGAAAGAAGGAAAATGATCTGTTATACAAATACTTAAATATTTTTGATATACACAATTTCATATTTAATATGTTAGAAGGAAAACTATTGCTACAATCAAATTATTTTTTTTAATGGATCACCTATTCACTTTGCATGCAACGCCAGTGTTCCACAGAACACAGTTTGGGAAACTCTGATCTAGAGTATCTGAAAGTTTCTACTAAAACTATTAATGGAACAATTACAACGCTATGAATTCAGTCTACATGAATATTTAGTTCTCAGTAAATTGGGATGTGAATCTACCCTGTCAGAACTAACTGTCCATATGTACCTTGCTGACACACATCAGTTTCTTAATATGCTTTGATTTATTCCTCTCAAAATGGGATTAATTAACTAACGGTTAATTGTCATAAAGAGGGTCCATGCTGACAGTCTGCAACAGGTTGGACTCACGCCTGAGTTTGCCACCAGCTAAAACCTCATGTAGACAAGTCCTAAAATGAATAGGGTAATTTATTTGTTTATGCACAAATATCTAATTCCCGCTTGATGACATCCAAGACGACAAGATGACCTCCTAAGGTTCCTTCCAGCTCTAATCTTCTCATTCTACACAAGCTCCGCAGAGAGAGAATTGACAGAAGAGTAATGCTTCGCTGGACCAGTAGTATGGCATGAAGCTGCAACTAGGTATTCTGAATTCTGAGAGATTAGGTTATTGTATCTGCATAGTGGTGCACTTGTAAGTCAATGCCAGTTAACACTGCTGCTGACTTGCAACAAGCAATAATAGCTTTTGCAATACATGGCAGGTCATAAAGTTAATTTCTAACTATCATTCAGCATCTAGGGGAATTGAGAATATCCCTAACAACAGTGGCAGACTATCTACTACACTTGTAATCTACATAATCCATGAGTGTTATATGATTAGTAAACTGACGCAGTGCTATAAAAGAGAAAGGGCAAACACATTCTAATTTATGTGAGGGAAACAATATTTCTTCTTTCAATTTCTACAAGCAGTGCATGAGTTAATGGGAAAACAAGCATGATGGAAGCTCATCCAGGTGACAGTTAAGTATCCACCACTAGTTTAATGCATGTTATGAAAACAGCATTGCATTCTTGCTTCTTTTAATAAAATAATTAACTAATCATAATTAATGCCCCTCGTATTGAATTTTTCTGAATGATAGAAGGATCCACTATGAATCCATGTTTAATTCAGTGAAGAACTACTAAACAGCAATCAAAGGGGGAGAACTTTTTGTTTCACATACTGAATTTAAAATATCTCTAGGACTCCCTAAAAGGCAGCATTTAGGCCTGCAAATCTTAAGGGCCTTTTCAAAGCCTTAGTGCCCTTAGTGTACGTCAACCCAGCAAGAAATCACTAAGAGGAAATAGCATGTGCTATGCAATATCATCCCAAGAACCACCTGTGTGTTGATCTGATTTAATACTTGGTATATTCTATGGGAGACAAGTTGCTCCCTGGATCCTGAAAGAGGCACAGGTCCATCCGCTTTGGGAAGTGGTGCTTGAAAATCACCTGTTCTCTGTCATGCCAATGAGACCTCAGCTCCGCAGACCTTGGTTCCATTCCCAATTTGCACTGATTGCTGCACACCTCCAGCATGTCCACACCTAGGTGACGCACAGACACCCCAGGGCACAACTAAAGGTTTCAATGTTTATTGACAGGAAACATTGCTTGAACAGCAGCAGGCTCCATCCACCTTGGGAGGCCACCACCGGGGGTTCTCATGAAAGGGCTGGTTCATCTGGGCATAGCAGAGGCTGTTGACGTCTTCCACAGGAGAGGGGGATGAAATCAGGAGCTCCCTAACAGCTCCTCCTCCTCTTTCAATTGTGACTTCTTTGCCTCCTTCTGCCAGATCACCTTCTTCTCCTCTTCCTATATCTTTGGGGGGATGCCCTGGGCTCAACTAGCACCTTCAGCCTTTAAAGGCAAGCTGGCCAGCGGGTCACATAGGCCATGTCACTCACTCTCTCTGATGGACCAGAATGGGCTGGCCCCAATATGGTCAGAGCTTACCCTCTGGAGCTACGCGCCCATATAAGGGAATACCCCACAAGCTTTGACGCTCTCTGGCCATCAAACCCCACTGGCTGGATGCCTATGGACCCAGACAGCATGATCCTATGTGGCCATAAAGCGGCAGGCACCCTGTTGAAATGACATAGCAGGAAGCTACTGAGGTGCTGAAAGTTTATGGGATACACTCAATGAGGATCCATGAAACTGAATGGATACACATAGTACTAGTTTGTGCCAGGTTACTAGAGGTAAGGTTTTTGAGGCAGCATGACATAAAACAAGGGTTCTGACCCAAATTAGCAAAGCTGTTTGATCCTTGGACACGCCCATTTTCTGTGTAATTCTGGCAGTTCCAAACATCCCAGGTTCCCAAATCAGAAAGAAAAGTTGGAATTTCTTGCTCCACTGAATTTCTGGGAAAAGGTTCTATGGCAGCTGAGACAAACTTATTGAAAGGCGCGTTTGAAAAGGTGGAATCATTTTGTACACACTTGATCTTTCTCACTTTTATATTTCAAACAAATAAAGTCAAAAGGAAGCACTGACCCAAAAGTTTTAGTAACTTTTTTCTACAAATGTAGACAAACTTGAGACTCTTCAATGTCACCAGAGCACCAGTGTCTGATGTTTTACTGTTGTGCCAGGAAAGTTTCAACCGCCCCTACTATTTAGTCACTCATTTTTCATGATAAACTTGTGAACTGAATCTGCAGAGGCAACACAAGGGCTGATTGAAATTTTTCCATCAAACACCACTCTGGCTGCAAAATGGTTTTTTGAAAATGAAAGTATTGGTAGAAAGTATCCACTTTCCTTGACTTTTTTTCCTCCCCTTTCCCATCAGCTTTTTATTAGGAAACCAAAGCCCGAACATTTTCAGCAGCAACACTTTGGGTTCTTAGTTTGTAATTCTTTTTTTTTTTTTCCTTTGCACTTTTCACATGAAAAATTTCAGGTTTGGATTGTGATGCTTCAATGAAAAATTGGAATCTTCTAGTCTAGTGGTTTCCAACCTGTGGTCCAGGGACGCCCAGGTGTCCACGGAACCTCCCCCTACTGGGGCCAGAATCCAGCTACAGCCCCGATGCTCCCTGCCAGGGCTGCCTTTCCCCGCAGCAGGTTCCCAGCAAGCCAAGGGTAGGGGGCCACAGCTGCTGCAGCTCGGCTCCGCTCCCCAGCAGTGCAGGCAATGGTGGTGGCAGCGCTGCTCATCAGCTGTCCCAGTGGTGCAGCAAGAGTGGTGCAGGCCAGAATCTGCCCACATGGGCCAGATTACATAACCAGCCGGGGGGGGGGGGGTTGCAAAGATTTTTTTTTTTATTTTATTGAAAAAGGGGTCTCCAGCCTGAAATAGGTTGGAAACCACTTGTATAAGCCACTGTTTTGCAATGCCCTTGTCACATCCTGAACTCCTTCTTTGCACCAAGTCCCTGATACAGAGGAATCACTGTGGTTCTATTAGGTTTATGACTTTCCACAACAACTGCTGCTTCCAGCTATTACTGCAGTCTAGCACTGCACTCAGTTGTGCTGAGAATGGAAGTTCTCCAAAGATAATGATTAGAAACAAACACTGAATATGTACGCTTGGTCTACACTACAGAATTAGGTCAGAAAAAACAGTTTAAGTTGGTGTAACTCTGTAACCTTCTGCTAACTTAAGAAGCCCAGTACACTGACTTAACTCTGCTTCCATGAGAGTTATAGTCTATAAGTAAATTCAGCTTGGTCAACACAGTGCCTCCACATACACTGTGTTAGTTAGATGACCTATTGGCAATGAATCCTGCTTTGGCTGACAGATAAAAGCCCCCACTGTGGACCGAGGTCCCCAGATGTCAATCTGGCCCAGGGCTCACATCGGGAACCAACCTCCCTATCTTTGGGCGGCCATGAATCTCACACAGACAGTAGAGACTGTCAGGATAAAGGCAGTAGGGCTCTAGTTGTGGTGCCCCACCATGCCCCATTTCAGTCAGTGGAAATGCTCCTGGTGACAACACACACTGCTGACTGAAAGAGAATAGTGTAGATGTGTACTACCATTTTAAACTACTGCTGTAGTGGTAAATCAACATAAGTTATCTACACTATAAAATTAAGTTAATCCCTTACATTCTGTAATCAGTGACAGAACCCAAAGATAAATACTAGTACAGTGAACCACTTTAAACTGGTTCATGCTCAGCTACTGAGACACAATAATTTCCCCATTCTTCCCATGGATGGAGCAAATAAATACATTCTCTTTCTCCATTACCATGTAAATCTGAAACTTACAGCTCATAAACAGAGAACAAAATAGAAAAACATAACCTAGAACAATGGCACTGGGTCAGATCATCTAGTCAGGCCCATCCAGCCAAGTATCTGCTCTTCCAAAAGTGGCCATTGCCAGATGCATCAGAGGGAGTGAACAGAACAGGTAATCACCTAGCATCTAACCCAGTCTCTATTCCCAGCTTCTGGCAAAGAGCAATCCCTGTCTATCCCAGCTGATAGGTCCATCAGTGGGTATCCTCCATGAATTTATCTCAGGGGTGGGCACTAATTTTGGGAGGTAGGCCACAGGACCAGCAGAGTTGGCCAGCAGCCCGGCCAGCAAGGAGAGAGAAGGAGAGCAGGGACAGTGGACACAGAGCTGGCCCCAGGGAGCCAGCAGGTAAGAGGAGGCAGTGCAGAGCTGTCCCTGGGGAGATAAAGGGGACAGGGGGTTGGCAGAATAGATCAGGCCCTAGGGACCAACAGGGGTGAGAGGAAGATGTGGAGTCACCTGCTGTTGGGGAGCTAAGCAGTGGGTTGGGCAGCACAGTGCTGGCTGCAGAAGTGCAAAAAGCTGACCGAAGGGAGTGGGGGGAGAAGGGGGAGCGCAGGGCCAGCCCTGGGAAGCTGGCTGTGAGGTTGTGAGGCAGCAAAGAGCCAGCCTTGGTGACAGCAAGCCAGCCTAGGGCCAGCATAGAGCCAACTGGGGTGGTGTGTGAGCTGGCCTGGGATCATGGCAGGCCAGACTAACATGTTACATGGACCAGACCTGGCCCGCGGGCTATATCTTGCCCACCACTGAACTATCTAGCCCATTTTTGTACCCCATTATAGTCTTGGCCTTGACATCATGCTCTGGCAAGGAGTCCACGGTTGATTGTGTTGTATGAAAATACCCCTCCTTTTGTTTATTTTAAAACTTATTACCTATTAATATCAGTTGGTTATCCCACTTTTTTGTATTACAAGGAGTAAACAACACTTCCGTTTTTACCTTCCCAACACCAGTCATGATTTTATAAATCTCTATCATGGGCCTTTTATTTGTCTTTTTTTCGCCCAAGCTGAAAAGCCCCTGTCTTACAGATCTTTCCTTGTGTGGAAGATTTTCCACATCTCTGATCATTTTAATTGCCACTTTCTATACCTTTTCCAATTCTAATAAATATATTGATTCATTTAGAACAGATGACCCCATCTGCATGGCAGTATCTTAGATGCAGGAACACCATGGATTTATAAAGAGGCCTACAATATTTTCCAACTTACTATTTCTCCCTTTAACTATTGCCAACATTGTTAGCTTTTTTGACTGCTGTTGCACATCATGCAGATATTTTTCAGAGAACTATCCACAGTGAATCCAAGATCTCTTTCTTGAGCAGTAAACAGGTAACTTAAATCTCATTATTTTATACGCATAGTTGGGATTATGTTTTCTAGTGTCCATTACTTTGCATTTATCAACAATGAATTTCATCCGCCATTTAGTTGTCCAGTCATGCAGTTTTGTGACATCGCTTTGTAACTTCACAGTCTGTTTTGAATTTAACTATCTTGAGTAATTTTGTACAATTTGCAAATTTTTCTGCCTCACTGTTTGCCCCCTTTTCCGATCATTTTGAATATATTCAACAGTACTATTCCCAGTACACAAGCATAGAGGACACCACTATTCACCTCTCCCAATTCTGAAAATTGACAAGTATTTCTACCCTTCATTTCCTATCATCGCACCACTTACTGATCCAGAAGAGAACCTTCCTTTCTTTCCTATGACACTTTACTTTGCTTAAGGGCCTTTGGCAGGGGACATTGTCGAAGGCTTTCTGAAAATCTACATACACTATATCCACCAGATCACCCTTGTTCACAAGCTTGCTGACGCCTCAAAGAATTACATTAGATTGGCAAGGCACGATTTTCCTTTTAAAAAACATGTTGACTCTTTCCCAACAAACTGCATTTATTCATGTATCTGATAATTCTTTTCTTTACTATAGTCTCAACCAACTTGTCTGGTACTAAAGTTAGGCTTACTAGTCTGTAATTGCTAGGAACACCTCTGAAGTCTTTTTTAAAAATGGCATCATATTAGTTATCGTCCTGTCATCTGGGACAAAAGACAATTCAAATTACAGGTTACATATCACAGTTAGGGGCTCTGCAATTTCATATGCAGAGTCCCTTCAGAACTCTTTGGTGGATATCATCTGATCATCAAGACTAGTAGTGTTCAATACATCAATTTGTTCTAAAACATCCTCCAATGACATCTTAGTCTGGGAGAGTTCCTCCAATCTGTCACCCAACAAGAATGGCTCAGGCTCATGCTCAGCTATGAAGGCTGATCCCAAGAATTCATTTAGTTTTCCTGCAATAACCTTATCTTTCTTGACTGTGCCTTTGCCACCTCAATCATCCATGGCCCCATTGGTTCTTTGAAGGGCTTCCTGCTTCTCATGTACTTAAAAATTATTTTTACTGTTACTTTTTCAGTCTTTGGTTAGGTCTTTTTAAGATTCCTTCTGGACTTAATTATATTTTTACACTTCATTTGCCAGAGTTTATGCTCCTTTCTATTTTCCTCAATAGGATTTAACTTCCATTTTGCAACAGAATGCTGTTTTGCTTCTAACTCCTCCTTTTATTTTGTTGTTTAGGCATGGTGGCACTTTTTTGTGCTCTTATTCTGTTTTTTAATATGGGGTATACATTTAAACTGAGCCTCTATTATATTGTCTTTAAAAATTTTCCATATAGCTTGCAGGGATTTCACTTTTCGCACCATCCCTTTTAATTTCTATTTAAGTAATGTCCTCATTTTTGTTTAATTCCCTTTCTGAAATTAAATGCTACTATGGTGGGCTGCTTTGGTGGCCCTCCCCCCCCCCAGAGATGTTAAATGTTATTATGTCATGGCCACTAGTACCAAGCAGTTCAGCTATATTCATCTCTTGGACCAGATCCTCTGCTCCACTTAGAACTGCATCTGTACAAAATCTATTAAATCAGTGCTCCACTTAGGACTAAATCAGTATAACCTATTCTATTCTTCTGATATATTTTGTACCCTGGTATTACTGGGTCCCATTGATTATGCCTGTTCTATCAATATCCTCATTTAATTCAAGACACTCAAGTTTACCCATCTTAGTATTTGGATACCTAATGTTTACATAGAACCACTTCAAACTGTTACTTTTTAAGCTGTCTGCCATTATGTGATATAACTGAATAGGACTCTTTCTCATCAGATCCTTCCCATATTTTATCCTCTTTCATCCTTTTCTTCTTACTTGGATATAGAGAATCTTCGTCAATAGATTCTCCCCTGAGGGATGTCTGGTTTCAAACCACATGCTCTCTGTATCTGCTGGCTTCTGCCTACCCTTAGTTTAAAAACTGCTCTACAGACTACTACTTCTAGTTACAGTCACATTTTACCCCAAAGATATTTCCTTGAATGAAACAAACAAGGAGTTTGGTGACACATCTAAATGCTAATAAATTTATTTATGGCTGGACTAGACTAACACAGCTACCCCTTTGTTTCTTGAATGAATTAAACTTATGCTTGCTATGGGTGCTATATTTTCAGGTAGCTTTAGTAAAAAGTTAAAAACCTGAATTCTAGCACTTAAGAGATCTGCAGACACCACTGCCATAGCACAGCTATAGCACATGGTTTACACAGGATTTCAGGTGACAAGAGTCTGCAAACATAAAGAGAGTCATGCTCTACCATGCTGTCATACAAGGAGATCTCTGTCCTTTTGTATGTGTTCTGGGGAACAGAAAAGCACTTTGCAAACTTTGCTAAAGTTCACATGTAAGGAAGGTGAAACCTGTTTGCATTTAGATGTGTACACTGCAAATCACAGTCAGTACCACATAGTGTCTGTCAAATGATCTTTTCCATGTGTTCCTGTCCCACTCAAACACTTACTAGCAGATGTAACCGGAGCTCACAAATACTTCTGGAAGGAGGGGCAGACTAGCATGTAGTATGATATGAAGAGCACCTGACTCTCTTTGAAATTCAAGGGGCCTGGGAGACCTAACTCCCTTCAGTGCCTTTGAAAATCTCAATCATAAAGCCCAGCAGAATGATGAATGAACTCCATGGCAGATAGCAGTATTGGGTGAAGCAGGAACAGAGCAAAATGACAGACCATCATCATAATAAATCTTCTTGGTAGATCTCAAAGTGCTTCACAAAGGAGGTTAATATTATCATCATCCCCATTTTATAAGTACAAAAGCTAAGGTATAGAGAGAGCAACAAACTTGTCCAGGGCCATCAAGGAGGGTCCCGTGAGGGCTAAGAACAGAAGCCTGATCTTCCTAGTCTCATGCTACTGTGCAGTCCACTAGATTATACTGCCTCCCCACATTTGTTTCCCAAGTTTTGCTTTTGCCCCAAGATCTAGGCACCAAACTTTGGTCTCGAACACAGAACCCAAGAAAGAGTACAGGGAACATTGCAGGAATCAAAGGGAAATAAATCTTTCAGGTGATGAATTAATAGTCCAGTTTTTGCACAACTAGTGCTATAGATCCTATACTAGGCGCAGGGTTTTTTTGTCTGGTAGTTCTGCTGTGCTACAGACCCTCTGTTCACTTGTTTATATTGCTTCCAAACCACCCTTCCTATACTGTGAAAAGACCTGCAACAGAGATCTAGAGTCTGCAAGGAGTTAAGATCGCTGTTCATGCATTGTCTGCATCCTGACCTCTTTATGTATACAAGCAATGTCTCCTGTCCTCTAACCATGAAAAGGAGAACAGAACACCAAGAAAGTCAATTACAGCCTCTCTATGCCCAGATATTTAATCTAACAAATTGCTTATTTATTACAGTGATGGGTGCTATAGAAAACACTTGAATAGCATAAGGGAGAGAGCTTCAACGGACACAAAGGGAACTTAGGTACCTAACTCTCTTGCATAAATATCTCCTCCTAATACAAATTTTGGAACTTTGGGTGTTTAATTTTTATTTTTTCTTTTTAAAAAAAATTAAAAAGGCATCAAAATACTGGTTCAACCATTCACTTTTTTCTTCCTACACGTGTGTGTAGTATCTTTTGGGGTGAAAAAACAACCCAAAAAGCAGAGAATTGTGAGAAAACATCCCTGGATGATTTGACTTCATCCTGAAATGATTCTAGGGGGAAAAAATAATAATAATCCAGG
Source organism: Podocnemis expansa (assembly GCA_007922195.1). Classification (NCBI taxonomy): domain Eukaryota; kingdom Metazoa; phylum Chordata; order Testudines; family Podocnemididae; genus Podocnemis; species Podocnemis expansa. The sequence goes on along the minus strand of ML682057.1, from coordinate 35,764 downwards.
AAAACTCCTGTTGCTGTTTGAAGTCATTTGAGTTTTTCTCTTTATATGAATAATATTTATGAAAGATTTATAGCCACTGAGATATTGTAGTGTACATCTAGCCAGGTGCTAAACACAGCCTGAGGGAACTGTTTGCAATCTGAGCTTATACGGTTTGTTTTCCCAAGAAACTCTGCCATACCTTGATAAAACAACTTTCCCACCCAGATCACAAAATGCAATCTCCATGCTGTTTACCATCTGTTCAGAGTAAGAGAAGTTTTAGAGTAAGCAGAGTAGAGTAAGTAGACTGTGTCTTTTAAGGCCAGTTCAGAATAAGGGTTAGTTCAGAACCAAACTACAACTAGGAGGAAATAGAAGACAATTTGTCTTTGTGAAGCAGAATACTTGGACAAGTCACTTTGGGTACCTTTAAACAGCAACTAAAAACCTGCAGCTGGACTACAGCAACTGACTTAGGCTTGCAGAGCTCAAACCAAAGAGTCATGTGGCCCTTAAAGACTAAGATTTATTTTTCGCATGAGCTTTCGTGGGAGAAAATCCCACTTCGTCATCTGACGAAGTGGGATTTTTCTCCCACGAAAGCTCATGCGAAAAATAAATCTGTTAGTCTTTAAGGGCCACACGACTCCTTGTTTGGTTTTTTTTGCTGGACTAGACTAACATGGCTATCCCTTTGGAAACTCAAACTAAGGGTCTGTTTAACTGGGGCACATATGTCTGGGCTCAGCCTGGAGCCCTTGTGAGATGGGAGGGTCCCAGAGCTCAGGCTGCAGTCTGAGGCATGATATCTGCATTGCAATTAAAGTGCTCCACTCACTGCAAGTTCAAGTCAGCTGTAGGTGTCTAAGGGCTGGTGTTGGCAGTTAATGGAAGACACGCAAGCTACACAACACACTTATGTTGATGCACCACAGTGTCTTCACAGCAGTGCATCAACTGGAGATGGTCTCCCATCAGTGCTGCCTTACTTCTTTCAGGGAATAATTGAGTTGACCAGAAAGCACTCTATAGTCATCTGAGCTGCTCTACACAAACCTGATTTAGTGGCATAACCTTCATCTCAGTTCTCCCATCTGTGAAACAAGGGTATCTAGAACTTTCCTAACTCAGAGGCACTGTGAGGATAAAATATATTCAAGATTGTGAGGTGCTAAGACACTGTGGTAACTGAGGCCTTATAAATACTTAATGTAGATGGATGGATTGAGAACACCTCCTGGAGAATCCCAAAACACACATGCACCATAGACGCTGATACAGAGTAGAATTCCCAGCTTTTAGTTTTAAGTATTTGTTTTCTATTTTCTTTGCTAATTTTCAAATTCTAAAATTTTTACATTTGCTTTCTGTTCATAGTCACAGAATTTACATTCCCCACTGGTGCTGCTGAATTAGAGTGAAAGGACAAAGCCTGTCTTGCTTTAGGTAGTAAGGCTTATCTTATATGTGAAGCCTTGTATAGGACTCTACATCATATATTATTAATAGGACAAATGTTGACCCACATGCAAATCCTGAGTAAATTTACCTAAACCACAGATTCTCCACAGGTATTAAGGAATGGACAGAATCCTACCTCAAGGCCATGAAGTATGTATTTCCATGCCAGGCCAAGACCAAAAGGATCATTAGTTCTCCAGGGCCTTTTCAATAAGTTGCCTGTCTGCTAGGACTGCCACCAAAGACGTGAGTTTTGATGGTGTCTATTAATGTGCAGAATCGAGATCTTTAACTAACTTCAGATGAGCCATAAAGTGGCAACAGCTTTGAATCAGTATTGGCTCCGGGAGAATTGGAACCATTAACCCAGAATGAAAGTCTCCATATCCCATAACTAATCCCCCATCCAGTCTTCTGCTCACAAGCATTTTAAAAAATACAATAGCAAGTTACTTGTAATATTATAAAGAGCTAGTTAAGAATTTACCCTTAAAATGATTTTCCAACAGTTTCTGCAGAAACAGTTTACACCGAATCAAAATATTCTGTGGAAATATTTCAATATTGCTGATGTTTTTGGTTGCCATTTGGGAAGTCAAAATGATGCATGTTGCTGGGACGGCGGGTGCCTGACTTATCTCAAAATATTTTAATCACTGAACCAAAAAGTTTTGATTTGAGAATATCAAACTGTTTTGTTTTCATGAACATGTCAAAACTAAAACTGTTCGGCCATTTCAAGATCAAAGTTTTACTGAACATTCTGCCATTCCTTGAAAATTTTTGGTATTCCAAAGTTTTGTCCTGATTAGGGTGGAAATTCCAATTTTTGCTGAGCTTTAATAATGCTGGCTATGTCAAATGCATCTGAAATCCAAGGGGGGAAAGTAAATGGGAAAAGCAGTTCAAGTTGTTTTTCAAAACACTGTACTTTTAGCATATAGAATCATTTTTGCTTAGCTCCTGCTCTTTTTTGTTCCCCATATAACCTTTAGGGTTACAAATGGTAACAAATCAAAATTCTTCATATGCAATTTCTTGACTGTTGCCTACTGCCTCTACAATGGGATAAATAAAGTCCCTGGAGCAGAACACCCATGAACTACAAGAAAGTTCAGATGCAAAAAAAATCCTAACTTCATACCTCAGACATCTCTCTAGCAAAGATAAACATGAAAAGATAAGAAACTTGAGAGAAATATAGTGTCATACACATCTTATCTCCAAGTTGATCTGTTTACATAGGCTCACCCTGCAAATCATATGCAATTAGGTCCTGATCCAACAGAATGCTAAAGCACATGATAAACTTTAAGTGTGTGCAGTCACACTGATGAAGAGACTATTATATGAATAAACATGGCAGGCTGAGCCCCCATTTTATAGATCTCCCTGTGATGCCTACCTTTTTGGAAAAGAGGTAGCTGCAGAGTAGTGTGTGAGTTTTCATAGAAGGTTGGGGGGAAAAAGACAAATTTGAAGATAAACAACAGTTACTTACCAGTAACTACCATTATCTGAGATGCACTGCTCACGTCCACTTCCCCCGTGGGTACCCAGGCCACCACACATAGCTGCCAGGAAACTTTTGCCCTTAGCCTGCTCCGTAAGATCAGCGGTGGCACTCCCTGGAGTGGCGTAAGAGCCCCTACTGTATAATAGCCACTGCTCATCCGCTCAACCTCCAGTCCCTTCTTTCTGCTAACTCCAGAAGCACAGACAGCAGGTAGATAGTGGAACAGATGCGAGCAGCACGTCTCAAAGAATGGTAGTTACTGGTAAGTAACTTTCCTTCTTCTTTGAGCAGCTGTTCACATGCATTGCCCTGTGAGTGAATAACAAGCCTTACCAAGGACAGCAGGCAGAATTATGGGCTGCTTGATTGCAGGACAGCGTTGCCGAAGGCAGCACCCTCCCTTGCCTGCTGGATGATGGCATAGTGGAAGGTAAAAGGTGTGAACAAAAGAGCACATAGTTGCTTGATAGATCTCTGTTATCAGAACACGAGCAAGGAAGGCTGCCAACGAAGCCTGTGCCCTGGTTGAGTGGGCCTTTACCGCCCCCGGCAGCAGAACTTTCGCTTCTTGGTAGCAAATTCTTATGCAGGAGGCGATCCTAGACTAAAGGGTTTGGGATGACATTGGGTTGCCTTTCGCTTGGTCTGCTACCGCCACAAAGAGCTGGGGGGACTTCCAAAAGGGTTTTGTTCTTTCAATATAGAAGGAAAGTGCTCTCCTAACATCTTCTGGTCACTCGAAAAAATGTGGCTTAGGAAAGAACACCAGCAGAAAAATATCTTGGCGCAAATGAAGATCTGAGACCACGTCCGGCAAGAAGGCCAGATGGGGTCTCAGCCAGCCCGTCCCAGAAAAAGACTATGAAGGGAGGCTCAGCCGAGAGCACTTTCAGTTCCAAGACTCTCCTTGCTGACGTTATAGCCACCAAGAAGACTACCTTCCATGATAGCATTAGAATGGGGCAGGTGGCGAGAAGCTCAAAGGGTGGGCTGGTTAGTAGCCGCAGCATAAGGTTTAAGTCCCACTGAGGAGCCAGGTCTCTGACCTGGAGATAGACCCTCTCCGGACCTCTCAGGAACCTTCCCGACATTGGGTGGGAAAAATCAGTGCCACTCACAAGGGGCATTAAAGGCCGAAATTGCTGCCAGGTGGGCTCTTAGGGAAGCCAAGGCCAGGCCCTGCTGCTTCAGATCTAAGAGGTAGTCCAAGATAGTCTGAAGTGGCACAGTACGTGGGTTCAGATCTCAGGACTAGGCCCAGGTGGAAAAACATGCCCATTTCAACTTGTAGGTAGATCGCGTAGAGGCCTTTCTGCTGCCTATCAAAATGTGCTGAACCTGCACAGAACAGGCCAACTCTTCCAAACTCAGCCATGGAGCTTCCAGGCTGTGAGATATAAAGACCTCAAGTTCGAATGAAGTAAGCAACCATGGTCTTGGGTCAGCAAGTCATATCTGAGCAGGAGCTCGGGGGTTGGGGGGGGGAGGCTACTGACAGGTCGGACAGCTTGTGGAACCAATGCTGCTGTGGCCAGGCCAGGGCAATCAGAATGACCTAGGCTTTGTCCCTTTTTATCTTTAGCAGCACCTTCTGCAGAAGCAGAAACAGAAGGAAGGCATATAGCAGAGGACCTGATCATGTTGGAACGCATCTGGGAGGGAATCAGTCTTCAGACCTCTCAAAGAGCAAATGTCGTGACACTTGCAGTTCTCCTGTGCCACAAACAAGTTCACCAGGGGATACACCCAGATGTGGAAGACTGACCTCAGCACACCTGACTGGAGAGACCATTCGCGCTGGGAGTTGAAACATCGGCTGAGGCGATCCACCTCATCGTTCCTCCATCTGGGAAGGTGAGAAGCAGTCATATGGAAACCGTAGGCCACCACCAGGTCCCAGAGACATATCACATCCTGGAAGAGAGTTGAAGAGCAGGCTCCCTCTTGGCAGTTTCTATAATACATGACCGCCGTATCGTCCATCAGGATTTGAACGGTTTGACCCCTTGACTCCTCTTGAACAACCTAACAGGTACATCTGACAGCTCTTAGCTCTCTCACGTTGATATGGAGAGCTTTCTCCTCGTCCAACCACCTCCCTTGAGTCCTGAGGTTGAGACTGAGATGGGCGCCCCAGCCTAGGTCCAAAGCATCAGATATTAGCGTTACTGATGGGAAGGTCATCTTGAAAGGAACACCTTCCAGTGTTGTCTGTGGCTTCTGCCACCAATGTAGCTGAGTGAAGACACCGTGCGGGACCGTTACAACTCTGTTCAGGGGGTGCTCGTTGGGGGTGGAAGACCGACTTTAACCAAGCTTCCAAGAGCCTGAGGTGGAGGCAGGCGAAGCGAACCACATAAATTGAGGCAGCCATCTGGCCAAGCAGCGTTAGGTACTTCTTGGCTGTGGTGATCAGATTCCTTCTGAGATCTGAGATTATGCTGGACCTGGTGTCAAATCTTGACCTTGGGAGAACGGCTCTGGCTGCAGAGGAATCCAGGACCGCTCCAATAAATTCTATCCTCCATACCAAACTTAGCTGAGACTTTTATTCTTTTAAAAGAAGGCCCAGATGACTGCAGAGGCCCCTTGCTAACTGGACACTGGACAGAAGTTGGCCTCTCGAACGACCCCTTATTAGCCAGTCATCCAAGCAGGGAAAACCATGGACAGCCCCCTCCCCCGCCAGAGGTGGGCCGCTACTACTGCTATACATTTTGTAAATACTCTTGCGGTCAAGGAAAGGCCAAAAGGGAGGACTGTGAACTGAAAATGACGGAAGCTCCTTAGGAAACGCAGAAACCACCTGTGTTGGGGCCTGATTGTCACATGGAAATTGGCATCCTGCAAATTGAGAGCGGGAAACCAATCCTCACAATCCAAGGACAGGATGATGTGACTGAGGGTCAACATGCAAAACTTCAATCTTCTGAGAAACTTGTTTAGGCCCCACAAGTTGAGAATGGGCCTTAACCCTCCCTTTGACTTGGGAATTAAAAAGTAGTGGGAATAATAACCTTTCCCTTCTTCCCCCCTTGTGACCGTCTCCACAGCACCCACAGTTAAAAGTTTCTCTACTTCCTGGTCCAGGAGCTGTTTGTGAGAGGCGTCTCTGAAGAGGGACTGGGGAGGGTGGCTGGGGGGCTTCACAAGGAACTGCAGGGAATAAACCTCACGGATCGTTCTTAAAAGCCAGCAGTCTGTGGTGATGGAGGCCCATTGGGAATGGAAACAGACAAGTCTGTTCAAAAAGGGAGGGGGTGAAAGGATCCTGAGACGGGGCGCTTGGTTTGCCGACCTCGAGTGTCCCGTCAAAAATGCATTCCCCTGTTACTCAAGTGGCAGAGACTGGATCTAGAAGGCCTGCTTGGGGACGCGTTACATCTGCTTCTGGGAGTTCTGGCCCTCTCTCTGACTCATCAACCTGTTGCTGAAGAATTGTCTAGGCTGTGAGAACGATTGAGAGGCTTGATGCCCATATGGGCGACGAGATGACTGCAGAGAGTAAAGGCCTAGGGAGAGAAGGGTCACCCTGGAATCCTTCAGACCGTAGAGCTTATTGTCTGTTTGGTCTGAGAAAAGAGAGGTGCCATCAAAGGGTAAGTCCTGAATAGACTGCTGGACTAGAGGAGAAAGACCTGACACCTGTAGCCATGCTGCCCTAAGCAGACTGATTGCAGATGCAATGCCCCTTCCTGCCGAGTCGGCCGCATCCCACAAAGCCTGAAGAGCAATCCTCAAGACTAAGCACCCTCCACCCAGGATGGTGTTTAAGTCCAGGAGATTCATGAAACTGGCTAAAGAGCTCCATAGATTAAAATTATACTGGCCCAGGAGGACTTGATGGTTTGGTATCCTGAACTGCACAATTGAAGTTGAATACATTTTCCTTCCAAATGTATCCATGATTTTCGTCTCTATTTTTTGGAGTTGAGGTAGGCTGCCCTTGGCATTCTCTTTGATTAACTGCATCCATGACCAACAAGGATGGGGTGGGGTGAGTATATAAGTGTTGAAAGGAAGCTGCAAGGAACTAAATACTTCTTCTCTGTCCCTTTCAAGGTAGATGCAGCAGATGAAGGAAACTGCCAAATAGATTTTACAATCTGCAGTACCCCATCATGGACTGGTAGGGCTACTCTGGCTGGTGCTGAGGCTGACAAGACATTGGAAAGTGCACCTGATGAGTCCTTCACCTCCTCAGCTTCCAGGCCAAAGGTTCGATGCTAATCTTTTCAAGAAGGTCCTGGCATCATCGAGGGTGAAAGATGGCTCCCAGACCACCACTTCATCCAGCGATGATGACAAGCACTGGCTAAACTGCACCAGGGAGGGGTGGGTTTTAGAAAGGTCCGATCTGTCCCCTAACTGGGACCAATGCGCTGAAGGTGGTTTGCGACCAGCCTGAGGTCCCCAGACAAAAGGCGGCGCACCTGACAGGTACACTCAAGGGCCACAATAAGGCCAGTCAGATGGCCAAGCCTGGGGGGGGGGGGTTGCGTACTAGGAGACCGTGGAGTCCAGATTAACACTTCCGTCATTGGATCTGGAACTGCCATGGGGCAGACTCATTCATGGGGCTCAAAAAGAGAGATGATGGTGACAGTCTGTGATGGTATCTAGGTCTCTTGTGCCTTGACCTTCCCCTTGATCTGGTGTGGTGCCTAGACCGGTGACATAGAGACTCAGGTTAGGAAGAGAACAAAGAGAGACGGGCCCTCCTCCGCCTTGGTACTGAGGACTTCGAGCACCACTTGCCCACTAGTTCCTGGCACCAAGGGTGCTAACGGTGCTAAGAGCCCCTCCCGGGTGGTACCTGAGACTCCCCGCTCCCGGTACAAGCGGTCCTGCAGAGCGTTGGTTGTAGCCCTAGGGGGCAGCTGGCCCAACAGTGCCGCCATGCCAGGTCATTCATGCTGCCATGCTGACGAATGAAGAGGTAGCTTGCCTCGCGAGGGCTGGCGGGGACTGCAAGGCTGACAGGGCCCTAGCTGCCTCTGGTGTCGACGGGGCTGTGAGGTGAGCCACCTGGACGCTGCCTGGGGTCAAAGGAGGTTCCACCTGCTCCTGACCCACATGGGCTTCCCTATGCACCACCGGTGCAGCCAATGCTGGTAATGTCGACTGACTCTTTGGAGCTGAAGTGGGGGGCTGCTGAGCTGATGCGGAGCGTGGGGTAGCAGAGTGAGCTGTCTCTTGCACTGGGCTGAATGCAGATTCCATTAAAAGTGTTTTCAGTCTGATATCTGTCCCTTTTGGTTCGGGAATTAAAGGGTTTACAAAATTTGCACTTCTCTTGCTTCCCTTAAGTACTTCAAGCACCAATCATGTGGATCACTTGTAGAGAATGCTTTGCCACAAGCAGCACAAGGTTTGAACCCTGGGGAGCAGGGCATGTCTCGGGCAGAGACACAAGGCAGGTAGATAACTCTAATTCTTAAGCAAACAAACTAACTACTCTAACTATACAACTACCTAACTACAACAACAACAAACAGAAGCAGGTGATCGCAGGGTGAAATGAGGGCGATCCAACAACCATCACTGATGGCAGAAAGAAGGAACTGGGGGGTGAGCGGACCAACAGTCGCTATTATACAGGTGGGGCTCTTGCGCCACTCCAGAGGGCTCCACTGGCTCATCCTACAGAGCAGGCTAAGGGCAAAAGTTTTCAGGCAGCCGTGCACATCGGGTGCTTTCACCCACGGGGAAATGCATGTGAGCAGCTGCTTGAAGAAAAACAGAAATTACTCTCTTGAAGCAAGTTAGAATACAAATCATTGCCAGTACTTAAGGACTTTTTCATTCTAAGTTACTCTTTATGAAAACCAGAAAACATGGGGAATACATAGCACTTTTTATAGCAAGAAACCCAAGGTATACAAGTAAACAAGTTTTGTACTCAAGGCAATTTTATATTAACTAACTACTTCCTAATAGGCAGGGCTAACATACTTGGTCTTAAACGTATCTGATCACTAGAGTTCAAGGTGTAACATTTCATTCAAAAACAGCCATCACTATTCGTAACAATAAAAGGTGATAAAGACAGGCAGGATTTTCAATTCAGGGTGGCCTAAAGTCATGAAAAAAAATTGCAGACTTTGAAATTATATATATGGCATCTGGTAATGAGGCTACCACAGCAGAAAGGGAAGGAATAACAGACCCTTCCTCTTCAAAGACTGTTATCACTGCCAAATAAAGGTGTGCTTTTAGAGCAAGGCAACCAGCGCACATTCAACTATTTCACTAGTTTCAACTATCTCACTGTAGTTTTCCCATGATATAGCTAGGCAAGGTTACACGCAAGTGGAAATACAGCTCCAAGTCTGACGCTGTCTATGTACGCTGCACTAGGAACCACTTGTTCCTTGTCTCCAACAGTACTTAACAATGAGCCAACTAAAGCATGCCTGTTAGCTCTTTCTCTGTAAAAACACACCTCTTTGGCAATGAAAACACAGCCTCAGATAACATCTAAAAGCAAGGAGTCCAACTAATTTGATGATTAGGAGAGGTGTGTATGTGGCTGAAACCACCAGTATTAAACACACGATATATGAAAGACAGAGGCCCTAATTCTAATACCATTTATCTCTCTAACTCTGGTGTTACTCCATTTACTTTGGTCATGCTACTCCTTTTTACAATGGCGTAAGATGGGAGATTCAGGCTGAAGTAACAGAAATTATATGGACTTCTGTGTCACAAGCAGGTTTCAGTAATACCAGTGCAGGTGGGGTTGGGAAGGCTCAGTAGTAACAACAACTTGTTTATTCCATTTAATGCTCAAAGTTATAACACAAATTTGTCAAAGCCATTGATCAAAACCCATTTTATGAGTCTCCTCCACTATCAGTCAATCAATGTGACCTTTTTCTCACAAGTGTACATTTTCTCACAAGTACAAGCAGATTCACACAGTATCTGTCCTAACAGAGCCTAATAAATGGCAAGAACAGACAGCATCAGGGACCATTCTGCCTCTACTAGTCATTCTGTATAGTATTACATTAAAAACTTCAGTTAAGGAAGACTCACAGTTTTAACTAAGAATTTAAGGCAGGCCTCAACAAATCACCATGATGACCAGTTTTAATAGCCTGTCACCTGCAGCCTGTCAACTGCAGAAATCTAACTCCCAGCACCTAGCAGTGAGCCAATTTTGTCTATCCCTGAATTAAAGAGTGTCTTAACAAAAAATGCTAATTCTCTTGCTAATCATATATTTAAGGAGGAGAGAAAGATCTGTGCCAAGCAAGGAAGAATACATGGATGAAAAAAATAATTTTAACTTTTCAATCATTCTAGTATCCGAACATGCCCTTCTAATATTGTCTTATCAGTCACAAGACAAATCTATTCTATTAAATAAAAATAAGTATACATACTTTGCACGAATGCAACTTTCCTCCATAGATTTTAAAACATTTTATGGAATCTGTATTTTTATTTAATTACAGAAGGGAAACTGAAGCACCACCAATTCAGGTGGCTTTTTAAAGGTCATATGCAAGTCTATGAAAAAGCAGGAAAGGTTTAAACTCACCGCATTTGTTGGAAGTAGAGGAAAAACTGTTGACTCCATAAAAATTTGTCCATCAATATATAATATACTGTAGTTCTAATACTGTATTTAATTCTTTTATTCCAGATATTGCTATAAATGCAATTTTTCAGATGTATAGAAATGCTTGAAATTAGTGGGGTAGGGAAAGATTATAATTTGCTTCAGTAGGATTACCATCAACTTTATTCCTCTTAAATTGATGATGGGTGACTCCTAAAACCCAGAAATCTTTGAATTTAAGGCTCTCTTCAAATCCAGAAATTTTGAATTTAAGACTCTGAACATTGAGGCCTGGTCTACACTTTCTGGCAAATTCGGTGGAAGTCAATGAATGATACACAAGCTACATAAAGTAGCTTGCATATCTTCTGTGAAATTCCTTAAGTTCATTCTGCACACCATCTCCACTATGATGCAATATCAGGAAATGTGTTCCCATCCACACAGTATTACTCTCTTTTCAGGGTTGGATTTCTTAAATCTACTTCCACATCAACTGAACAGGTCTTCAGTTCCACTCAATCAATCTGGAAGAATCACTTTGAGGGCAGTAAATCTGCCACGGTCAGTGAAGACGTACCCAGAGTTACCAAAAATATCATCTGCAGTTGCATTAAGATATTTTATACTCAGCACTCAGTATCTCTGCCACTCCATTTAGATGTAAAGCACTTTGATAAGATGGGATAAGCAGGCAACAAAGAAGAAAAAAAGAAAAATGATTTCTCCTTCACATGAGGCTGAAATGCTTAATAAAGACTATGGATTCTTTTCTTATTACTACAGGAGTTTTGACCTCCTCTTCTTCTATATCAGTGTTTCCAACATACAACCCTTGGGCCGCCTGCAGCCCCTAAAGCTATTTCCTGCAGCCCACAATGACATGATCTTTACCAATAAGTGCAATATCATTGTATGGAAAGGTTTGAGTGGTGCGGTCCTCAGGCTAACGTACTAATCCTCATGCTGCCCTCTACTAGTCCTCATGCGGCCCTTGTGGCGATTTGAGTTTGAAACCCCTGTTCTATATGTTGTTCCCATGTTTGAATCTGAACTACTGCACTGATTTGCTGTAACAGTCTGACCTGACTTTATGACTTAATACTTCCCAGCTTTTATTTCCCTCTCATTCTATAAGTTCCCCGTTCTTCAAAACATCTAATGAAGTGAACTTTTCTCCCAAGAAAGCTCATGTAATAAACTATTAGTCTTCAGAAGTGCCACTGGACTCCTTGTTTGTTTTGAAGACTTAAGTTACCAAGCTGTGAGAGACATAATGAAACAGGAAATATGAGGCTGGTCTCCAGTATATGCAGGCTATTCCATGTCATCCTTACTCAGTTTATTTAGTGTTTTTGCTGCCTATATGCAATAACAACCCTCAAAAAAAAAAAAAATCAGAAAAACCAGCTAAACAGAGAAAGAAAAGCAAAAATTTAAAATTTCTCCCAGGGGAGCAGGGAAGGATGGGATAGGAAAATAAAAGCAAATACTTACTGTAGTCCCAAACATAACCTCCAAGAGATAGTAAAATTTTTACATTTAGAACCTCCATAAAACACTGGTAGTAAAAGGGTTTGAGATAGTTTGGCGGACCTTGGAATAGGCTTTGCTTTATTGTTTTCTGCCATGAACAGACCGTAATCTACAGAGAAGTTACAGCAAGCTCATGTCCTGAGATATGCGCATGGGGAAGGGAAGGGAGTAAGTGCTTTTGAAGCAAAGGCCAGTGCAGAGAAGCAGTCTAAACTCAATGACCAAGCTGCATTTTTCTCCCCCATTCACAACAATGGTGAGACTTCTGTATGTTCCAATATTTTAAGGGTTTCATGTGTGGGGGCTCCAGCCAATCCCCCTGCTCCCTTGAGAAAGTCAAATTCTTTTTATTGGCCATACTCCCCTATTGCAGCTAACCCAAGAATTAAAAACAATCCCAGCAACTCAAAAGGTAAGGATGGTTCCAAACACAGAAAGGAGAAAGGACTAGCAGACAACCAAGAACCATAGAGTCCTACAGTGAAAATGTGAGTCAATTGATTATCAACATATGGTGACACTCAGAACCTCAAAAATAATGTTTTACTCCATGTCTGGTGTTACCAGAGGATTTGCCTCAAGGACTCTGTATGCTGATTTTTAAGAAGTACTCACTTTAAGCTAAATGATAGAAAATGGATTTAATCACCAAAGCAGGCAATTTTTTTAAAACAATGCTTGGATATTTAAACAGGAAACATCACCCATCAGTGAATATTGTGTAGTCAAAATCCCTAAAAACTGTGAAAAATATCCTCTGGTATTACTCGGTCTTCCTAAGGCAACATTTAACTGTAATTACTGAAAGAAAGAGTACCAGACAGCAGTGGTTCCCAAACTTTCCAGTAACACAGCACACTTCAATGAGACAGATAATTCCATGGCACATCAACTTTTTTCAGCCAGACTAATTGCTCATAAACATCACATTTATTATGTTTACGGTCTTACTAGAGACGTTTGCAACCTAGTGCATATAACAAGCTAAAGAAGGATCAAATATACTGATGTTTCAAATCCACCAGGAAAAAAATACATCATCTCGATTTTGCCAGTTAGTCACCCGTTTTGAATGTTCATGTTTTAGAACTGAAAAACCAATATCTCACCTTGATGATTAATTTTCCCAAGTTTTATGAGTTTTAATTTTAGTCAGATAGAATATATTTAAAGATGAAATTGTTTTACACTGGATTTTCATTACCTTTGTACAAATTTTCAAGGCATACTTGGACAGTTCTCAAGGCATACCAGTTCTCACAGCACACACTACCATAGAGAGGTAGAACTGTCAGATTCACAACTATATTAACATAAGGAATGATTTGATTAACAGGTATTTACGTATAAATCATAAGAGATTACTTACTAACATGGAACAGAAGTATAGAGAATTCTGCATTCTAAGTGGATTGTTAGCAGCTCCTAGTTTACAGACAAAGGATCACTTATTGAATGATTAAGTGCTATTACGTTGACCATTACTGCTCAACTTTATAGTGTGGCTACAGTAAGAAAAACTGACCATTTGAAAATGTCACCTTCTTATTCAACAACATCTGTGCCCCCTGCGTGACTTTGAGTCTTATGTTTGCTGAGTAAAACAGGTTCACAATACTGTTAGCGTAACTGAGCTAGTGCAACTCAGGGTACATCTTCAGTGACACTGGCAAATTTGCTGCCATCAGATCAATCTTTCCAATTCAACCAAGCGGACAGAGAAGACCCGTTCGATCAATCTGGAAGTCCATACGTTAAGACCATCCCGTCAAGAAGAGTAGTGCTGAGTTAACAGGAAGCCATTTCCTGTCACCTAAATTCAGTAGAGACACCATGGTAAGTAGGCACTAGGAAGTCAAAGGGAGATACACAAGTTACTGTATGTAGTTTGAGTATCTTCCTTCAACTGCTGTTGAAATCTGTGGCCAAAGCAGATCTGGCCTTAGGAAGATCAGGCTGGATTTGTATTATTAGTAAAATCATCATCTTAAGTCTGTTAAATCTTTGCTACGACTGATGATGTCACAGTTTGACATTCTGATCCCATACTCAATTAACAGAGCTGGCAGTTAGAAAAACATATTTTGACATAAAGACAGAACAGTGTCAGTTTGAAAGTTATTGAGAGGATGAAAGAGAATAAAGAGGGAACTGTCACAGTGACATTTTTCAGTCAGTTTTCTGAATACAAGTACTGTGTGTTTTTCGAACCATAGTAAACCCGAAACACATTAAAGAGTGGAATAATGCAACATCAATACCATTGAAAAGACAATGTTATTTCTGGTGCAGAAGTACTAAATGTGGATATCAGATACTGTGAGTCACAGATATCTTAGCACTCCTCTGAAGTGCAATCTTTCTGACTCATTTTTTGGCATGTGTTGAATCTCTGGCTAATTTCTACCACTGTAATGCTGAAACCATGACAACAATATACTATTCACAGGATCACTTACTTAGAGATAAGCCATCTGGCTCACTGGTCAACTACCTCACAACTCTGGAAACGTACTTTGCATTAAGAAAAATAATAGTATTCATTAAAAGTTAATGCAAACTATAGATGTTATTTAGTGTAAGAGCATAATCTGCCAGCTGTCTTCACCCATCAAGACAAAAAGTAAGTGTTTGGATGGAGCCTTCTAGATGCCCTGCTTCAACTTCCAGCCACTGTACCACAATTAAACCTTTCTCTGCTAGATCAAAGAGACCGCTCTCAATTATTTACTTCTTGTAATAGAACATGTTACCTTTAAGGGCTGGAGGGCCTAATGATAATTACTAAAGATGGCATTGGATCAGGTAATTTCCAATAAAGGACAGGCTACAGAGAAGGGAAAGTTCAGGAAATGGCAAAAGGTAAAAAAGGCTTCTGCAAGGAGGACCTTAATATCAGAGTGTTTGGAAGTCAAAGCCAGAAACCTGAGGCCTGAGCCAGCTGGGTGCCACCAGTGACTAAACGGGAGAATAAAAAATGATGGGCTGTCTTTTAGGACTTTTGAGTTTGTTCACATAAATACAGCTCCAACCAAGAAGAGATGGTGGAGTGGCTAAGAAAAGCCTGTTGGAAGCTTGTTTAAGAAGCCCTTTAAGACAAAAATTGTTAGCATGGCTTCACCGAGGATTACAAGGGAACCAGCTGATTTAACTATAGCCATGTAGGTCCTGTGATTATGCCACCCCTTAATATTCTCTTGGATGAACTAAATAGGTTGAACTCCTTGAGGCTATCAATAAGGCAGATTCTTTAATTCTTTTTTAATCAGTCTCATGACTCCTCTCTGAACACTCTCCAATTTATCAACATCCTTCTTGAACTGTGGGACACCAGACTTGGAGACGTTATTCCAGCAGCAGTCATAACACTGCCAAATACAAATCCAAAATAACCTCTTTAATCTTGTTTGAGATTCTAACCATATGAATTTTTTTTTTAAACACTGTCCCCTGTACTCAGAGCCGTTAACTACAGTTCACCGTGCCCCTTACAGTGGTCGCTGCCTGGGACGAGCAACAAGGAATACACCCTTTAATGGAGCAGCTCAATGGAGCTGCTCCAGCATGCCTGGGAAAGAGCCCCGCTTGCCCAGTCATAGTTACGGCCCTGACTGTACTGGTGATGGCTGCAGAACCCAGGTTCATTCACTCCCCTGGCTTCCAGCCCAGGGACCCTACCTTAAGGAGCTGGAACCTTCTCCTCACAATCCTTTGCAGCTTCCTACCTTGCCTTTCCTGTAAGTCTTCTCCTGACAGACGTACTGTGGTTCTTCCTCTTTGGAAGTCCAACTTCTAGAGCTACTTCTAGCAGTCTGAGCAACTAAAGGAATCTCCTCTCTTTAGATCCTCAGATTCTTTAGCAACCACCCATTCCTTTAGATCCTCAGATACTTTAGCAGCCACCCATCTCCTCTGATCTGCATACTTCTTATCCCTCAGTTATTTCTGGCCAAGTAATCAGCCACAGCTGGGAAGACAGCAAGCTTTTGTGTAACCCCTAAGTGGCCCTGTTAGGATTGGGTCTATACTTCCCATGACAGGATGTCAAAGAGATACTAGCTCCATATCCGTACCTGCCATCATTCTAGTAAAGCAAAGGTAATGGATTCCTGCCTCAAAATATGTATTCCATAATGCTTGCTACGTGAATCCACATCCCATAAATTACCGGTATTTTAAATCACAAGTATTTAAAAATGTTATCTACAGGCTGTCGGACTATCCCATTAGTGCTGCTTGCCTGGGTGAGGAAACAGATCAAAGCAAAATGCCAATACAACTAACCCTTGTATAGCAAAGTGCTTTCCTAAAAACAAATAAACTGAAGTAGCTCTGAAGATACTGGAATAAAAGCCAAGAGAAACCAAATAAACTACATGGAAAAGATATGGCAGACAAACAAGGATGTGGACTATAGCAGGAGACAGCAAGGTAAGATAGGGTTAAATGGGACTAACAGGATCATGGGAAGCACAGAAGAATGAAAAGAACAGGAATGGAAAATTTCAAGGAGAAAAGGGGATGACGAGGAGAAAGGCAGTGAAAGAATAAGAGAATGGAATGGGAGCATGAAAACAAAGCAATGGAATGCAATATGAGAGAAGGAATAGACAAGAAATGGAGGCTTTTGAAGAGTGGTTGGGAGAATAAGAAAGCAAGCATAAACTGAATTGTACTTTCTGACAATTTTGTTGCATAACCAACTTTTTTAAACGCATATATAATGAATAACTTACAAAAATCTTTAACGAAGTTCAGTCATAATGAACTGAAAATAGTTTCTTCTGATTGTATATCAATATCAGTACAAAACATACACTGGAACACAGCATTATTTCTGTCATTAACAATGGGCTCGATTCTTTTCCCACTTGCTCTAGTTTTATATTGATGTCACCCTACTGACATCAATGGAGTTACTTCTGGTCTAGAACCTTGAATCAAGCCTCATGTCTGCAATGATTCTAGGACATATTTTATAGAGAAAATTCTGCCCTTATATACATGTACACAAGTCCCACACGAGTTGTGCATGTCAGTATCTGTGTAGAATTTGGTTCCATGTTGTTATTTTTATTCGTAACATGAGGGATGACACCCAGACTAGGTGAGTTTGCATCAAAGGTGCCAAAGGCAGGGAATATTTAAAATATTTTATCATAATATTAGTTGGTATTTTTAATCAAACCCTAGCCTCATCATCCTTGCACATCAATTATTCTACGCATTTGACAAGAGATTTACACAAGTGCAATGAAGGTGATGTGCGGGCAGAGTGCCAAGATTTCCAGTTGTTCTAGGTTTTTTGTTTTTTTTTTTAATTTAAAAGATAAAAACACTTCAGGGCTTTTGCATACCTCAAATCTTGTGACACCTAAATGTTATGCTTCAATAAAGCGTACAAATGTGGGCAAAGAAAATATGCAATGGAATTTTCATTATAGCAGGTTTTTTTCAGCCTTTACTAGTCAACTCTCTAAGCCATATTTTAAAGATAAATATATAATAAAACATTTGTAAAATGCCAGATGTGCAATACCACAATGCACATCATTTTAGCTACCCAGAGAAGGAACCTAGTATTATATTGAAATTCAAACCAAGACTTAAATACCTGGTTTATTCTTTACTCAGAGGCCTACATGTAACCATTAGTAGGTATTATGGTATTTAGTTGTGTAGGTAATTGATGAAGTGGGATTTTCTCCCATGAAAGCTCACGCAATCAATACATTTTTCAGTCTTCATAATTAATAAAACCAACGAGGAGCCTGGTTATAGAGTCCCTCCAGCGTAGTGTTCAAGTCTCTCTCAAATGTATACATGTATTTACCTTCACAATGCTGCTGTAAAACACGGAAATATTATCCTGTTTTACACAGAGGAAACCGAGGCATAGAGCTGAAGGCCCCACTTCAAGAAAGCACTTACGTGAATCAATGTCTGTCTTCTCCAAGGTCACACAGGAAGTTTGTAGAGGCTTGATCTGGCAAAATGCTGAGCACGTGCAATTCCTAATGGCTACATTTGGACTGGAAGATGCTCAGCACTTTGCAAGACTGAGCCCATGAGAAGCAGAAATTGAGCCCCAATCTCATAAGCGCCCCCCCATCCAATGCTTTAATTACACAGCCACCCCTTCACCTCAGATCCAACACTGACTTTCTTTAGCACCCAGAATCCCAACTGAATCATCAATAGGAGTCTTTTGAGTACTCAAGAAATGCAAGAGCAGAGTTGCCATTACTACTACTGAAACCATTAGGAAGAGAAGCGGGGCTGGTATATTTCTTGATTCTAGTATTTGCTATGAATTAACAGGAAGAATCAAGTTCTGCTCCTTGTTCATGGCTCTCTCTCACTTAAGTCATGACAACTGAATCTGCGCAACTAATGCCAGAATCAGGACGACAATACAGCAGAGTTTAAGTTATGTTTGCTTTATCTGGTTTTATGCTACCTAAGAAAACAACAGGTACTCACAGATTATGTTTCTTTCAAATGCACATGTTCAGAGTAAGGTGCAATTAAAACTTTTAGGACTTGGTCCTAAATTTAAGTATCACCAAGACCATCTTATAAGGGCTTCTGTGGGACATAAGTAAAGCATAAGCTCTGTGATGGCCCTCTGCAGAGAAGTGAATTTCACCCATACTGGTACTACATAGTTATAAAAAAAATCAGCTTCCTCAGCTGAAAATATATATTCATATGAAACAATCTAGTAGATTTGTCACTACCAGTAAAGCCTAAAAATATTATCCAAAACTGACAAATACTTGGGAGAGAGGGACTGCAAGACTCTAGACTGATTGTTGTTTATTTCACTTTTTAAAACAACAAAACACCATGACACACCTAAACGGGTAATTCTCCTACAAACTGTTGTGTACTACTAATTGTACATTTATCTGGAGAAAGCACAGTAAAAATGCTCTATAGTTCACCACATAACACATTATTTTTCCTCACCAGTTCAACAAAGGGAGCTAGCAATAGTTCTATTAATGATTGAACCAGGGACAAAAAGAGTTCTGCTTAAATTTTGTGAAAAATTGCAAAGTAAAGGTCATATTAACCTCTTGCTCTTATTTAACTGTCAAGCCAATTACTAGTGAATTGGAAACGTACCTAGTTGGGTTCCCCCCCCCCCCCCCAAAACAGGTAGCTTATTTGTTTTGCAGTCCTTTCATAAGCAAATCAAGCACTTACATAGGCCCATGGTCTCCCTGTTCACCTGACAGTCTCAAATGCTCTTTTTTTTGATTGACAGGCAAGTCAACAAAAGTTGTCTCAACAGGCCTCTTTCCCATATTTCCCTTGTACCCCGTATTTTCTCATTAAGTGGTGAGAAAAAAATAGTGAAGAATCAAATTAGCATCAGCTACTAATGGTAGAAATTCAGTATTATATTACTCTACTTCTGCAACGGATGGCATGCAGGCATCAGCATTATGCCATGTAAAATTCCAAAGCAGGATGAGTTTACATGAAACAAACTATCTTGCCTCGCTGAAATATGACAATAAAAGTTCCACATCTTCAACAGAAGTACAATGAGACCAAGATTCTGTACAAGACATTGCAAGCACATCTCAAGTTTGGAACAAATTCCACTGTCACATTAGTGTAAATGGAATAATTCCACTGAAATTAAGGAAGATACTCCATATTTATAGTCATGTACATGGTATCAAAATTTGGTCCATAGACAAGTGGTTCCCAACGTTTTCACTAACGTGGCACACTAGAATGAGACAAAAAACTCCACGGCACACCCATACCCCCCCCCGCACACCTCTCTCATGCAGCGTCCCCTCTCCTCCCAGGCACATCCTGCCATCTGCTGCTCCCACGGCTCCCTTGTGGATCCCACTCCACACCTGACATCCAGTTATTTCGCCCAGCACAACCTCTCCCCCGGCACGTAATACCACCTGCAATGCCCTGCCTCATTCGTGAGTTCTCCCCCACCTCACATCTGCAGCTTCCTACCCTGACTCCCCTTCCCAGCACCTCACAGTACCTCCTCCATCATGGCACATGCGCCCCTAGCACCTCCCGGCGCTTAGCATGACACTTCCTGCTCCTTCTCGCCCAAATGCATTGCAGTGCAAGGCGGTTTAGCTCCCCCTGCACCTCACACTCAGCTCCCGCTTCCTCCCGAACAACCCCTCACCCACACTCTCACCACAGCAGGCAGCCTGCAGCAGTGCTATACATTTCCTGCCCTGCACAGCCCACACACCTGGGCTGCACAGAGTGGGAGATTTAAACTGGTCCCAGCCCAGCCCCAGCACCCAGGTTCTCCCAGCAAAACTTCATGGCACACTTTGAAGGTCATACCACGGCACACTGGTTGAAAACCACTGCCATAAACTCCAGTGAGGTTACTTCAGTTTTATTATACACAGCTAAAATTGGATGGAGAACGCAGGCTTTAAAAATGTCCACGATACTTAAATATATCTGTAGGCATTCAATCAGCAGCAGTCTTTGAAACAGGCACATAATATGTACTTCGAGAAAAAGTTGTGGAACTGCTTAATGTGTCCATTACATAGGCGAAGTGGGTGAGGCAACCTATTCTACTGGACCAACTTATGTTGGTGAGAGACAAATTTACAGGGCAATCTAGGTGTAGACTTTTCATCATAGTCACACTTCCGACACAACTCTGTTTTTTTAAAACAGCGACTCTCAAACTTTCCGGACTATCATACCCCTTTCAGGAGCCTAAGCTGTCTTATCAATCAATCAATCAATCAAATCGTCTTAAGTACTCCCAATTTCGCCTCTCTTACAAATGACTTGCTTACAAAATTAGACATAAAATACACAATTAACAGAGCGCATTATTAATGAAAAATTGTTTACTATCGTATACAATTACAAAATAAATCAACTGGAATACAAATATTTACTTACATTTCAGTATATCATATATAATACAATATAAACAAAGTCATTGTATGAAATTTTAGTTTGTACTGACTTCACTAGTGCTTTTAGATACAAAACCAAGTAAGTATCTACATGAATTGATGCATCTCCAAGCCTAGAAGACCTCTTAATACTCATAGCAGTACATACACATAGCCCAATTGAGAACCACTGCTTTAAAACATATATGCAAATTCACATCTTAGCTTCCCTCCCTCAGCACTTTTTAAACTAGTTTACGTTCCTGTTTCAAATCGTTAAAAAAAAAAATACAGCAGAGAAAAAGACCAGATTTAATATTTTCTTAAAATAATTACAGTTTTAAAAGAGCTCAGTCAGACACAGTCAAATACTTAGAGGTTACTGTGAAAAAAGGAAGCCATTTTTAATATGAATTAAACCTCATATCAATAACTACCAAGGTGACATTACAACCTACAAGGCACGGAAATACTCTGCCTCTACTGTTTTTATTAGTACAGAACTAACAAAATACGTTGGAAGGCAATTTTCCTGTATCCACCACTCCCTCTACAGACCTGAAAACCAGTCCAATTACTATAAGAACTAGCAAGAGCAAACAAGTGGAAAAGCTTGGGAAATGAAACCTTATAGCAACAAAAAAACCACTTACACTTCAATCCTCTGCTTTAGTCTAACTGAAATCAGGGACTTCTTTTCCTAGTTTAGTGCTTAAATTCCAGAATTACTAATTTTTTTCCCTTTCAGTATGATTTATGCTGATCTAAATATAAAATGGCAAACTTTTGAGAGAATCGCACTGTTTTGCACATCTTGGAAAAGTGTGACAGAGCTATAACTGTGATGTGAGGAGAAAAAAAAAGAATTGCTTTAAAACGTATGGCAAGATTTTCTTACACTAAATGATGACAACTTCATGGCATTGTTTTTATTATTTAGCAACTATACTAACAGTTACCATTTATGCATGCAGCACTAATTTATTCTTAGAGTCATAGAAGATTAGGGTCGGAAATACCTCAGCAAGTCATACCCAACCCCCTGTTCAAAGAAGAAGCAACGCCAAATAAATCACCCCAGACAGGGCTTTGTCATGTCAGTCCTTAAAAACCTCTAAGGAGGTTCCACTACCTCCCTACGTAAATCATACCAGAGCTTCACTCTCTTAGCGAAAAAGCTTTTCCTAACATCCAACCCACGCCTCCCTCTGCTGCAACTTGAGATCACTGCTCCTTGTTCTGTCATCTACCATCACTGAAAACAACCTAGCCCCATCCTCTTCGGCGCCCCGCTTCAGACAGTTGAACGCTGCTATCCCTCAAGGTTCCCAGTCTACACTGTATCAATTACACTGGGGTTGGCTCCTTTGGGACAAAGGAGAAATAAATTTGTCAGACAAGCACCATCTAAAAGCCTGGGGATTGCAGCAGCAGTGGGCAGCAGCAACAGGGCATTACTATCCCAGGATCCTTCTAATGCCATTCTGCGATGGGAGCTGGAATATGGTGGGCCTTTTTCCCCTCAGCATTTAGGGTCGTGACACCCTCCTTCTCTGCTCTAATTCCAGGACACTAGCACTTTCCCGTCCTCCTGGTGATTCTGGAACCTCATCACATTATTTTTCACTGCTTCTTTCTTTAAAAAAGCTAATCTGAAATTCCCCAGCAACCATTCTCCTCCCCCCGACAGCTCCTTGTGTGCCTCCTCTGTTGCTACAATATATTCTCCCCATCCTTTCTAATTTCTCTCAGTTCCCTCTCTCTTTTTTCTTCTTCGCACAACTTTTCCCTCCAGACCCCCTTCCACTCTGGCTTCCTCATTCAGAGACACAGTCCAGAGACATTTCCCCTGCTCTGGCCTCCCCCACTCCCAGTCCCCTTCTCCTTCCTCACCCCATACTTGTGTCTGTCCTCCGGGTTGCCTTCCACCCCCCCTCTCCCGGTGCCTGTCCCACCGAGACTGGCCCCAGCCTCTTGGGGCTCATCTCCTGACAGCAGCGCAGCACCATGAAGTGCCACTTTACCCTCTTTCACTCCCGTCCCGGACAGCTACCCTATCCTTCCCCCTCCTCCTTCTGAGCAGCAGGCCCCAGCTCCTCCCCCTGCTATGAACAGCTGAGCGGTGGCCAGGGAGTGCTGACTGCTTGGCACAGGGTGCGCACTTGGCCAGATCAGAACTGTTGACAGCTACGAGCCTGGGCTCCCTAGCCAAAACCATGCCAGTTACCTGGGAAACCTCGCCAGCAGCAAAGAAATCACACACCCAAAGCAACTAAGGCTCTGTGCTTCCCTGGGCTGCTGCCATCCCTAGAGGGCTGCTGGGACACCACCAACAGAGGAAGAGGATTAGCCCTGATTTGTGGGAGGAGAAGGGGCTCAGGTGACGTAAATGATTATCACTATAATCACAGCTCGGGGCCTCACGCGAGGCTAGGGCCCTGCTGTGTCAGGCGCTGTACAAACACATGCTCCCCGAAACCTCCCCCCACCACCCCAGAATAACCACTAAAGTCACAACCCCCTCCCCAACTCTGAACTCTGCTCACTCACCCGCTGGGAGGTTTGCTGGCCCCAGGCGTCTCCATGGACGGGCCAGACGCTCCTTTTCACTCTGAATTAAAGGAGAAAGCAGCCGTGACACAATTCCAGTTGGGGCGCAAAGGGCGTTAGGAGGAGCTGATGCTTTTCTTCTCCTCCTTCAGTCAGACCTCCCTCTCTTCCAGCTGAGCCATCCTCCCTGGCTGGGCTGGCTAGCAGGGACACAAGGAAGCACAGTTAGCGTTCACCGCCTGGCATCCACTGAGCAAATAAGACAGCTGGCACCTCTCCGCCAGGCCCCACATCTGAGGCGGGGGAGAGAGGGGCGGGTAAGGAGGAGACACAGATGCAGCCTCTTGCTGGCCCCGCACCAGAGGCGGTTTTAGTAATTCTGGGAATATTCTCCCCAGGGCTTCAAATGGGGGGGTATTGGGACGCTCACTAAATTGATCTAACACTGCTACTAGCTGGCAAATGGGGGGTGTTGGGAAATTCAGGGGGGTGCAGGACAAGTGTTAGGGAAATCCCTGCCCTGGGCAAAGTCATGCATGGGGTCTGGGGGGACCCAACCTTGCTTTTCGCGTGGCTCCCCCCATTTCCACTCCCTCCCCACCGGCCACGAGGGCGCCCGCCCCGCACCTGGCACCGCTGCCAGCGTTCAAAGCGGCAAGCGACCCACAGCTTGCCAAGCGGGGCGTGCACCCGGCAGCCCACGGTGCAAGGACGCCACCACCTTGCAACCAAGCAGTGCACGCGCCCCTTGCAAACAAGCCGCCCGTGCACGCCCCGCCACTTGCCAACGCGCACACGCACCTTGCAGACAAGCAGCCCGCGCATGCCTGTCAACTTGCAAACAACCAGCCGGTGCATGCCCGTGCCGCCTCCCAACTTGCAAACAGCCGGTGCCGCCACGTAACTTGCAAACGCGCAGCGCGCACACGCCCCTTGCAAAGCAGCAGCCCGCGCATGCATGTGACTCCAGGTTGCAAACAACCTCCCCCCGCCGCACCTGCAAGGCGCATGAGTGTCTGGCGAGGCCGGGCTGCGCCGCCCGCGGTGGCAGCGCTCAGGCGGGCATCGCCGGCGCCTTGCAAAATGCTGAAGTTTCGGCAGGAGGGAGGGAGGCGGAGGCGCCGGCGCCGCGAGCCCGTTTCCATGTGACTGCGCGGGACAAATGCAAACACAGCCTCCCTTCCCGCTCCCGCCAATGGTGCCCTGTGCCTGAGGGAAACACCTGCCTCAGGAGCTGAGGGGAGCCGGGGCCCCTCCCAGCATTTACTGTGCCCACTAAAACACTCCCCACGGGAGCCCTCTTAGTCCAGGTCGGCAAAGCAGAGCAAGTCCTGGGGCACTTTTAAAGATCAACCCATGTGTGGCCTCACAGGAGCCCCATTTCCTCATAGGCATGAATGGGCAGCACTGTCATGAAACCTGTGCACACAAAAAAATCAAGTGTGCACAAAAAAATTCAATAGTGCTGATATTGGTGCTCACAAAGAAATGTCTTTGCGCACACAAAGAAATTGTTTGCGCACACAGGCTACAAGTAATTAGAGGGAACATTGGTGGCGCCCCCAGCCACGTTTTGATTTGGCGCCTTCCCCAACTCATTCATGGAGGTCGAAAACAGATTTCCAAAGTGTATAAATCAACAGCGCCTGGCTGCAAGGGATTTCAGGTGCACTCTGCCTACATGACTTGAGCTGCAGGTTGACTGACAGTGCCTGAGCTGCTAGGAAAGAGTTGAAGAAGCAGGAGCCAGCCTGATCTTCAGGGGCTAGGTGCCCCAAAGAACTGTCACCTGAAGCCATGTCTGTCTCTTGCCTCACAGTTTCCAAAGGGATAGCAGTGTTAATCTAGTTTAGCCAAAAAAACACACACACACCCAACAACACCACACACACCAAGGGGTTGTGTGGCACTTAAAGAGCTGGCCCTGGAAATGGGGGAGGGGAGGAAGCACGGCAGGTGTAAATATACATGGATCATTTTTCCCATTTCATACATCGGAAGAAGCGGGATTGCACCCACAAAAGCACACGTGAGAAACAGAATCACAGAATCCTAAGGTTGGAAGGGACCCCACAAGGTCATCTAGTCCAACACCCCTGCCAAAAAAGCAGGACCACTCTCACTGAATTATCCCAGCCAGGGTGTTGTCTAACTGAGCCTTAATAGACTGGTTAGTTTTTAAAAGTGCCACCAGACGCTGTTTTAATAAAAATCTTCCTTGGGCTCTCCTGCTGTAACGTGTGGAGAGTGGGCTGGGGAGTGTTTCTATATTGAAAATGAACACACAAAAAATAATCTTCCTCGATTCATAGATTTTTAAGGTCAGAAAGGACCAATATGATCTCATCTAGGCTATCCACCTGCACAATGCAGGCTAAAGGACTTCCTGCCTACTCCTGTAGTAGACACATAGCCTTTTATTGAATCACAGATGTCCCTAAATCATGGTTTAAAGCAGTGTTTCCCAACCAGTGTGCCATGGGACACAGGTGTGCCCAGGGCGTCACTGGCGCCTGGCACAGGGGACACATGCCCCGAGTCTCGGCACAAGTGCCCCGAGTGTCCAGGCTACCCAGTCCCGGAGTAGGGACCCTGGCCAGGGCACCGTCCGCAGCACCCGGCCCTGGCCCTAGCTGGGGATTGAGGCCAGGAAATGCACAGTGACACACGCTTCTCCCAGCGCAGGATCGAGGCTAGAGGCCCATGGCAGCTCTTGTCTCTCCCAGCCCCGAACCAGGCTGAGGAGCTGGGGACAGCCTGGAGACAGCAGGAGCCCGAAGAACAATCGGGCCAGGGCACCAAATCGTGGCCTAGGGGGTGTGGCCTGGGCCCAGGGCCTGTGCCACGGGTCATCTTCTGGAGCAGCGACATTCCTGGGTGTGCCCTCAGGCCTGAGCAGCTGTGCCATGGAATTTTTTGAAAAACCTACACAAAGTTCTGCATTGGCTCATGAATATTCATGAGTTCATTTAACGACTAGACGGTGGCATGCCTCAAAATAATTAAAGGTAGTAAGGTGTGCCACGACTGAGAAAAGCTTGGGCACCACTGGTTTAAAGACTTCAAGGTACAGAGAAACCACCAGCAAGTGATCCATGCCCACACTACAGGGAAAGATGAAAAAAACCCGGGGCCCTACCAGTTTGCCTTCTGAGAAAATCCCCTGACTCCAAATATGTCAAGCACCTAATCCTTTAGCATGTGGGCTAAATTCATCAGCCAGACAGCTTTGCACCAACTCATAACCCACCCAATCTGATAACCCATCACAAAACCATTGGCATATTTACCACTAGGAATCAAAGATCAGTTAATTGCCAAATGAGCCTGTTCCATCACACCATCCCCACCATAAATTTATCCAGCTCAGTTTTATCCAGCTCCTGTAAGTTTTCTTTGTGAGGGTAGGAATGGAATGTGCAGGCTTAATTTAAGGTAGAAAATAAAAGGCACATGTACACTATATAAATGATGAGTGAGGTTTTTAAGGAGTGAGGTGTACTAAAGGAAATATCTCTGGGTATGTCACAGAACTTTCCTGAAGTCAGGCACTGTAGTCAGATTATTACAGTATAATGCAGTTTGTTATTATAGCAGACTGGGTCTCCTATAGTTAAGATTTGGACCAACTTTGTGTTTAAAGTTAAACTCGTCTAAGCACTCTAAATCCTCAAGGGTACTTAGGTGGCTTTAAAACTTGCTGTGCCTCAGGTGGTATAGGGTGAATGATTCAGATTTGAGGAAGAGATTCCATGATCACAAGTGAGCCTACACAAGTGGTCTTTTCAGGGCTGGAGGGCGCTCTGGGAACAGTTCAGAATGGTTCTCAGACACAGTGTTTTCTGCAGTAGAACTGATACTTTAATATCATACTCATTTAAAAATAGTTCCCCTCCTTCAAACTGTCCCAGATTAATTAGCTAGGCAAGCAACAGTTGCACTTGCCTGCATGATGAGGCCTACCTAAGGATATGTCTACACTGGGGGCTTAAGTCAACTTAAGCAACTCCAGGGTCATATTTGGAGTTCATTAAATAGACCTAAGAGTTTTCTTAAGTTGCCTTAATAACTCTCCCCCTAAAGTCAACTTGAAGGGTTAAGTCGACTTTTTTAAGTCAATAAAATGTGGCCATTAAAGTCGACTTAATAAAGTCGACTTAAGACAGGAGAGCCATTTTAGTCAACCTTATAAAGGCAACTTAAGCCAGGGGATCCATTTAAAAACAACTTTTAATGGGTCTGCTGGCCTAAGTCAACTTCATAAAGTCGACTGAAGGAGATGGGGCCTCTCTAAGTTGATTTAATGAGGTTAAATTAAAATCGACCTTATTAAGTCGACTTTCCTGAGCCCTCTAATATAGACACAACCTAAGAGCCTTGTTCCTTTGTCTTTGTGTTCCTGGACTTTTGGACGTTATTTGATCTGCACTATTCCCCTTCACCCACTCCATTTGCTGTGCCTTTCCTCCTTCCATCATTGGGGGATGGGAGTCACAAAGGGCGTGTGTTTTTATGGCGAAATTGATGGATGCAGCTTAGCCAACCAGCTGGGGCAGGAACCAGAGAACAAGAATGTGCAGGTGCAGGTTCACTAGCTTGAAAGCAAGAAATTCAGCCCAGTGAATCTGACAAGGGGAATGAGTGGGGACAAGGAAAATTAGTGCCTCCCTGGCTGTACTTTTTTCACCCAGCAGCATCAATCAGGGGTGTTGCTGGCCCTGGGCATCCCGGGGCATGTGCACCAAACCCCAGCGCCAATGCGCTGCAACTCCGGCCCAATCGGGCTGGAGATCCGGGGCCCGGTGGCCGCAGCGGCCCCATCCCTGGCCGGGGATCGGGGGCCTGGCCACCAGCAGCTACGTCCCCGGCCGGGGGTCCGGGGCCTGGCCACCCGCGGAGGCACAGCCACGCCTGTCCCTGCCCCTGTCCCTGGCCAGGGGATGGGGCCTGCCGGCTGGGGGCAGGGCCTGGGCCCATGTCCCGGGTCCCTCCCCCGGCCAGCAACGCCCCTGGCATCAATGACAACACCAGAGGCTCCTTTTTCTAGAGCTCACGCTGGAGAAGCCACTAGAGTTCACTCTGTATTCAGCTCTCACCCACTGGAGTGTATCAGGCTCAGGCTAGCAGCCAGCGTCTGCCCTATCAACTTTCGATGGTACTTCCTGTGCCTACCATGGTGACCATGGATAATGGGGAATCAGGGTTCAATTCCAGTGGAATTATTCAGCAGACACTGTTGCTAGCACAAACTGAGGGAGTTCTTTCCTGCCACATATCCTGAGTGAGACTTGGCAGATCCTTGTCAGCAGCAGCACAGAAAAAAAATGGTGTTGGTGTTTGCAAGAAAGCCATCATGCTTTCCTCAGGCATGGGACAAACCCTTGTGAATATGTCAGACATGGATTTGTTTGCTAAATATCAGGAGTGTAGGGGGAAATGAAGTATTGGTGCCTTTCTTTTTTCTGCACTTCCCTTGTTCTGTACAATATTCCTTTGACTGAATTTCACTGCACAGTACTTCATTAGTACTAGGATTCTGGGGAGAAGGTCACAATCTTCACCTACATTATAAACAAAATGCAATTAAAATAAATACAGTTCAGATCACTTAAGCTAGCATAATACATCCATATAATACCCTGATTTCATCTTCTCTTGCATTAACTACCTGCCAAAATTGCCTTCTTCTGTCCAGATTCGGCTTTGAGTTATATGTGTGTGATTTATGTTCTAAATCACTGGATTTGTACCTGTGTGAGAGTGGACGTTATCCCCCACTTTTTAAAGTAATCACCTACTCCACATACTTTGTCTTTCTCTCTACTCTTGCTAATATAGCATCTGCTTTCTCTCAGCCTACTCTCATATTCCCCCCCCCTCCACTGTGTGAGAGCCTCCTGTATCATGAAGCAGTCTTCCTGTATTTCTACCTTACAGTCTCCATGTCTTAAAATATACCTTAACTCATACATTAATTTTTCCTCCCTCTTTTATTGACCTTATTTTATGTTCTATTTTATTTACCACCTAATTAATCATATAAAACTTTTCTATTATTTATACCTTGTTCTTACTCTCAGTCTTCTAATATACAATTTTTTAAAGACTTTGGGGATGTCATAGGCAGGAAAGATGTTACACACTGCAGTACTGTTCTAGACACACAGTACTGATCTAATATCGTAGTCACTGAGCTTAAAGCAAGAAGGGATAACCACATAAGCTAGTCAGATCTTCCAAATATCACTGGCCTTTAATATCACCTTGCACTTGCAAGGTAAACCTAATAACCAAAATTAGACCAAAGTTTTATAGCCCATAGGAGACTCAACTATTAACATGCCACAGGCAGAGAAGCCTGCATAACACTAGAATTGTAATGATTTTCAAAAGTGCTGGAAGTAATCATGAAGAGTCTTTGGACCTATACAGAGTAGAAGATGAAGGGCCTGATCCTATAATGTAGTGCATGCCCTCCACTCCCATCATCTCCCTCCAACAGGGCATTCAGCAATTTGCAGGATCCTCTGACCAGTTCTCCAAAAGCGCAAAGGGTGGAGCATTTCCAGCATCCAATATAATTCCCACAATAGGGATGACAAGCTGTTCATCGAGGCCAATTTTAGGCACAGCACTGTCATTCTCAGAAGGACTGAATGAGCAGCTGCAAATCCCATACAATTATTTGAGATTGGGAATGCTTTACCCCTCCCAGGACTGGGTTTTTAATATCTCTTGGTCTGTATCCTTTCAGTACCATGCAATTCAGCTGAGAGTATCTTTTATAAAAATCGTTAGAAAAAATATTCAAGATGTTTGGGCAATGTCCTTTTTTTAGTTAAATATCTTATGTGTTAAAAATAAGCAACAAGATAACTATTACGAATAGGATGGTGGTGCAATATCTTTTTAAAGTCAGTTGATGCCCTGTCATACAAACTTTAAAAATTACTTAAATTGCTATATGCTTATCTTTCATACTAACTTAAGTACTACTGAACTAGCCCTTTGAAATTATTTAATAATACATTCTCCTCAGAAGAAAATTGGCCTGCAATGTTTTAGGACGTAGCAAATTTTAATAAATCAAAGTTGTACACACCTAAAATATGAAATTTATAGTGCAAACTTAGCTGAACATTGTGAGGAATCTAGTCAGAAATTGTGAGATGGTTGCCAGTACCTAAATTGGTTTCTCTAGATCAGGAAGAGAGGTCAAAATTAGGTCAGGATTAGCAATTTATATTAGGTAACATTGGGTTATTCCTAATGGAGACACAGGTTAACACACGCTTTACTTAGGTTTCACCAGTTGAGGTCCATCCTTGGACCTCGACTCATGGTGGACTTTGGCCAGTTAACACAAAGTAAAAGATATTAACTAGCATCTATGGAAGGAAAAGATCACACACAGATCAGTGTTAGTTAACATGTTACTAACTTGTTAGCTCTGTCAGAATTTGCCCACTGTCTTTAATGCCTCTTCTTTAATTTTGTCAACCCCAGGAATTTTTCTCCATTTGATTTTGGGGTGGGGGGGAGCTTTAATTTCATTGGGTGGTATTAGTCCT
Organism: Podocnemis expansa; assembly: GCA_007922195.1. Lineage (NCBI taxonomy): Eukaryota > Metazoa > Chordata > Testudines > Podocnemididae > Podocnemis > Podocnemis expansa. The sequence continues at coordinate 4,651 of ML682057.1, read as the reverse complement.
GCTTGTTTTTCTAACTTAGTATTAGCATTCCTTTGAACCTGCAGAATCATGGGCTCTGGACAGTTTTAATACAGAATAGAAATGTTTTTCCCAGCATCTGACTTGTTCATACATACTTTTATAACATCTGTCCATGGGCATCCTTGATGGGCATCACATTTGATACTCTGGTTTTTCATAAGAAGCCTTTCAGTGTTCTGTAGAGCTGATTTGTCTCCTCTCCATGGTGCTTCTTCTGCCTTTGCAGCCATCTTCTGAACCCAGGCATTTCTACCTTTCCCAAATTATCTTCTTTATTTTTCTGTCCTTTTCTCTGTATTTGACATCTGACTTTAAGAGTTCTTCTTGTTTCTTGCACAATTCTTTTTTAGCCTTCTGAGCTTTCCACTCATCAGCTGGTGTCCATGTTCCAGATGTAATCTATGCATCCTTCTTTCACTCTCTTTGGTGCCTAATTCCTTTGCTGTCTTGACTGCCTTCTTCTTCCAGTTGGACCATCAGTATTCCATATTTTTGTAAGCATGGTCCTGTAAAACACTGAAACGGTTGCTAAGTGAAATCTGGAATCTGTTGTGTGTCTTTGTTTCTGTTATGAAATATGGGAAAGTACAAATGCCGCCAGACCGGAATGATGGCATGCATTATCATGGCATTGCCAAAAAAAAAGGTTGATCTTATTCAGCATGCAAACTGGAGAAGTATTGTACTGCTGTCGGTCACAGGCAAAGTATTGGCTACATAGACTGAAGAAATCAAGAGCTAAAATATTGCAAGAGCTGAACTGGTTCCATCCAGGTACACAATATTGTGAACGGTTAACCACTAGTAAAAGGAACATTGAAAAAAAGCTATTGGTTTGCAAAAATCCATCTTATTCAGCACTACTGTCTTTAAGAAACTGTTTGATAATGTCCTCAGAGAGATCCTGTGGAATACTGCTAAAAGCAATGGAACATCAGACGAGCTGATAAACATAATAACAAGTTTATATGATGGAAGTAGATGGAGATTAAGATCAAATACAGGCCTAGGTGAGTGGTTTGATATTATGCCTGGAGTTATACGTGTGTGTGTCATCCTCTTTGCATTAGCAACAAAAGTCACTGAGGACAGTGTAAAATTGGTTAAGCAAGATGAACTACACAACCGTGACTTTGCTGAAGACATTGCTTTAATAAGTGTGACATGAAGTGGAATGATTGCCCTTATATCAGGGGTAGAGCAGGAAGCAGAAAGGTTGGATATAAAGTAACTGCAGATAAAACCAAGATTATGGAGCTAAGATACTGGACAATAGAATTAAAGCTGTATGCAGATGGAAAATAAATCAAACAGGTAGAAGAGTTCTGTTATCTGGGGAGTGGGATGACATCTGAATATTGCTTTCATGAAAATATTCATATGAGAAGAGGAAAAGCGAACAGCTCCTTGGAGGGCTGAACAATGTCTAGTCAAAGAGAGATCTTCACACCAAATGATCAGATGAAAGCACTGAACTGCGTACCCAAGGGAGGAAAGAGACCTGCCAGGTTTTTTTTGGCCTAAGATACAGACAGAGGATATTGATATTAAATGTATTGTCATCACCTGGGAAGAAGCATCACAACTACCAAGTGACCATAATCAATGGAGGCAGTGGACAGCCAGTGACAAAGGAGAAACTAAGGACGATCTTGTATTTCCTAATCTTAACCTAGCCTTGGATTCTTCATCTACTCTAGGCAAATCCAAAGAATATGATCTTGAAAGTTGTTCCATAACAGAGATGATTCTGATTTCGTTCATAACTGCAGCTTTCTGCACTCTGTAACTCTATATCAATGGGAGTTTTGATTGAGTAAGGGGGCTAGGCTCAAGCTCGTAGAAGAAGCAGAGTGTTTTTGAATGAATAGGACAAAGAACTGCACAGGGGTCATAAAACTTTCAATACCTCACTTAACCTATCTGCTTCAGCCCCAGACACACTTTCCTCTAAATTTTCAGACGGAGGAATGGCAGTTTGAAATGAGTAAGAATAATGGAGTTAACGGGAGCTTACAACACCATATAGGAATAATACACAGTTAAGGGATGATCTATCAAAATAATGAGCAACACTGAACATTTGGAAAAGCTGTATTTTTGGAAAATATCAAGCCACAGTTAATTATGTCATATTAGTTTCAAACATCAACTGTAAGAAAGCAGTGAATAGGATTTACTTTAGAGGGACAGTGTTGTCTAGTGGGTAAATCACACCCAGGAATTTGGACAGCTGAGTTCAATTTCTGGCTCTACCAATGCTGTGCATATTTGGGCATATTTACCTTCCACTAAATGAAGCAAGGAGTCCTGTGGCATGTAAAGACTAACAAATGCATTTATTGCATGAGCTTTCATGCAAGAAAATCCCACTTTGTCAGACACTTTGAAGATGGGGGAATTTACAGAATGGAAGGAAAATAAATGCAGGGGAGTGTAAGACATGGGATTTGGTCATACTGTAAGAGCAAATCATATCTTACACTCCCCTGCATTTTTTTCCATCCCGTTTTGTAAGTTCCCCCATCTTCAAAGCATCCGACAAAGTGGGATTTTCTCCCACAGAAGCTCATGCCGTAAATAAATCTGTTAGTCTTTAAGTGCCACAGGACTCCTTGCTTCTTTTGCTGAACTAGAATAACACGGCTGCCCTTTGGAACTTACCTCCCACTGTTCGTCTTATTATGTGTATTGTGGTAGCACCCAAGAACCCCAGTTGTGAACCATTGTGATAGGTACTGTGAAAGCACAGAAAAAAGACTGGCTCTGCCCCAAAGTGGTTACAATCGAAGTAAACTCCATTTAGAGAATTTTCCTTTTGGGATAAGGACTTTGTTGTATATTTTAACGGTGTTTTTGTTTTTGTTTTAACACCAAACTGGCCTTGTAAATGAGCACATCCAATGGTTACATTTATAGTTAGGAATTAATTACATGGTTACATCATGGCTCATCTGTATGATCTGTCATGATGAATTAGTAGTGATTTGTATATCTAGACCATCTGTATCTATCTATCTATACACACACAGGGTATGTCTATATTATTAGCTTAAGTTGACTTAAGGAGGCTTAAGTAAAGTCCTGTCCACATTTGGAGTTGATTAAGTCAACTTCAAGGCTTCAAGTCAACTCAATAGCTCCTGCCCTTAAAGTCGACTTTAAGGGTTAAGTCAACTTTATTAAGTTGACATAATACAATGTGGACCTTAAATTCAACTCAGTAAAGTTGACTTAGTGCAGTGGAGCCATTTAAGTCGACTTTACAAAGTCAACTTACGATGGGCACCCATTTAAAGTTGACTTTGTTAAATCAACTTTAAATAGGTGCCTTGGCTTAAGTCAACTTTGTAAAGTCGACTTAATGCAACATGGCCTCATTAAGTCGACTTAATAAGGTCTAATTAAAGTTGACTTTAAGTAGACCTTATTAAGTTGACTTAACTGAGCCCTGTAGTGTAGACATAGCCATATAGATAATCTAGATAGATAAGATATATTTATATCATGTATATCTAGATCTATGTTGCCCATGCTTTATTACTGCACATTTTCAACTAAATAGATTTGCTTATTAATATACAATGGTGAATTCTAACTGAATCTATACGGCTGTGAAAGATGGGAAAGGGCCACCTTTTTTCTCCTATCCCACTATAACCCATGCAGATGTCAGCCAGGATGTTGACCTAGTACTTGTGCTAGGTAATGAGCCATGTTTCCAAGACACTTGGAAGCAGAAGCTGGGGAGAGTGCATGGTATTCCTTTCTGCACCAGCAGGCAGAGGTTGCTACTGTTCGAGAAGTCTGATATTGACGCACTGTAAAGGAAAAACTTTAAAAATTGTCTGTGGATAGAATGAAAGGAATTTCTATAAACTCAGCCATGTGTAGATTAAAAACAGTTAGGTTTCAAAGGGCTTACCAGTACACGCTGAATAGCTGAGGCTGAAGCTGATGGTATTACTATACGCAGTGTAACCACAATCTTATGATATAAGAATTGCAGGCACCCCAGAACTTCTTTATAAAATTGCATGTTAATTACAAGTTTATTGTTTTTGTTCCTTAATTCTCTCTCTGACTTATGGATCGGAGGGCATGGTTAAAATTTCAAACCACACATTTTGGACTGGAAACTTCCATACCCAATCACTGTTTCATTTGGCGTATTGATTTTATGCTCAGTTGTACCTAATGTGCATTAGCCCATGCTGCAGAGCCACACTGCTGTAGAGAAACTTAGAAAGAGATCTTAGGGACACATGACTGTGTCCTGGACAGTTTGGCTGTGAGGAAGAGGCCCTTCATTCCCAAGCTATTCAAAGGCAGTGGAACTACTTTGTGGCTACTGCTACAACACAGGTATAGATTCAGGACAGTTAAAATATTTGAATTGTAAAGTACATTTTGACAACATCTCTTGTTCCCTTTCTCTTTATCTGGAAAGAGTTTTTTGAAAGCAAAACACCTTTCTTTCAGCATATCTTAAGCTATATCTACACTAGTCAATTAGTATGGACTAATTTAGCTTGTGTATACACTAGGCTTTCCCTAGTTCGAACTGAGAAAATTCTTAGTTCAAACTAGGCAACGCTTAGTTTAAACCAGTGGTTCCCAACCTTTTTCA
>ML682056.1:19330957-19356307 GCA_007922195.1 Podocnemis expansa | reverse complement strand
GCGAACGGCCTTCGCTGCCTGAGATAGGGCCCTGGAGCCCGAGTGGGCGGAGACACCTGGCACTAGCACTCCCCTGATGGCGCTGGCCCTCAGTGACTGACAGGCGATGGAGGTCGATTGCGGATCTCGCATCTCCCATGATACTGTGCGCCCGCAGTGATTGACATCTGATGTAGGCCAGGGGGAGGCTACATCTCCCATCGTAGCTGGGGACCGCAGCGACTGACAAGGCGACGGAGGCTGATGGCGGTCAGTGAATCACGAATTTCTTCACCTTTGTCGCGGTGTTTGTGCTCTTTGGTGCCCACATCGCTGTCATTTCCGGACGGGAAGCCAAGCCGAGTTACTGAAGCACGCCCAGGATTCCCCCCCCCACACACATAGTGGGGGATCCTGGGGGCTGAGCCAGGAAGGGTACATGAAAGGTGGAGAATCACGGGGAAACCCTCGAGGTATCCCCCCCCCGCCACACAGACACACTACCGAGCTGTCACTAAGGGGGAGGGTGGGCATACAATATCTAGTCCCTGCCCAATGTGGCCATTTGGGGTGGAGAGGGACGGCGGCAGGGACACAGGAGGACGCTGCCCTACGTGGCCGGCAGAGGGCACAGTTGGGGTGGGGCAAACATGCCCTGCACTGCCCAGCCTGGACACCAGGGGTTGCTGCAGTGCTGGATCGTGAGGGTGCCAGACTGGCACTATCTGAGCGTCGCAGTGACGGCCACGAATGCACCTGGCTCTCAGAGGGAAGTCCAAGGGATTTCCCTAACACCCTTCAGCTGTCAGCTAGCAAGAGTGTTATACCAATTTAGTGAGCACTTCCCCCTTAGTTTTAAGTCCGGGGAAAGCTACTGTTGGGGAACCCACAGTCCGTGCCCAAATGCTGTCATTAGGGCAGAATGGACAGATGCTGCCTGGCCCCACTCTGTCCGCCTGAGGTTGCTGTACTGCTACAGGTTGGGAACCAATCAGCTAAGTAGCTGCAGAGTACAAAAGGACCTGGAGGTGGACAGGAAGCTGGATATGAGTCCATAGTGTCCCCTTGTGGCCAAAAAAGCCAGTGGCATATTGGGCTGCATCAATAGGAGTGTTGCCAGCAGATTGAGGGATGTGATTATTCCCCTCTCTTCAGCACTGGTGAGGCCACAGCTGGAACACTGTGTCCAGTTTTGGGCTCCTCACTACAAAAAAGATGTTGACAAATTTTAGACAGAGCCCAACAAAAATTATTAGGAGGCTGGGCACATGACTTACAATACAGCAGGGTGGTGGCCATTGGCCAGCAGCAGCAGCAGCAGGGGCTGGATCAAGGCTGGTGCAGGGGGCATTGGCCAGCACCTTCTTGTAGCATCTGCCTCTATGTTTTCACACATTGTTGACTCTAGCTCCTTTTCTGCAGTACGGCATCATAGGCAGGCATTTCTTATTTTGTGTTTGTACCATTGATTGTTCCTTCCCAGATGTAGTGCTTTGTACTTGTCCTGACTGAATTTCATCCTATTTAATTCAGAACATTTCACCAGTTCTTCCCTCCCTCTCCCACCCCGTCCCTGTCCCCGTCCCCGTGGAAAGCTGCTCTCTTAGCTCGTGAGAGAACACAGGAGTCCTGGCTCCCAGCCCTCCTGCTCTAACCACTAGAACCTGCTCCCCTTCAACAACTAGGAAGAGCACCCAGGAGTCCTCACTCCTATTCCCCTCCACTCTAACCCAGTTTATTGGCCTCCTAGGGTGAGAACTAATACAGGTTGTTTTTGAAGGGGGCACTTGGTCCATCTGTCCAACACCAGACTGCAAAAAGGAGGCCACTCTCCGGGGAGAATGAGAGGCTCTGACAGCTGGAGCATGATGAGCAAGAGCTTTGAATAGTACGCCTAGCTCTCCCAGTGACACTCTGACTGAGTGACCCCCCCTTACTGGACAGCTGGAGTACAGCCTCCTGCAACCACAACAGGCAGAGGGGTGGCACTGCAGGATTGACCAGGGGTCCCTACTATAGTATGGGGGGGGGTGCTCCCAACTCCAATCTTCCTGCATAAAAGTCCATGTCTGCCCTGCTCCAATCCTGGGGGGTTTCCCCACCCCAATGCACTCAGCCTGCCCGTCCATGACCCCCAAATCCTAGTCTTCCTCATCCCAGGGCAGCGACCCCGTTGCACTAAGCCCTGCTTCGTGCTCTGAGTTCCCCCAAAGCGCCGGTCTTGGGAGAAGCTCCCCAATGCCCCAAGCCCCACAAATGCAGCCGCCTCCGTAATACCTCCTGTACCGGCCCTGTGGCGTTTCCTTTCCTCAGTGCATTGCTTCCCCTCCTTGGTTCAGCGCCCCCTCAACGCAAAGAAACCCGCTGCTGCTTGCAGTGCCCCATCGTCATTGTCGTCCTCTCCGTCCCCCATCTACCTGAAGCGGCAGCACACACCCCAGCTCCGGCTGCGCCTCTGGAGCCTCCCTCCTGTCCAGCTGGGCCCTTTAAAGGTGGACTGCACCATTTAGGGGCGAGGGGGCGGGTAGAGCAGCTGTGATATCTCCCCCTGGGAACCCCGCCCCGTGACCCTGGCCCCTCCTTCCCAGATCTCCTTCCCGTCAGATGGGTCAGGGAGCTGAGTGCCCCCCGGTGCAACAGTGGCTTGGCCCAACCCTGTCCTGGCGGCCGTGGCGCGTGGCGGAAGGTGCCAGTGGCTTGTGCGTGTCCTGGGTCGTGTGTGCAAGCAGTTTGGGCTCTAGGGACAAGCACAGGGGCAGATCCCCTGCTAGCCCGGCTCAGGCGCTATCACCACCCCTCATCCCAGCCCTATCAGTACCCCTCACTCCTGATCCACGGCAGGCCCCTCCTATCCCAGTTGGCACCTTCTGGGGAGAATAGAGTCCTGGGATGCAGGGAGACACATCCCTGATGAACTCCCAGCTTGCTCCTCACCCAACTCCCACTTTGCAGGGTACCCACATTTCAGGACGGGGTGATGAATCATCAGATGCTGTCCTCACTGCACCCAGGCATGTTTTCCATGATGACAGCGAGGAGACAGGATGGCTGCCATGACTTTGGGATGTGGAAGGGATGGGGGGCAGCTAGTGGTGGGACAAAAAGGGAGAGGAGGAGCTGGCTACGGAGGGGTGGGGACTGGGCAAAGAAGAGTCCTGGAAACTGGGGAGATGGCAGCACAGGAAAGTGGGGGCCAGAATCAGTTAATGTAGTGAGGCCCATGGGGCTAGATGGGAGGGCCACAGGGGAAGGGATACAAGTCAGGGTACACCATTGCCATCTCTCCCCCACCCCCACTGGCAGTTTGCAACAAGTCTCCTTTACTGCCCCTGTGGTGTTACTTTCCCAGCAGACAGGGACTCAAACCCCACTTGACTCCCAGGACCACTTCACTTCCACTCCAGGGGCCCTCAACCCAGCAGTTCCAGGTTTTACTTTCCCAGCCCTCACTGCTCCTTCCACAGACTTCTTTCTACAATTCCTGGTCCACTCCCACTGCACCTGGGAGTACTGGTGTCAAACCTCCCTCCCGGTCATGACTTTGTTTACCTAGCAGTAGTCCCCAAACACATTTTTGTAGTAGATTTTATTGAAGGAGCAAAACTGAATCAAGACTTATGGTCCATGCATATCTAGACTGTTATAGAGATGGAGGGCAATCATCTGGCAGGCAGTTGCTGCCTAGAACTCACCTTTTGCAGCTGTAATAAGTCAGATTCCCCAGCTCTCAGGAGCCCAGGAAAAGAGAGGCAGGATAGGAACTCAAGACCCATTCCAGGGCTCAGAGCTGCAGAGCTTGTAGGCCTCCTAACAAGAACACCAGAATGCGAGCAGCTAGCAAATCTTACAAATGCTACTGCGAGGCAAGTGGGGAAAACTAGTTGCCTTCACTGGAGTAAGCTAAAAGTTTGTACACTTGGAAACGTACAAGAGCACCTAGCTGCACTGAGTCCCCACAACATTCCCACCCCCAGTAGCAAGAGGAAGCTGCAGGTGTCCGTTGTCTTGCGGGAACTCTCTCTGGGACTGCAGCTGTGGGGAGCAGAAAAGGGAGCAGGACTCAGGCATCCAGGAAGGGGATTGGTGGGGGAAGGCTACAGTCTGCACAGTCCCCTCGCCTTTTGCCCTGGGACCCAGGCACCCAGTGATGGGGAGGGGTGGGTTGACACATCAGCCCCCCATCTGAGCTGGGGGGCTCAGTCTGGAGCTGGCCAGCTTACTCCTGGGTCATGCACTGACCCTGGGTGAAGAGCCTGCCCTGGACATCAAAAGAAGTATTACTAGCCAATCAAGGGATGTGATCATTCCCCTCTATTCTGCACTGGTAAGGCCACATCTAGAATACTGTGTTCAGTTTTGGACTCCCCACTACAAAAAGAACAGGGACATGCTCGAGAGAGTTCAGAAGAGGGCAACCAAAATGATTAAAGGGCTGGAGCATAAGCCCTATGAGGAAAGACTGAAAGCATTAGGCTTATTTCATAGAATCATAGGGTTGGAAGGGACCTCATAAGTCTTCTAGTCCAACCCCCTGCCAGAGGCAGGACCACTCCCACTAAACCATCCCAGTCATGGTTTTGTCCAGCCGGGCCTTAAACACCTCCAAAGATGGAGATTCCACCACCTCCCTTGGCAGCTCATTCCAAGGCTTCACCACTCGCCTAGTAAAAAAGTTTTTTCTAATATCCAGCCTCGACCTCCCTAACCGCAGCTCGAGACCATTGCTCCTCGTTCTGTCCTCTGTTATTACCGAGAACGGTCGAGCTCCATCTTCCTTAGAGCATTCCTTCAAGTAGTTGAAGGTTGCTATCAAATCCCCCCTCAATCATCTCTTCTGCAGACTAAATAAGCCTAATGCTTTCAGTCTTTCCTCATAGGGCTTGTGCTCCAGCCCTTTTATCATTTTGGTTGCCCTCCTCTGAACTCTTTCTAGCATATCCCTGTCCTTTTTGTAGTGGGGAGCCCAAAACTGAACACAATATTCTAGATGTGGCCTTACCAGTGCAGAATAGAGGGGAATGATCACATCCCTCGATCTGCTGGTAATACTTCTTTTAATGCAGCCCAGTATGCCATTGGCCTTTTTGGCAGCAAGAGCACACTGCTGACTCATATCAAGCTTCCCATCAACCATGACCCCCCAGGTCCTTTTCTACACTGCTGCTACTTAGCTGGATGTTTCCCAGCCTGTAGCAGTCCATGGGTTTTTTTTGTCCCACGTGCAGGATTTTACACTTGTCCTTATTGAACCTCATTAGATTTCTATTGGCCCACTGTTCCAATTTATCTAGGTCTCCCTGAATCCTGTCCTTGCCCTCCAATGTGTCTACTGTTCCCCCCAGCTTGGTGTCATCCGCAAACTTACCGAGAGTGCAGTCTATTCCATCATCCAGATCATTGATGAAAATGTTGAACAGAACCGGCCCCAGGACCGACCGCTGGGGCACACCACTCGTGACTGGCTGCCAGCTAGACATGGAACCATTGATTCCTACACGCTGAAACCGTTGATCTAGCCAGTTTTCTATCCACCTTATAGTCCACCTATCCAACCCATACTTCCTTAATTTGCCAATGAGAATGCTGTGGGAAACTGTATCAAAAACCTTGCTAAAATCAAGGTATATCACATCAACGGTTCTTCCTGCATCCAGAAAACCAGTCATCTGATCATAGAAGGAGATGAGATTGGTCAGGCATGTTTAACTCTTGGTAAATCCATGCTGACTGTTCTTGATCACTTTATTTTCCTCTAAGTGTTTGAGGATGGATTCTTTGAGAAGCTGCTCCATAATTTTTCCAGGGACTGAGGTGAGGCTGACTGGTCTATAATTCCCCAGATCCTCCTTTTTCCCTTTCTTGAAAATAGGCACTACATTTGCTTTTTTCTAATCCTCTGGCACCTCCCCCGTTCTCCATGAGTTTTGAAAGATAATGGCCAGCGGTACTGCTATCTCATCAGCCAATTCCCTTAGCACTCTTGGATGCAGTTCGTCCGGCCCCATGGACTTGTGCACATCCAGCTTCTTTAAGCAGTCCCTAACCTGACCTTCCATCACCAAGGGCCTGTCTTCTTCTCTCCGATCTGCCACACCCATGGTAGTGGGGTGGGAGCTGACCATGCTTGTGAAAACTGAAGCAAAAAATGCATTGAGCACTTCATCTTTTTCCTCATCCTCAGTCACAAGGATGCCTGCCCTATTCAGCAAGGGGCCTACACCATCCCTGATCCTCTTCTTGTTACTAACATACTCGTAGAACCCTTTCTTGTTATCCTTTACATCCCTCGCTAGCCGCAACTCCATTTGTCCTTTGTCCTTTCTGATTTTATCCCTGCAGTCACTAGCAATATCTTTATATGCCTCCTTGGTCATCTGACCAAGCTTCCACTTCCTGTAAGCTTCCTTTTTATGTTTAAGCTCAGAGCAGAGTTCTCTGCTAAGCCATTCTGGCTGCCTCACTTGTTTGTTCTTTCTCCTAATTGGAATGGCAACTTCCTGTGCCCTTAGCAGGGTTTCTTTAAAATATAACCAACTCTCTTGGACTCCTTTCCCATTCAGGTTAGCTTCCCAAGGGATCCTGCCCATCAGTTCCCTGAGGGAGCCAAAATCTGCTTTTTTGAAGTCCAGGGTTTTTGTTTTGCTTCTTTCCTTCCTTCCTTTAATCAGGATTCTGAACTCAACCATGTCATGGTCACTACTGTCTAGCTTGCCATTTACCTCTATGTCTCTGATCAATTCTTCCCTGTTTGTAAGCAGCAGGTCGAGCGGTGCAAGGTCCCTAGTTAGTTCCTCTAGCATTTGTACTAGAAAGTTGTCCCCAGCGCTCTCTAAAAACTTCCTGGATTGCCCATGCACTGCTGTATTGGCCTCCCAGCAGATGTCAGGGTAATTGAAGTCCCCCATGAGCACCAGGGCCTGTGATCTAGAAGCTTCTGCTAGTTGTCCATAGAACAGCTCACCCACCTCCTGCTTCTGGTCTGGTGGTCTATAGCAGACACCCATCACAACATCCCGCTTGTTGCTTTCCCCTCTCATTGTAACCCACAGACTTTCTACTAGCAGGCTTCCACTTCCATAATGGAGCTCTGAGCAGTCATAGAGCTCTTTTACATATAATGCTACTCCTCCCCCTCTTCTTCCCTGCCTGTCTTTCCTGAACAGTTTATACCCATCCATGGCAGAGCGCCAGTCGTGCAGACTATCCCACCATGTCTCCGTTATTCCTATAATATCATAGTTCCTTGTCTGCGCTAGTATTACCAATTCTTCTTGCTTATTTCCCAGGCTCCTCGCATTAGTGTATAGGCACCTAAGATACCCAGCCGATTGCCCTACTTTGTAATGTTGATTTCCAATTCTATTACATAAACCTCCTTGCATTTTTTCTTGGAGTTCTCCTCCCCCACTCTCCTCACATATTGGGGCTTCAGTAGAGCACTTAAGACATTTGTTTGATTCCCCCCCCCCCCCGGTTCCGAGTGCCTTCTCTTTTTTTGTTGCGGTTCTAGGTCCGAGCCCCCCCCAAGTTCCATCCCTTCCCCCAGATCACCCACATTGTTACTTACCTGTGGGCTTTGGTCTCCTTCCCCCATTGAACCTAGTTTAGTCTGCAGAAGAGAAGATTGAGGGGGGATTTGATAGCAACCTTCAACTACTTGAAGGGATGCTCTAAGGAAGAGGGAGCTCAACTGTTCTCGGTAATAACAGAGGACAGAACGAGGACCAATGGTCTCAAGTTGCGGTTAGGGAGGTCGAGGCTGGATATTAGAAAAAACTATTTTACTAGGCGAGTGGTGAAGCCTTGGAATGAGCTGCCAAGGGAAGTGGTGGAATCTCCATCTTTGGAGGTGTTTAAGGCCCAGCTGGACAAAACCATGACTGGGATGGTTTAGTGGTGAGTGTTCCTGCCTCTGGCAGGGGTTTGGACTAGATGACTTGTGAGGTCCCTTCCAACCCTATGATTCTATGACTCCCAGGTAGGTGACGCCTGTAACAAGTTTCCTCTTGAAGTGATGGCAGCAAGGTTTTTTCCTATCATGTAATCAGGTTTCTTTTAGGGAAATAGACACCCTACCCCCATACCTTACTAAGGTTTTTGTAATTTGCTGAGACAATGTGCTCATTCTCTGCCTTGAGCAAGATGTTGCACGAATCACTCCACCCCTGCAGGCAAGCCTTAACTCAGGAAAACAACTTTCCCTGCCTCATTCACTAAGTGGCAGGGACAATAGACTGACACCCCTTCACCTCTTGCTGGCTTCCTCACAGGGCGGGAGGAGACCTGGGTTCAAACGCAGCCCTTCTCCACTTTGGATAACAATACCCCAGCTGCCATGGTCAGGTTTGCTCTCTGTTCACCAAGAATGGTGGGTTACTTACCAGTAAATGTCCTTCTTCCAGATGGGCTGCTCGGATTAATTCAGTAATAGATGTACATGCTGCAGCGCACGATTGATCGGAAACTCTTTTGCCCTAGCCTGTCAGGAAGGGGCAGGCGGCTACGCCCCCCCCCCCCCCGCCACCCCATGGATAGATGTAAGGCAGGCTTAGAAGCTCTGCCTAACAGCTTCTGAAGGGGGGCAACTAATCTGTATGGGTCCTATATTAGTATGCGCAAAAAGCACAATGAGGTATTAGCATACTGGGTGCAGGGCATAGTGGATGATGGTATTTGGGGTTAATCTGATCATAAACCTGTCAATATCTGTAATTCTACTGAATGGAAGTATAAAATACTGTCTTTTGTGAATTGCTACTCTCTGTTTCAAAGCTGTCTGGGTTAAGTAAAGGGTAAAAGCTACCCTTAGTAAAAGAGAAGCTAGTAGGAGAGGCGACTGCATGTTTCAGCCTGAAGAAAGTTTAAGAGAGGGATGGGGTTTCACATAGCTCCTTTTGGAACAAAACGCTGGAGGCATTTTGTCTCACTCCATGACCTCACCATCAAATGATAGATCTGGCTGGGCTTCTTTGAGGTGTCTTGGCTTGGAAGTAGCTCTTTACAGCTACTTGAGGTTTAAGAGCTGAAATTACTGAAGAGGCAAACTCTCTGAACTAAAATCACTAGAGAGAGAAACCCCCTTTCTTTGAGCTGAAATCACTGAAGAGGAGCAGTGAAGGAGTGACCAGTGGGCAGAATTGGCAGGCAGTGGGCAGAGCCTGCAGACGGTGAGAGTGGCCAGTGGTGAGCTTGGTGGCATGAGTGACTGGTGGGTGGAGCAGATGGACAGCAGGCGAGCCAGCAGATGGTGAGAGCGGCCAGAGGTGAGCTTGGCAGCACAAGTGACTGGTGGGCAGAGCCAGCAGACAGCAGGCAGAGCCAGCAGATGAAGAAGGTGGCCAGCGGCGAGCTGGGTGGCGTGAGTGGCCAGCAGGTGGAGCCAAGAGACAGTGCTAGTGGATGGATAAGTGACCACTGGTTGGCACCAGTGGACAGTTGGCATGAAAGACACTCCCTGCGTACCCTAGGGCGGGTTGGGAGCCTAGTTAGCACTGATTCTCCAGATCAGTGCCGATGTTGCTAATAGGTTTACATTTGCTGTTATGCTATGTGGGATCATGTTAAGAGGTTTTGCATTAAGTCTTCTATGTTCTGTTATGTGGTGTGGGTTGTTGGGAACTTTGTATTGATTCTCTAGATCAGTGCTGACCTCTGTTATTTGGCCTTTTAGATTACATTTTTCTGCAATTAAGGCTTTGTTTACTACACTCAGTCTTGTGCTTGCAAGTGGGGAAGCCTTACCCCCCTCTGGTGTGCCCAGGGAACACTTCAGGATTCCCAGAAATCTGGGTGGGGGCTTGAGCTGGTTGGTGGTGTTGTATCATTGGGAAACCCACAGATATAGAACCCAGCCCTTATTCTGCCAGCCTACCTTGGCAGAAGGGTTACATATATATGCAGCCACCACCCAGCCCCTCTTCAGTCCCTAAGCTGCCAACTCCGAGTTGCAGGGGTGGTAGGAGGGTTGTGAAAGAATCTAAGCAGCCCAGCTTGAAGGAGGACAGTTACTGGTAAGTAACCCACTGTTTTTCTTTGAGCGCTGCTTGGATACATTCAGTAATAGGTGATTGCGAGCTATGCTGATGGATGATGGGTGGAGTGGTTCTTTCCCACCTTCAGCACAGTGACTCCTGCAAGGGTCAGTGACCCGGTCCACAGAAAGAGTCCATCGGAAGTACCCAGGGTATTGTCGTAAGGACCAAGGCCCAGGTAAGGGGAAGGCTGTAAAGTAGAACAGTTTGACCTAAGAGGGAAGACAAAAGACCAACATAGTTTAAGTGCTCCCTGACCTGCAAACGGCAGGGGCAATGACTGCCTAAGGTCACCTTATCACATGAAATTAAAATGAAAATGCAGTTACCAAATCATGATAGGTGAGGCCTACATCACTCGAGAGCTGCCAGATGTGTAGGCGAGAAGAGCAGTGAGGTTCTAACATCACCTTATTGAAAGACATCCGCAAAATGCAAACATCGAGCCTGTGAACGGGTAGATGTTCACAAACGGAGCTCTGAGTAGCTGGGAGCAAGTGTCTGCCAAGGTGAATGAGTACGATATACACTCTGACCTTACAGCCATAATGAGATTGTTAGGGTGATGGGAAATTAATGTCCCCAAGAACTCGGCCTACTAGTGGTGAACACCCGAAATTGGGAAAGCAAGGGGAAGAAGAGGAGAGAGAAAAAACAGGACCTTTGGCGGTCTGGCAGGACCACATGGAGGCATTTGATCATAGGCTCGCACCACTAGGGCACAACCCCTCAATAGCTGACATGGATCGACAAATGAAACTAGGGTACCTCTCAGTGACCGACTGTTAGGTGAAGTTCGCCACAGAAGCTGGAGCCAGGAACTCGGGACCTCTGCCCCAGCATTAAACAGACTCTGTAGTATGGGCCCCACGGCCTTGTGCGGCCCTTAAGCTATTTCCTGTGGTTTGTAACGATGTGAATGTCATTGGTAGCTGCAATTCCGTGGGGTATGCAACTGGTTCAGTGGTGTGATTCCCAGGTCGGGGCAACGGCCTTCATCGTGGGCCGAGTCTGAAACATGCTGGAGAAGATTGAGTCTCCACCAGTGAGGGAGGAGAGGAAGGTCTCAAGGGTCTAGGTCCATGGGAGAGAGGGGAAGTTAGCCCCATTAGTTGAAGATGAAATGAAGGTATGCACCGTGGTGGTGGGGGGGACCCTCAACCCCTCCCCTTACCCTATGTTCTCTTATGGAGTAGAGCAGAGAGTGGATGCTCCAATGTTAACTCCATAGGGCCTAATTGCTGAAGCGGGAGGGGGGGTGTCCCCTGCGATAGGGATCTTTATGGCCCCAATGGAACTACTGGGTGATGCTAGAGGGAGAAAGGGTGATACCCTGCCAGATCCTAAGATGGAGTCCCAATGTTCCCTGTAAGCTGCGCTGGCGTGCTGCAGCGCAGCCCGCTGCAGCCACCAGCACAGAGAAGGCTGCCAGCAGTGCACGGCCGGCAGCCAGAGACCTTCAACAGAGCTCCTGTGGAGCAGGGAGTTTTGAAAACTCCCACCCAGAGAAGCTCTAACAGAGCATGCCCAGAAAATCTGAGCATGCTCCGTAGAGCTTCTCTGGCCCAGGAGTTAGGGCTGGGCCCTGCTGCTCCAGTCCAGCCCCAAGGTAAGTTTGTGGGGGCTGCTGGGAGTGTGGGGGGGGTGATGCCGGAAGCAGGGGGGTGAGCAGGAGCGGGGGGGGCGAGTGGGAGCAGGGGGCTCTGCTGCCGGGAGCAGGCGGGGGCGATGCCAGGAGTGGGGGGGGGGAGGGAGCGCAGTGAGCAACAAGAGTTGCTCAGCTGCCCTCTCCCCTTAGAGGGAACACTGGTCACGCCCCTCACAGGGCGGTGCTTCCCCCTTAATGCTGTCAACAGGGAGGTAATGCTACCTCCAAAGAAACAGGAGGTAGCTGGCAACTCTGGTAGGTGAAAAGAGGCCCATCAGGTCAAGGAAGGGAAGCAAACTTGGAATCAATACGCTCAGTGATGCAACTTTTTAAAACATAAGGAAGGGGCGCTGGGTGGTCCTCATCAGTTTGGGGAGCAGTCAGGAGGCCCTGAAGGTAGTAGGCCACTGAACTTTACCTCCCCGGCCGGGGGTTCTAGTTACTCTGGAGCAGAGCACCCATTTTAGCTGCGAAGAGAGACTGTCCCCCAAAGGGCAGATCAAATACAGCCTGCTGAGTGATGTGGGGGCACCCTCTCCTCTCTGAGCCAAGCCACATGCCAAAAGGTCATGGCTGAGGCCATGATGTGGGAGGCCGTGTTCGTGGCGTCCCATGCTGATAAAAGATCGTGGGATGCTATTTTGCCCTCCTCCAGGAAGGCATCAAAGCCCTCCCTGTTCTCCTGTGGGAGGAGGTGTCTCAATTTATTCACAGACTCCCACACGTCCAACGTATATCTACTGAACAAGGCATGGTTGTTGGCTACCTGTAGTTGACAAACGGAGGAAGAATAAACTTTCCTCCCGAGAAGGTCTAACTCTCTCACCTCCCTTTACACGAGGATGGGGTCAGGGGAAGCCTGCCTTGGGCCGAGTGCGGCTTCTACCACCCCTTGAGATAGTACCGGGCACTGGATGAGGGAGGGAAACGCTGTCCCCGGGACCTGGTATTTTATGCCCGCCATGTCAGAGACTGCAGCGACAAAGCCCAGGCTTTGCCAGCAGGATGTAATGAGCTCCCATATGCTCGGGTGCAGGGGTACTGCAGCAGGGTTGGCAGAGGTGAAAACTGGCCCAAATAGGAGTCAGCAGGCCTGAACCTCCAACCCCACATGCGCAGAAACACAGTGAAGGAGGAGAAAATGAACTTTGAGATCCCCAGTATAGGAAGTTGGAACAGGGTTTAAGGCTCTTCTCGGTGCCAAAGAAACTGGTGGTAAACTAGGCGAAACAGTACCATGCAACTCTGTCATGGTCTCCTTGGAGGACCACTTGTGGGACCGGTACCTAAACTGGAACAGCGCCGAAGGTTGAGGGCGGGGCTGTTTACTCCCCCTTGAAACATCCTCCTCCAGACTCGGTGACTGAGAAGGCACTCAGGACCACAAGGATGGTGCCAGCGAAGGCAGAGTGATACGGGGAGACAACTCAGCAGTACCGGGTCCCTCATGTGTTGGTTCCCGAGCCATGAAGCTCAGTACTGAGTTTTAGGATGGTGTTTGGTGCCTGCTTCCGGGGCAGCCATGCTCCCAAAGTGAGAACCAGTTCACCCCTCTGGTACCAGGGTAGGAGGCATTGCCAGGAGGAGGAGGGACCTTGCAGCCTCGAAGGCCTCCGGTGTGGCAGGAATCGGCACCAACTCCTGCCAATCCTGGGGTGACTCCCGCATTGGGGAGTGTGATCGGTGCCGATGCTCCTGTACTGACAGTGGTACTGAGCTGGTCTGTTTGCACTCCTTTGAGGAGCAGCATTGGGAAGGCACCACTGCTGAACCTGCATGTGGTATTGAGGGATGCCCAAAGCCTCAGGGGTAGGCAGCCACACTTGTCTGGAGGCCAGCACGTGGCGCCTTTGCTCCCTGTCTTTGATTGTCCTAGGCTTAAAGGACTGACAGAAGCAGCATTCGGTGACTACATGGGCTTCACCCAGGCACCAGAGGCACTTCTTGTGGGAGTCATCCTGTGGGAAGGCCTTCCGCAGGCTGCACAAGGTTTAAACCCCAGCATGGTGGACAGCAAGGAGGAGCGATGTTGCTGCTCCAAGGCTGGAAACTCTGTAGAATGAGTGCTCTTTTGTGGAACGACATCCACAAAAAGGTGTTCCCAATCCAGCCGCAGGCTCATAAACAGCAGAGACAGGCTGCTTGCGAGATTGCAAGGACTGAGCCGTTGCTGAGGGCAGAAAAATGGAACTGAGGCGGGGCTGGGTGGCGGCCACACATATAGCCATGGGGCGGCGAGGGGAGTGGTGGCCGCCTGCCCCTTCCTGACAGGCTAGGGCAAAAAACAGGCACACACCCCTGCAACAACCCACACTGCTAAGTCTGCCCACATATCTGCATAATGGATACCATCATAGGTCCTAATCAAGCCTGCTGCTCCATCAAAGGCTCATTTATCTGCTCATCTACTAATGTGATCTATGCCATCATGTGCCAGCACTCCCCCAACACCTTATACATTGGACAAACTGGACAGTCCCTGCGCAAAAGAATAAATGAACATAGAACTGATATGAGAAATCATAAAACAAAAAAACATTGCTGAGCACTTCCATCTTGCTAATCACTTGATAAATGATTTGTTAATGACTGTCATCAGAGATGTGACTTGGCATCAAGACTTCAGAGAAACAGCTGAACTGGAATTAATATGCAAATTAAATTGTGTGAAAGCAGGACTGAATCAAGACTATGGGTTCTTATCCCACAACAAAAGGTAATTTGACTTCAGCCTTCCCAGGGTTTGAACCTAACAACTGCTCTGATTTGCTGTTACTGTAGGACCTGATCCTATGTTTTACACTCCCTTGCATTTATTTTCATTCCATTCTGTAAGTTCACCCATCTTCAAAGCATCTGATGAAGTGGGATTATCTCCCACAAAAGCTCATGCGAAAAATAAATCTGTTAGTCTTTAAGTGCCACACAACTCCTTGTTATTTTAGGGCAAAAGAGTTTCTGAGCAATCGTGCACTGTAGCATGTACACCTATTACTGAATGTATCCAAGCAGTGCTCAAAGAAGAAGGGGTCATTTCCCTGTCCAGAGAAAGAGTCCTCTCCTGCATAGTAAGTGCGTCTCAGGCTTGATTTCCATCCATACTGTAAGACCAGTAGACACTCCCCATGTCACTAGATTGAGTGGAGAAGTTTGTTAGCTTAACATACACAGCAGAGAGAGCAGTTTGTATTTGGCAGCCTTTCCTTGGAGGTTCAAAGACAGCCACCCCAAGATATGGACTGAGACCAGCTGGAAACAACGTGTAGCTTCCTACCAGGGGGCACTGCTCTGCAGATGGGAGGGAGATCAAAAAAATTGGCTTCCCTGGATCCCAGGAGCCTACAGCATGAAACCTGACATTTTGTGACACCCATTTTTAAGCCAAGACTGCAGAGGCGATCCCGGAATTTAAAGGCCAGTTCCATGCATTAGAGGTGATCATTTATAACAGGCATGGCCAAATTGTGGCTCTTCAAAGAAAAAGTGCGGCTTGTGGAAGAGCACTGCAGGGAAGGGCAGCATGGTAGGAAACAAGAGGGAGAAGTGTGCAATGGTCAGGGACAGCGAGAAGCAGCAGCATCGTAAGAGCCGGCAGGAAAGCAGCCACGTGGTAGAGCTGACGGGTAAGCGGCCGCATGATCCAAGCCAGCAGGGAAGCCGCAGCATGGTTGGGGATGGTGTGGGGGCAGAGGAGCAGCATGGTCGGGGAGAGCAGAGAAGCAGCAGCATGGTAGACTGCAGGGAAGCTGCAATGGGGGTGGGGGAAGCGGGGCATGTTTAGATTTTTCTTATAGGCCCTAATGCAGTTTACTCATTGTTAAAATAAAATTGTTTTTTTACAAGTCCTAAACATGACATGGAATATCAAGAAACGAAAATACAAAGGAGAAAAGTTTAAAACCTGGGGAGTGGGAAGGTAGGACAGGGGATCACGGTGCAACACCCACTTCCCTCTTCTCCGCAGCGGCTCCCTGCCCCCCAGGGCAAATCCTCACCCCACTGCTGCTCCCTCCCCCCCCCCAGTGGGTCCCATCCCCAGCCCCCAGCTGCCCATGATGGACCCTCCAGCCCCTAGGTACACCCCCCCCCCATAGCCATCCCACCCCACAATCAACCAGCCACCCCACAACCCCAGCCACATACCCTCTGCTACACATCCACTCCCACCCACCTCTGCCACACACACACACACACCCACCCACCCCCAAAGCCCTTATCTGGGCTGTTTGCAGGCTGCCTGACACAAGCTGCTCCTCCTTGCAGGAGGAGATTCACACACACCCTGCCTTCCCCAGCTCTCTGCCGGCTGGGCTTAAGATGGAGCCAGGTTTAAGGTGGAGCCACTTGAATGGTGCATTTGGCCTGTTCCTGCTATTTTTAGGGGGACCCCTGGAGCTCCACATTCTGGTGCCTTCCTCTATTTTTAGGGGGCCAGAATGCTGCCTGCCTAAAATAGGGGAGCCTGGAATTGTGTTCCAGTGCTGTCCCCCTTACTTTAACCCCTGCCTTTTCCCAGCCCCGCACAGCCCAGGTGGTTGGGCTGAGGAGGGAGGGAACTTTAATTCCAGCTCTTGGGCATGCTCGCGGCACACTTTGGGTGTTCCTGCGGCACACCAGTGTACCCCGGCACACTGGTTGGGAACCACTGCTGTATAGGCCTAGTTTTCATGGTGACCTTAAGTAGCTATTAGAATCTGATATTTGCCCTGTTTTTATGATAAAATTAAAGTGCACAATAAATTTTAAGCTTACTAATTTTGGAGTGTGTAAAAGTATGTGGTTATATGCCTGTTTGGCTCTCAGAGGTTTAATAATCAACTTGCGTGGCTCCTGAGTTCTATAAGTTTGGCCACCCCTGATTTATAATCTGATTGGTGTCACAATGAGCACAAATCCTGCCAGCTCTGCCTTGTCAGGTGCCCTTGGACAAGTCTAATTTACCAGATAAGCTCCGTTATATGTTCTCAGCTTTGCACTGTAACTTATGAACGGGTGACGTTTCTACATCTAAAACCTGTTAGCCTCTGCAATGGCCAACCTCACTGAGGCATCAATGCTACAAGTTACACAGGGAAAGTGGGAAGCCCTGAGTCATCATTGCATGGGGATCTCTATTTCTTCCTCAACAACACTGCAACAAATGAAGCTGTGGAACAAAGGTATGAGCTGTGATCTGAAGGAACAATACAAGCCTATCAAGTCCAACCCAGCTAAGAATCCATTCTCTGGGTCATTTAACATCTCCTAGCCTGTTTTGTTTCTCCCCTTTTGGAATAAGCTGGCTGGCTGGGGTAAAGTTCATATGTCCATGGAGCTGGCCATGAGGCTAAGGGTCTGGGGAAGGGGACATTTTGGCCTCTAGCTCCTGATTAGAGCCAGAGCCAGATGAGGTACAGGAGTTCCCACATGGAAGGCCCCAGAACTCGATTCACTGAATAGGGGAAATATGTGCCAGAGGTGGGGGTGGGGGGTGATTCAATAATTCCACCAGGAAACAAAGCCAGCCCCCATCCCCACACAATGATTCAACCCTTTGACTCTTTGATCCAGCCTGGACTCCTGGATTCCCTCCCTCCCTGTGACATGTGAGACAAGCACCAGGTGGGGCCCAGAGGAGAGTTTATTTCACTGATTGCACAAGCAGTAAAATACACAAATGCCTCCAGGGCAGCAGTGGGGTGCCTTCAGACAATGCAAGAAGGGAGCATGCCAGGAGGTGCGTTCCCAGGGCAGATAGCTTTCATCGGATCTGGGAAGGGGAGAGAGAAAAATCAGAGTGGGTCAAGGGTTGGGGATGGGTCTGCCACCCACTCTGAAAAATCACAGCTAGACACTGCCTCCAGCGTAGGGCATGGGGGCACAGCAGAGAACAGTCTGCCCTCTACTAGCTATAGAGAGACTCTCCCTCCACTCTACTGCCTCCCAAAACAGGCATGGGGAGGGGAGGAAACTGAATACCCTTGACAACCTCCACACCAATATACAGTCCTTTCCCCACCAGTAAGGGACTATCTCCCAACAATTCACTAGCTGCTTCCCATCCTTCCCCCCTCAACTCAATGATTTTTCCCCTTGATGCTGCATAGCTCACTGTGTATTTATCCCATTTCTTCTCTGGATCATAAGGTTCCCAACGGCTGGCTGGGAAGATGTGCTTGTTCTTCTCGTACCAGCTGCGCAGAACCACCTTCCCTGCATGGGACTGGGGGAGGGAGGATGAAAGACATCAGTGGGGCTTTACCCCTGCCCTGTTAGAAGACGTCAGTTCCCATCCAGATGTGGGCTGGGGCAGAACGGAAGGGAACCCTTGGAGTTCACTGCCCCCTCTCACCTCATCTTTCTCCACGGTGGCGTCGCTCAGGAGTCTCACATCCTCATGAACATCGAAATTGAAAAGTGGTCCTGGGGGAGTTGTGAGGGAGGGCAGGTTAGTTGTCTTCTGCCCCCAAGTATCCCCCAACTCTGACCCTCATCCCTCAGCACATCCCCAGAGCCCAGCACCTCAAATCCCTTTCTCTATGGGAGGATAGGATCCCTGAGCGCCCCCATATCCCCAGTACAATGGGGCCAAATCTGACACCTCCTGCCCAATTCACAAGGTAGCAGCCTGCCCAGGAGGGAGGGTAAAACTGGAGACCATGGAGGGAGAGACTGAGGTTGGGGGGTCCCCAAAGAGTGATGGAAAGAAGTCGCTCACCACTTTTTCCTCTTGCTTTAGTCACAATGAAGTCATAGAAGCTGTGATGCTTGCAGGAAAGGAGGAAAAGCATTAAAATTCAAGCCTAGAATGGGAGTCAGGAGACAAAATCCCAGCTTCAGGAGGCAGTTGCTGGGGTGTGTGTTGGGGTGGGGCTCGTGGAAATGACAAAATGGGACATTTCTGTAATATTTTTGTATCACTGTCTGCCTGAGTTTCCCTCTGTACTATGCATTTCAACCTTGAGGGAGTGAAAGGGTCAATGCCATCCTGGACCTTCTCACCAGGGCCAACCCAAGGTTTTTTTTTGGCACCCTAGGCTAACACTTACTTTGGTGCCCCCACCCTGTCAGGGGGACCTGGCCCTGGCCTAGGAGCAGAGCAAGGTGGGATAGGTTTGCTGGCTCCCCCCAGCCCAGCCCTTGATGCCCCTAATTGTTGGTACCCCAGACAACCACCTAGGTTGCCTCTACCGAAGGAGCAGCCCTGCATCTCACCTCACTGTCCAGGAAATGAACAGGGTCAAATAAGATCCAAAGGGACAGCCGTGTCAGTCTAGTTCAGTAAAACAAGCCAACAAGGAGTCCTGTGGCACTTAAAGACTAACAAATAAACAAGGACTGGAGAAGACCAAACTAGATCAATGGAGGATTCTGAGGATTGAGAGGGTGGAGCCTCAGAGCTGGCCCTGAATGAGGAGGGTCCCAGGGGGGCTGTTTTGGGGATCTGCCACCGCAGTTAGAGCAGCTGAGTGCATATGGGGATGAGGGAGGAGCGAGCAAGGACAGTGGGATAGCCACTCACATGTGGGATGATCAGATCCTCCTTGATGTACATGAGCTGCTCCACCCCAGCAGACCTGGGGGAAAAGGAGTCACAACGGGTGGGCCCGGGCCCACCCACCAGGTCCTCTGCCACATCCCTCCAGCTCCCCCATCCCCCTGTGCCAAAGCCTGGCCTCTGATCCACCCAGTGCCCCCTACTGCCATCCCCATCTACTTTCCCCACCCCAGCTTCACATGCTAGCCTCAGCCATCCCCCTTAGTCCGACCCCGCCCATCCCCCACCTGAGTTCGCTGAAGTCCTTGCGCAGGATCTCGAGGGCTTTCTGCAGGAACTGCTGCATGGTGTTCCCCTTCTTCATCTGGGGGCACAGGGTCAGTCTGGGACAGCTCCCCCACTGCCCCTCCCCTCACTTCCTGTGTCAGTTTGGGATGGCTCCTCCCACTGCTCACCCCCCCCCCCATCAGAGCAGGATGGCTCCCCCAACACTCACCCACTCATCGTGTCAGGCCAGAGTGGCTCCCTGCACTGCTCGCCCCCACCATGTAAGATCAGGACAGCTCCTCCCCACTGCTCACGCTCTGCTATGTCAGATCTGGGATGGCTCCCGACCCCATCAGGGCTGGGACAACTCCTTGTCACACCACCTTGGATCAGGGCTGGGATGTGCCTCCCCCTTCCCATGTCAGGCTGGGACAACTCCTTGTTGCCTCCCTAGAATAGCCCCCCACCCCACTCACCTTGACTGTGCGCCGATGGCCAGAGCCATCCCAGTAGCTGAAGGTGATTTCAATCTCCTCATCTGGGGGTGCGGGGGTGAAGCACAAGTCAATGAAGGAGACAGACGTGCCTCCCCAACACCTCTGCCCTCCCCAATTTCCCTGATACAGCCTGAATCCTGCCCCCTCCTCTCAACCAACCCCACCCACCAGACTCACGCGCCTACACAGCCCTGCACACACCCCACCCATCAGGCCCTGACGCTGTATTTCCCTTCCCACCAATATTCAGTGGCAACAGTTCCATTGGTCACTTACTCTTGATCTTTTCCTGCTTGGCCTCCCATTCCTGGCGCAGCTCCTCACGCAGACGATTCTCCTCCTCCTGAGGGATTGGCACAGCTCAGTTAGGGGGCACGCTGTGCAAAGGTTACTCTGGGGTCTCAAGATTGGGAGGGGGGATAGCAGCTCTGGGGGGGCGGGGGGGGAGTTGGGACAGTCCATAGTACTATATTTCCTGCTTTCCGAAGACTGAGATACCCTTTACAGAGCCTGTCTCTATTGAGGGGGCCTTTGAAATTCTGTCACCTGGTGGACAGCATCATGGGTAAAACAGATCTTCATGCCATGCAGAGCCTCATCAGGACAGGTGTCAAGGGCAGAGAAGTGGGCCCAAAGCCCTTCTTCAGAGATGCCCCCAACCAGTTGCTAATAAGCTGCCCTGGCCATTCTCAAGCAGCACGTGAACAAGGAAGCTCCACTTCTCCAGAAACAATTCAACCTTCATGTCCACAGGACATTACCCCATACCTACACGCAGCTATGGATATTTCTGCTCATGACCTTAATTGGCAAGGAACTGGACAAAGGGGTCCCAGCTGCACAGTGGAAGTAAACCTTTGCTTTGGCTTGCTGTGTCCAGTTTCAGATGTGTTTAATGCTCCATTGCCTCACCCACGATCACTTCCACTCCATCCCACTGCCCCTCGCTACACACCCCGTAGTGCTGGCTGAGCTCAGAGGCTGGGGAACTCTGTTGACATACAGCGGGGACATGCCAGGACTAGTAATTTGCTTGTGTCACTGTCTGTAATCCACTAGCTGGTCACTGCATTTAGCTAGGAAGGTATTTGCACGTCAAAGTCTAGGTCACAGGCACCCCAAGCAGTAATGGGACCACCACTGCTCAGTGAGCCAGACCAAACCCTGGGTACTGGGCAAGGGCCTCAGCAGGGACAGGGGACCATAGGTACTGGATGGAGAGGTTAGTTGGGGTCCAAGCTGGGAAGATGAGATGCTCAGAGCAGGCAGGTGCGAGGGGAGAGGATATCTTGCATCCCAATTCAGGGGGAGTGAGACAATGGGGTGAGGATGGGGAAAGGTCATACTTCACGGTCTCGATCTGGCAGGAAGCTGGTGTCCACATCTGGATTTTTCCCCAGTTTGCGCTTCTTAGGGGGCAACTCTGTGGGGAGAAGGGGAATGAGAACCTCCTGCTTCCTAACATGTGACATGCTGCACCCCACATACACCCTTGTGGTGAGAACTGTGCATCATTCATGTTCACTCTCACAGCGTAACTTTGTATGACCTGCAAAGTATGTTGTGAGGTGTTTCTGGAACACTTCTGACAGACTGAACATTACCGTTAAGTTTCCTGTAACATTGTGCGTGTGTCTTGATATGAAACTCTGCCTGGTCATGTCCCCAACTTGTCTCTCTCACATGGCTTGAATGGATGCAGACAAACATAGAGCTGTGCTTCCACTCCCTGCAGAGGCATGCATGCAATAACAACAGACTGGCCTGAGCACCTTGGCTCAAGAGGGAAAGATCATGCCTATTACTGGACATGGATGAACACCTGACCCCAGGTGATTTCACAGAAATCTGTTAAAAGAAAGAGGCCTCTTTGCCTGTGGCTCTCCCCTTGAATCTGGCTCTCAAGCAACACCAAGGACTGGCACCTACCCACAGGGAAGGAATAGGGGACGACACACTTCTGGGAGTGAGGGATGTTGTACCCAACCTGTGCGGAAACCTTAGCTTAGAATGAATTATCTTTTATTTTACTGTGACTAACTCCTCGACTTAGTGACTTTAGGCAGATTGTGGAATCTCCATCATGAGAGGTATTTAAGAACAGGTTAGACAAGCATCTGTCAGCAATGGTTTAAGAGGCCCCTTGGTCCTGCCATGAGTGCAGGGAACCGGACTTGACCTCTGAAAATCCTTTCAGTTTCTACGATTCTATGATCTTTGGATTTATATTATTCTGACTTAAAAGTCTTGCTGAAGCATTGCATGTGGACTGGACATGTGCAGAGATCTCAGCTGGAGTGACAGAGCTGGTGCATGTCCATTTCTTTGATAAACTGACAGACAAGTGTTAATGAGTTGGCAGGGTGCAGTGGACAGCCCTGAACCCTGCAAGATGATAGCTCCTGGGGTTGCATCTGGGACTGGGGTCTGTCCCATGTCTGGCTGCCCAGCACACTCCTCCACTGGGTGAGGGACAGGATGCTGGGTGCGAGCTGACCCAGGAGTGGAGGGTCTCATAGCAAAGCAGGGTAAGATAAGGCCCAGAAGTGGACAACTGGGGTGACAACTGCACACCAGTCCAGATCCTAGGAGAAGAATGTCACACTACTCCTGCTCAGATCCTCACTCCATTCAGCCCCCTATGGAAGCACTCATAACTTGTCGTTTCTCAGCACCTACTGGCTGGCCTGCATCCTGAGAGCCGAACCCCCGTTACCTCCCCCAATCTCCCTGTCATAGAGACCTCACCATGCCCCTAGTCTGCTCCCATAGCACCCTCTACAGACCAGCCTGTCTTTCAGCCCCCACCCCACCCACCGCCAACATCCACCACACAGACACCATTCCTCCTGGGATCCCATGGCACACTCCACTACTGCCCCACAACCCTTGGCATCATCGCCCCTCACACCTTCTTTTTCCAGCTCAGGCTCCTCATCCTCTGGCTGCTCTTCATCCTCCTCCTCCTCCTCCTCCTCCTCATCCAGCGTGAAGGAGAGGCTGGAAATCTTCCGCTTCTGCTCCTGCTTTCGCTCCCGTTCCCGGAGCCGCTCCAGCTTCCTGGGGTGAAGGGTGGTGTCAGTGCTCCACGGAAGCAGCGCCCCACAGAGCCTCAAACCAGGTGGTCAGTGCCCTGTGGCAGATGGGAATGAGCCTCCCTGTGACGGGCAGCCCAGACTTGAGGGAGACTTAAGAAGCAGAGTCCATCCCCCACTGCAAGGACCCACACCCTGAAAAGCTCCCCCATTAGTGGGGACATGTAACAATGTCCCTCCACCCCTGAGATCCAATTGCTCTCCTGAGGTTGTGCCCACCCTATTTGAAGTTGGGGGGAGCCCAGCAATCAGAGCCACCCCCTCATCCCACTCACAGCTGTAGCTCCTTGGATTGTTCCTTCTTGGCTAACTGCTTCTCTCGCTCCTTCACCAGTGCCTCCTGCTTGGCCTTCATGTCATTCAGGGTCACCAAGCCTGGGACAGGGAGGGAGGTAAGGTCACGCTGGGAGACAGCAAGGTAGGAGCCCGTACTCCTGGGTTCTTTCACTGGCTGTGGGAGGGGCATGGGGTCCACAGCAGCAGTTCTCAACCTTTTCAGACTACTGTGCCCCTCTCCAGGGGGCTGATCTGTCTTCTGGCCCCCAAAATTCCATCTCACTGAAACATATGGGTTCTTTTCCCATTACAAAGGGTAATTTGACTTCAGGCTTCCCATTCTTTGAGCCTGTAAACTGCTCTGATTTGCTGTTACTTTATGACCTGATCCTATGTTTTACACCCCCTTGCATTTAGTTTCATTCCTTTCTGTAAGTTCACCCATCTTCGAAGCATCTGAGGAAGTGGGATCTTCTCCCACGAAAGCTCATGCAAAAAATAAATCTGTTAGTCTTAAAGTGCCACACAACTGCTTGTTGTTTTTTTTTTTTTTTTACAAAAACAGACCTAAAAATACAAGGGCATAGCCACTGTTCCTGAGACATTGCTGGCACTCTCACTTTTACAATGTAAGAACGGGACCAGAAATATTGTGATATGAGATTCTACTTTATACTGATGCTGTCCCAATTAGTTGACATCTCCCCCAAAAGACCCATGTACCCCTCATTGAAAACCACGGGTGTCGAAAGTGGAGCAGTTCTGCAGTAGTTCATGAGTTCTGTCCATGGCACCAGCAGGGGAGGAGGGCCTAGTAAGGGTGGAGGGGCAGACCTGAACTCCTGGGTTTTCTCCCTGCCTCAAAATGGCAAATGGGGTCTAAAGGTTGGAGCAAGCAGCCAGGGTTCCTGGGTGCTGTCCGTGGCACTAAGACAGAACTGGGGTCTAGTGGTTATAGCAGTTGGGAGGAGGAGGAAGGCTGAAAGCCCAGACTCCTGGGCTCCCTGCTCACACATACCCACAGTGCTGGATTTCAGCTCTGCTTCCACTGCATCATAATGAGCCGAGAACTTCTTATCGATGTTCGACTTCATGATGTTCTCCTGCAAGGAGTACAGGGTGTGAGGAAAGTGGGAGATCAGCCTGGTGCTGGCTGGCAGCGGCTATGCTCCTGGGACTCCTCCCCAACATATCCGGCCTGCCACTGCCAGGTCTTGCCACTTTCCCGCCTTTGTGCCAGTGTACCCCTCAGGTGCCTTTCTCATTGCTGGGGTGATCTGCTGCTCCCACCCCTTTCTCAAAGTCTCTTCTGCCCCCCCCATCCCAGGGGTCCCTGCCCTTTCCCTCCCCTTCCTGGGGGGGCTGCCTTATTTGATCTGCCTCTCTGGATAGCCCCTGGACCCCCAACCCTTGGGGGGGCCCAGTCCCCCATGCTCCCCACCTCCGCAATGCGCTGCCTCATCTGCTCCATGTGCTCCCGCTGCCGCTCCCGCTTCTTCATCAGCTGCAGGGCCCGGCCGGCCTCGCTGGCCGCCCCCTTGTACTGGGCCATGGCGCAGAGCGGGATGGAGGGACCCCAACAGAGAGACCAAGGCCAGGGGGCCCAGGAAAGGACCAAGGGAGCGGCTGAGGGGGGGCGGGACTCGGGCTGCCGGGGCCTAACTCCGGGCTGCGGGTCCTGGCGACGGGACCAAGGGCTCGGGCTGCCGGGGGCGGGGGATCCCGGGGAAGCCCCGGCGGGTCACATGGGGGGGGGGCTGGTGGTGTCCAACCGATGCAACTCCTCGGACGGCCGCAGCTCCCCCGGCTGACAGTACGTCAGTGACGTCACCAACAGGCGCCGCCTTCCGGTTGAGCGGATGCGTCACCGGCGCCCCGCCCACCGTGACGCAAGGCTGCTTCACAGGCCGCAGAGGCTGCCGGGAACGGGGCGTTGGCGCGAAGGGCCGGGAGGAAACGTGGTGGGTCAGCCCCTTCCGGAGGGCGGAGTTGGGGGCGCCGGTTGGGCTCAGCCCGGGGGGGGCGAAAGGAGAGGGAGCGGAGGGCTCGGGGCTGAGGGGAGAGAAACGGCGGGAACAGG
>ML682056.1:19293586-19330947 GCA_007922195.1 Podocnemis expansa | reverse complement strand
GGCGGGAACAGGGCGGGGGGAGCGGAGGGATCGGGGCTGAGGGGAGAAGGCGGGTTGGGGGGGAATACATTTTGAATCCCTGACTGGGGTTCTTGCATAACTGAAATTCATATTGATACATCCGTGGAGCATGCCTCCTGTCAGACAGGGTAGTGCACGGGGCTCTGCATTATGAAAATATAGGCAAGAGAAGACTGCAACCAAGTACCTCTTTGCATCAGGGCCTGCCGCCCTAGTATTACAGAAGATTAGGGTTGGAAGGGGCCCTCCGGATGTCATCCAGGCCAAACCCCTGCTTAAAGCAGGAGCAGTAGACGGAGATTAGACACAGCTGGAGAAGAGGGATGTTCTCCTTCTTCCCCACTATTGATCTGCACAGAGAGCTATACTGCTGCCTATGGCTTAATCACCATCAGTGCAGGTGAACATATCTATAGAGGGAGGCTGTAGAAGAACAGGCAAAGGAACAGCATGTTGGCAAACAGAAGTGCCAAGTGCCATGTTAGTCAAGGTCAGCAAAAACGCTTGTAAGATGAGCACTGGTGTGTGGAAGACAAACTGACAGTCACGTGTCATCTGGCTGCTGTTCACTGAAGCCCCTCTTCTCCAGCCTACACCAGGCTTAAACTGGTTATCACTTGTAAGGAACTATAGTGCTCCAGGTCTCCCCACACCTTCTACTCCCTAATCCATGGCTACAAAGAGAGCAATGGTTGAGTATGGAGCCAGAGAACACAATGGTGTCCCATGACTCATGGCCAGTGACATGAAAGACCAGAGCAGAAACTACATCTAATTGCCCATCTACCTCCTCCTCATTTAGTCTTGGGAGGAGATAGGAAAAATCCCAGATAATTGTCAAACAAAGGCATGACTCCACCTTACCCAGGACTGATCCCATTGAAATGAGAGCATCTCACTGCTCTCAGCCAAGCACTTCCCTACTCATACTGAATAGAATCATAGAATCATAGGGTTGGAAGGTACCCCTCAAGGTCATCTAGTCCAGCCCCCTGCCAAAAAAAGCAGGACCACTCCCATTAAATCATCCCAGTCAGGGTTTTGTCCAGATGGGCCTAGAGTGATATCATTTCAGGAAAAAACCATATCTGCTTCTCTACTGTCACTGTCATCAGCACAGAAGACTCAAGGGCTCCTCAGTGCCACTGTCTAGATTGCTGAGTACCACTTCTTCCAGATTATCCTCTTCTGGCTTGGGGGAGGGGAGAGCAAAAGAGAAAGCACAAACAATAGGAGGAAGGAACGAAACTCAGCACTTGGAGTCACCATCCTGATCTCGCCTTCCACTAGGAGGGACATAATGCCTGATCAGAGAGATGAGCAGACCCTGAAAACAGGGACTTTGTATTGCTCATGGCTACAGCTGATCGTGGCCCATTTCTTACAAACCCAGCACCAGCCAACATAAAAGTCTGCCTGGAGCAAGATGGGTTGCAACCAGAGTGATCACGACACCTGACACTTAGCTCACTGACAGTGATGGCTGTTCAGTTCCCAGCTGGATGGATCTTGCTGCTCATCAACAATGCTCATGGTGTCACTGTGCTCGATCACTTTCCATCTCACAGTGGGGCTGGACTCTGACCCTTGACTGTTTCTCTGGGTGCTAAACGGGTAAACAAGAAAGTTGTCATTGGAACTTCCAGTGCTGCGTACAATCTTCTCCCATCTTGCACACATCAGAGCTCTGCTCTCAACTCCCAATTGTAACATCATAGCTACACTTAGAAAGCACTATGTTTCACCAGCCTCGCAAAGAGCCTCATGCCCAATGAGTGGACTTGCGGCTTCTGAAGAAAACCCAAAGAGAGTAGAGCTGGGCAGTAGAGTGCACTGCCCAGTGACATAGCTAGCAACGCAGAACACAGAAAGCTGAGTACAGTTCACTTCTGATTAGATGGATGTCCATTCTGTGCAGGTCTCTCTTCTACTTTCTCCTCCAGGTGGGGCTCCTAGACAGCTCCTGTGCAAACACAGCAAATAACCCAAGCAAGAACCATTACTGCCCAAAGATGTATTAGTGTATGAGATACTCTCCTCACTGTTGCTGTCTACTCCACATCAGTCCCACTAGATGAAAGAGAGCACGAAAGGGTCACTTGGCGCCGTCTCCTCTCCAAGCACATCAAAAACCCAAGCAAGACGCATCACTGCCCAAAGCTCAACTGGTGCATGAAATCCTACTTCCCACTTCTATCTACTCTAAATCAGCAATACTCAATGAACAGAGACACATCCAAAACAAAATGGGGACGTGGTTTCCCTTGCACACACAGCCAGGCATGTCCCTTTTGTTACAAACCTCATCCATATGAAATCATTGTCTGAAACCAGGTGGTGTGTGACGTGAACTTCACCAAACTTGATGCTTCTCTCATTGGCAGTGATGACTGTTCATCTCCCAGATAGACAGGGCTTGCCTGCCACCAGCAATTCTCACAGTCTTGCTACTCTGGCTTGGTTTGACTCTCACCATGAAGGCTGGGCTCTGACCCTTGACTTCTTTTCCCTCAGTACTAACCACAATAGAAGGGTGGGGGAAGACGACAAAAAGTTATCATGGAAGGCTGCAGTACCATGCAAGCTCTTCTTGCATTGCCCACAACTCAGGGCTCTGCCCTCAGTCCCTTCCATTCACCCCATCATAGCTACAGCTAGAACGCTACAGTGCATCTGCATGCTAAATGCACAGGCAACTAGTGCCTTTTCCACTAGTCTTTAGTCTAAAGAGTCTTATGCCGAGAGAAGCTGCTCACAGCTTCTGGGAAAAAAAAACAAAACAAAACAAAAAAAACCCCCAACACTAGAGGAGGCACAGCTGAGGAAAAGAGTGCACTGACTCGTAGCCAGCAATGTGGAAGACAGAACGCAGAGGAGTGGTCGTTGCCAATGAGATGAATGTCCAAGCAGTGCAGCTCCACTTCTTGCTGCTTCTCCTCTACCAGGGACATATAGCTGATGCTTCTGCAAGAACAGCAAATAACCCAAGCAAGAGCCCAAAGCTCAGTTGGTGCCTGAGAGCCCACTTGCCTTGGCTTCCTCTTCTGTCTGTTCTACATCAGCCTCACATGATGAACAGGGACAGAGCCAAAACTGACCACTACCACTGTAGCATCCAGTACCCAGCATGATTCTCATCCTCTCTTACATGGTGCAGGCTCTTGAGAACAACCGTGTGTGTGTGTGTGGGGGGGGGGGGGATCTAGCACAACTGCATGTGTCCTATGAAGGGAGACTGCAAAGAGACAGGGAAAGTGTGATGGCCAACATAGGAAAGTTATTCGCCTGCTTCAGCTCCTTGTATGTAGTGTAAGCCAGTTTTAGCATTGGGGCTGTCACGTTTTCTTGTGGATGCAATCTGAGAGAGGATGCTGGGGAAGGTTACAGGCTGACATGCCTACCCCCCAGCTCTCTTTGTGCCCTGGGGTCAATATCTGGTTTTCATTCTATTCACTGGCAGTGTCCAGGATGTCTTCCTCCACACAAGTCACCTGATTTGCCTTAGACTTGCTCTTCATATTCCTCGCCTCTTTCCTGAAGCTGTTGCTCTGCTTGAGAGACTTGTCTTTCCTTGCTGCAGCAGGAAAAGAAAAGGGTAACAAGGGAACACACCAGCCCCATTCCAGCCACTACATAGCAGCTGTTGGGTCAGAAAAACTATGTCACCATGGCCCAAAGACCACACATCCCCTCCCTGAGGGAAGGGCAAAACACATTGTGAGCCCAACACCTGCAAGGCAGGAAAAGATTCACACCTGCACAGCCCAAGCCCAGCCAGTGTGGGGGAGGGTGCCCCCACTTCCAAGCCACATGGTCCAGGGGGCTTACTGAAGAAAATGTTGAGTAGGCAGTGAGAAGCCCAAGCACTGCAGTTATGCATCACAATATAGAAAAAGGCAAGTGGGCCTAGCATCTCAGCTGTGTGGTTACTATGGCAACACCTTCCGTGAAAATGTGAGGGGGGCATCATGGCCCTGCTGAATGGAAGTACTCAGAATTGGTAATGAGTATGTCCCCCATAAAATGGAGAAATCTGTGGCAAATATGCATCCTTCCTGTTGAGTAGCATGAACCAGGCTCCAGGAAAGAGGGAGGGAGTGATCTAGAAAACGATAACCATGTGAATTTCTGACTAATAGTTCAGAAGCCCACAGCTCCAGAATGGGGAGAAGGTGTTTTCCTTTTCCAATATACCAAGCCATTGTTGTCATTGGCCAAGGGGAGCTGGCTATGGGCTGGGGGTTGTGTTTTAGCTGTCACAAACTCATAGAAGCTTGGGATTGGACTTGGAATGCTTTCACGGTTTTTCTGTATAGATGTCAAAAGGGCTGCTGGCAGCTTGATGCTCTAGAGGGTGCGGCAGTGGAGGATCTGGGATGCAGGGAGTTTTTGTGATGTCACAACTGGGCTTGGTGGGTTGGACAAGCCTTTCTACATTTGGTAAGGGTGCTAGCTGAGTCTGGAGGTGCAGGTAATGTGACTTGAGGGGTGGCCTGTTTTGGGGGAGGGGGGGCAAAATGTATAGGCTCAGGGATCACAAGGTTGCCCATAAATTGGGATGGGGTGGGGGTGGAAATGGAGGCTCTCAGTCATTTTATGACTTAAGCATGTTGAATGGGTGATTTTTCTAGGGTAGGTTGGGCCTCTGCTGGGAAGCTCAGCGGTTGGAGCCATGAGTGTGAGCTTCTGTGGCAGTTGCACCTATCCCTCTGATACCCAGAATACTACACAAGCTCAGAGCAGACCGTGCCAGGATGATTCTCATAGCACCAGCATGGCTTAGGCAGATATGGTTTTCACATCTTCTCAATCTTTCCATACAAAGACCAATCCGACTACCTCCGACAAAAGATCTCTTATATCAACGCAACAGCAACAAGCTACACCCAGACATCCACAGACTGCATTTCACAGCCTGGGTCTTGTGCACAGTACAAACTAACTTCCTATAAGCCTTAGGTGTCAATTCTAATTTAAGTTGCAGAGCCTTTTTGAACGCTTCATCATCCCTAACATCAGCTGCATCTATCTGGCTGTATATATTTCTATGGTTTTCAGACTGAGTAAAGGAGGCAAGACAGTGAAATTGGTCCACAAGGTCAACCTGGTTCAAACCACAAGCCTCGTGAAAGGCAGTGAGGTATCTATATTCCCCTTCCTTAAACTGGGGCAATAATATGGTATATGTAATAAGAGAGACTAAAATATATTTATT
The DNA here is from genome assembly GCA_007922195.1 of Podocnemis expansa. Taxonomy (NCBI): domain Eukaryota; kingdom Metazoa; phylum Chordata; order Testudines; family Podocnemididae; genus Podocnemis; species Podocnemis expansa. The sequence goes on along the minus strand of ML682056.1, from coordinate 19,325,711 downwards.
ACATGAGCTTCTGAGAGTAAGATCACACTTTGTCAGATGCAATTCTGTCTGGAACCTGCTTCTTAGCCATCTGCATCTGACAAAGCGGGTTGGAGCCCATGAAAGCTTAGGCCTGAAGAAATCTGTTAGACTTTAAGGTGCCACAGGACTCTTGTTGCTTCTTAGATCATCTTTCTACAACTGTACAATCAGTTACACCTTGTTGAACTTCCAAACACGTAACCTTCTATGGCCCCAGCTTTAACAGGCTCTGGAAGACCCCCTTCAGTGTGCCAGGTGCTCTCTGACAGTTTTCAAATTTTTTTCTGTAGGACCCAGTTTAAAAAAAAAGTCATTTAAGCCAGCAACCCAACAATTACATCTTTGAGCAATGCATTCAAGTCTTTCATTGGTGGCAGCAGGGAGCACTGCAACCCACTATTGGGTCCTTTCCCATAGTTGAAAAGCACTGCTTTAGGAGGTTCTGCTTTTTCTCCAGGACAAGCCTGGAGCTTCACTGCTTTCTGACTGGTGCTCTGGGTTGCCAGCACTTGTTTGCCACTGAGACGTACCCTGAGGGAGACTTGTGCAATTTTAAAGGAGCAATGGACTTCTGCAAGCACCTGCGGTGACACTCAGCCAGTGGTGTCAAAATCACATTTATTAGTCAACTGGAATGCAGCCCAGGAAGACTGTGGTTAGCAGAGAGGAATGAAGGTTAAAGGAGAATCCATTCTGGGTAGCCAGAGCCCAGCCAAACTACAGTGAATTCCATTATTCAAACTCTATCTGATCTCCTTAGGCAGAATCCCAGGAGCCAACAATTAACTACGCCACCCACCTCCTGCAGTCCTTTGCTTCTGAGCTAAGGAGATGAGGCTCCGTCTGCCTGCTGAGAGCTGGGGAAGTCCAAAATTTCCTGGGTTATTGGTTGCTAGGTGTTTGTGTCAAGGCAACTGGATTTGCCATTATTGTCTAAAGAGTTCCAATCCTCCAGATACTTGGCACTGTTCAAGCCTGCGTCCTATCCTGCCAGTTCCTTTTTACCTGCTAGGGAACAATGCCGCATATAGGGGAAACTGAGGCACATAAAGGGTCCATAAAAATGTCACCAAAAGTTTCCAATTTGTCACACATAAGAATAGGTGAGCTTCTTAAAATGATGAAATCTTGATTTTAGAAAACAAGATTCAACTGTAATTTGGAATTGAAGTATGTGATCCCTACAAGCACTGGAGGGCAAAATTACCCTCTATTAAATATTACTGATTTTATTTTCTTGGTGAAAGGTTTAATCCTGAGGCCATCACCCTCCAAATATTTGGCATCCTTAGGGAGAACTCACCCAAGAGAGAGAGAATTACAATTTTATCTCAAGCAATCACACTTTAAGAGCCAAAGCCAGTTTGCATAAGCTTTATTTTGAAAAACATGGCAACTAAAAGATTGTTTCCATTCTCTTTTGGAGATGATTAAATTTCATATAAAATCCCAGAGCAAAAATATTTGGTACAAATATTCATAGAAGGATAATGAAATCCACATAATTTAAAACTATGAAATCTATCTACATTAGCCAGCAGATAAAAGAAATCAGAGCCTACAAAGGATCTCTTGGTCAAAACTTTGTTAAAAATTTGGAATATTCCTTCCGCTCAGTTAGTTAACATTTAAATACAGACAAAATTGTCACAGAGATATAAAACAGGATAAGAGATGTTTTAAAGGAACAGGAAGGCATTCTAAGGAGCAAAGGCTCCAGCCGTAACCTAAGAGCACACATACTGATTTACACAGAGCAAGGAAAGGAAAGTAGGCAGTAGAGAGGTTTAGAGGCCTTTGCACAGTTTGAGGGAGCAGGGCTGCGGAATCAGGTACACAATCTCCAACAGCTGCATTTGTTGTTACACAAGGATACAGCGAGCAGGAAGAACTCTCAGGCACAGATACAATCCGTTTGTTTTAATTTTACTCAAGTATTCTAGACGAATCTGGAGGATCCAAAGCGTAGAGACATTGTATTCAAAGGTGAAGTGCAATCTCCTTCCTAAAGAGTGCCTGAAGCCTGAATATCCTCAGTAAACATTTCACACGCATGGACTCTCCTTAGATCAGATGCTCTCAAATGGTGTTCCTCTGAGGGAGAGGAAGAGTCTCATGAAGATATTTCATACTCCCATGCTCAGAGAAGTCAGAAACAACATGATTCTCCCCTCTCAGTAACCACTTTGTAGTTAATAGTCCCTCAATTCCTACTGGCCCACGGGCATGGATACGAGAAGTACTGATTCCAACCTCTGCACCTGCAAGAAAGAAGGTGTAGGTATAAGATGATGAGATGGAGTTTTTAGCACAATTTGTGCTTTGCTGTGGGCGTTTCCCGCCTTGCTGTGGCTCTTTTTTTTTTTTTTTTTTTTTTTTTTTTTTAAAGAGAGAGAAGAAAAACTATTAGCTTGTCTTTCACATTCAATCTTCCAAGGGCCCAGAGCAGAATTGTTTGCAATGTTCCCTCTAAGGATTGGGATGTCATGAGCAAAAATTATAGTTTGTGAGCAGAAATTCTGGCCTTATGGTAACTTGTGAGTCCAACTTCACATTTATGCATTATTATCCATTTTTACCAAAACTACATTGTGTGCTGTACAAAATAGTTCCAAAGGGCCAGCCGTGTTAGTCCAGTTCAGCAAAACAAGTGAGGAGTCCTGTGGCACTTAAAGACTAACTGATTTATTGATGAGCTTTTGCGGGAGAAAATCCCACTTCATCAGCCGCTTTGAAGATGGGGAAATTTACAGAATGGGATGAAAATAAATGAAGTGTAAGACATGGGATCAGGTCATATAGGAACAGCAAATCAGAGCAGTTGTTAAGATTCAAACACTGGGAAGCAGCACATAGAGAAGGGTGAAGTCAAATCACCTACTGTAACTGAAAAAGAAGCCATAGTCACAATTTAATCCTGCTTTCACACAATCAAATCTGCATATCAATTCTAGTTCAGCTGTTTCTCTAAGTCTTGATGTCCCATTGACTTTCTTGAGCACAGTCGCCAACAAGTTGTCCATAGAGTGATTAGAAAGATGAAGTGCTCAGCAACTGATTTTTGCCTGTTGTGATTTCTGATGTCAGTTTTGTGCCCATTTATTCTTTTGCACAGAGATTGTCCTGGGTGTCCACTGTATAAGGTGTGGGAACATTTATGAACATGATGGCATAAATCACATTAGTGGATAAGCAGGTGAATGAGCCCTTGATGGAATAGTCAAGACTTCAAAGAGGAACAGATGAATTAGAGTTGATATGCTGATTTTATTGTGTGACAGCAGGATTAAATCTTGACTATGGCTTCTTTTTCAATTACAGAAGGTGATTTGACTTCACCCTCCTCCTTCACAAAAGCTCATGCAATAAATACATCTGTTAGTTTTTAAGTGCCACAGGACTCCTTGGGTCTTTTGCACAAAATAAGCCTATGTTTTAAAATGTGTTTATTGTAAGCAGAATTAATTCATTTGATTTAATTAACTGTGTGAATTTTTAATTAAAATTTAATTTTTAGAAAGCTTTTTTAATCACAATAATTTTTTAAAGTTTTCTTTTAAAAACAGAACAAAGAAAGGAGGAGGATGAGAAAAAGAAAAAGAAGGAAGGGAAGAGGAGGAAAGAAGGAAGGAAAAGAGAAAAATGAAGGAAGAAAAAGAAGGAAGGGAAATGAGAAGAGAGAGGGAAGGGAGGAAGAGAAAGGAAAAAAGAGAAGGAAGGAATAGAGATAGGGAAAGAAGAAGGAAGAGAAAAATGAAAGAGAAAAGAAAGCAGGTGGCAGGCTCCACCTCCTCCCTGGCAGTGTGCCTGCCAGTGCCGAGGCTGCCTGGAAGCACTGCTATGCTCAGCTTGGTGGCCAAGATCCAAGCAGCTGGTGGGCGAGGAGGCACTGTCACTGACCAAAGCCCCACAGAGAGTGTTGCCTCCAAGCCCGACCCTCTCGCAGCAGCCAGTCTCTCTTTCTCCAGTCCAGTGCTGCCATGAGAAGCTCAGGCTTGGAGGCAACACTTGCCTCCTGCCTTGCAGGGCTTTGGGTGGTGATGGAGCCTCCTCGCCAGCCAACTGCTTGGATCTCAGTTGCCGAGTCCTGCTCCCATGCGCTACGTGATAACGTGGTGCGCTGGGTCTGAAAAAGTTGTGCGCGCATGCACACACCTTGGAGGGGACAGTGGTAGTATTCTTCTGCAAACGTGTCATTTTCTTCTACCAGAAATCATCATAAAAATATTGGTTATTAATTTCCTGTAACTGTTGTTTCAGGTATGTTGCTCATATCCATTTCAATTTGGTGGGTGCACACTTCACATACAGTTGCCAGGAAGTTTTCCCTCAGTGGTACCTGTAGGGTCAGCTCTAGAGCCCCCTGAAGTTGTTCCTCCATGGTTCCCTATATAACTCTACCCCCTCAGTTCCTTCTTACCAGCAGACTCCAGCAGAGGGGTAGGCAGGCAGGTTTTGGAATGGACATGAGCAATACATCTCAAAGAACAGTTACAAAGGTAAGTAACCATCTTTTCTTCTTCGAGTGCTTGCTCATGTCAATGCCAATTAGGTAACTCATAAGCAGCCTCCTAGCTGGCAGGGTCAAAAGTTCAATGGGATACTGATTGCAGAACTACTCTGCTGACTGCTGCATCATCCCTGGCTTGTTAAATGATGGTGTAGTGTCCATGGAAGTGCGGATGGAAGACCACGTCACTGTCCTACAGATGTTCTGGAATGTGACTTGGGTCAAGAAGGCTTTTGAGGTTGCCTGGGTCTTTGTGGAGAAAGCTGTCAGTGCTGGTGCACGCGCTTTCACTGGGGTGCAAAATGCTTTGATGCATGACGTGAGCCTCTGAGAAGACATGGCCACTGCTATGAAAAGTTGAGATATCTTCCTAAATGGTTTTATTCTTTCAATACAGAAGGTGAACACTCTTCCAACATCTAATGAGTGAAGACTCCTCAGAGTTGCTAGGGTCCCAGTGGAATAGTTTTCCTGCCAAAGAAGCCCATTCTTTTCACATCTCTGACTTTTGGTGTGGGCCGTTGTTTCCCTGCCCCTCCCCCCTCATTCACTGTTGTGACAACTAAAGACCCAGCATGTGGGTGAGGGGACAGACACTCAGAGTCCTTTGATGGCATAAATATTTTCTTTCAACCCTCCTGGCAGCTGAAGGAAACTGAGGCAGGGGTTTGGTAGACTATCTTCATGTTCTTGTCCACAGTCTTAACTGGGGGAAGGCAACTCCAGCAGGTCCTCAAGGCTCCCCCCTCTCCTTCAGAGGCTTCTTCCACCTGGCTTCCCAGGCTTCAACCAACTCTGCAGAGGTGTTACTGGCGGACCCTACCATCTTCTGCTGTTAGTGCTGAAGAGGAGTTGGCCACTGTCTCATCAGGCAATGATGAAGATGACTCTTACTGGGTCAGTATCACACCCTTTTGTGTCCAGTGGGTTCCATGGTCCCAGGTATTTCTCTTCTGCTCTAATGTCAGTATCTACCTCTGTCCCAGTGCTGAATTCAGTACCCTGCACTCGTTCAGCCACACAATCTGTGCTGTCTTCTGCCTTTATATAATCTCTGGCCAAGCCTGGTAAGCTCAACTCCCTGATGCCAGAGACTGGCATGACTGCAGACCCTGGGCTTGATGGAAGGCTTAAGGGGTCCAAAACAGCCACTGCACTGGGGCTTGACACTGCAGGGGTCATGGCATGGAAAAGGGGTGAGATACCTCTCAGGTCTGGTACCCTACTCTGTCCTGGTGCTAGCTCCTCCACAAGGCATAGGACTCTGCCTGTGAGTCCAATCCTGAGCATTCATTCCTGGAGGATCTAGGTGGCACAGTGCCCTTCAGTGCTGGTGATCAGTGCCATGGCAATGACTGGTGGAACATCATGGTTGGTTTCCCTGCCAATTGTGCTGCCTTCTGTCTCAGCACCAGGAGTACCCACCCTAAAGGTATTGGTCAGTGCCTTCAATATGCTGCTTGGTTGCTTTGAAGGTGTCTGGAGTAGATCATGATTGCAGCTCTCATCCCCAGTTCCTCATAGGGAGCTGGTCAGCACTGGACTCGACGGTGTGGCACACAGAGGGACGATGCTTGAATGGTCCAGTGAGGGTTGCACGTACCTGTGCTCTTATGCCCAGAAGATTTACTTGTGGGTGAGTAACCCCTTGTGGTGCCTCCCAAGTCCTTTCTTGGCACCAGATCCCTTACTAACTCCTGGCTCAGAGATGTACAAAAGTCTCCTTCTATTAGAAGGAACTTTAGCTTTTAGTTTTGTTCCTTTTTTGTGTGGGGATGAAAGTCTCTGCAGATTTTGTACCATTCCTTTTGATGTTTCCCCAAGACACTTCAACATGGCGTTCTTGCAAGTTGCACATTGTTTGAAATCAGGGGACTGAGGCATGCCCTGGGAAAGGCAATGATCCCTTGAGGGAAACCATCTAATTTAACTAGCTACTCGCTAACTGCTAATGCTCAGTTAACTATTTACAGAAACTTTGAAACAAAACTGTTGGAAATGAAAACCTTGCTGAGCAAGAGGCAATAGATTCAAGTTAATTGTCACAGGCAAGAAGAAGAAACAGAGAGCAGGGAAGGTCAGCAGAACCCTATATAGGGCATCATGGCAGCACAACTCCAGGGGGCTCAGAACTGATACCACTGGGGGAAAAGTTTCTGGTAACTGTGCACTAGGGACACACACACACACAAACTGGAATCAATACAAGCAAGCACTCAAAGCAGCAGCGTCTTTTCTTGGTATTGTACCTACTGTTTTTACTGCATCTCATTTTTCCAAAATGTTGAGTCAGAAAAATAGATCACAGTCTGGCATCTCAGTTTAAAAAAATAAACCAAACCAAACCAAACTAAAACCAACTTAAACTTGCTAAAACTGAGACTGTATTTGTACTTTAGTATCCCTAACCCTCACATTCTAAGGATAGGGTCTTCCAGGACATGAAGTAACAATGTTTAGACTATAAAGGAGCAGCTGCAGTCAGGCAGTATCCCAATTGATGTAGTCAGAGCTATTACAGAGGCAATCTCCTGCAGCTGTGCTCAGAAAGAGTGTGCTTCTTCCATTCAATCTCTGCAAGTCCCAGAAGCTGCTGTGGAAAGCCAATTGCTATTGCTTCCTTAAGCATGAGAGTAGTCATGCAGTTCCTCTCTAGCAGGGGTTCTCAACCTTTTCCTGTTGCAGCCTGGTTCATCACATGGGACCACGGTGCCAACATAAGCGCCTCCCCTGCTGAAGCCAGCCACCACCATCACCACTGCCTGTTTTGGCAGCAGAACATGCACCCCTCTTCCCCTGTTAGCCTAGGAAAAAAAGGTGCTGTCATGAGTTTCAGCGGCAACTCTGCACACAGGAGCCCCCTCTGGCAAAAAAAGGCTGCCACTACAAGAGTTTCACAGCAGCACAAGCCACCCACTGCTGTCACAATTCACCCTGCTGCTGGAAGACTGGGGTTGTTTCAGTGGCAGAAGGTGCGGAGGGCTTTCAGCAGTGGGGTGAGTTGCAGTGGCGCACACAGTCATGTGCCATGACACAGTACTGTGTTGCAACACAGCAGTTAAGAACCGCTGCTGTAGAAAACTGTCTTTTCTCTTCCCCTCACTTCAGTTCTGACATTTTAGTAGGCATTAACACTGGCTGCTGAAGTATGTGGGAGATTTGGAAAGGTACAGCGCATTTATACATTTCTAGTTCTACCAACAGGATGGGTAAAAACCGATTTAAAGAAAATAAGAATGTGATTTTATTTAAATAGGTTTTTCCTTGATGTATTTAAAATTAAATTTGAAAGTCTGACAACCTACAGTAAATCTATACTATAATCTATTAAAGTCATTTAAGTTAAAGATAATATTCAAATGGGACATGCTTGATACAGAAGCTTTTAAAGAAGTTGAACTGCTAAATTAGTGAAAGTCATTGGCTAAGCACATGAAACCAGTTTGCTGGAGTGCTAACCCACCTTTGGACAGCAGCTACTGTATCTTTTTTACAGGTGCAGAAAGAATATATTCTATATTTTAGTTTATGCAACAGCTGTAGTGTAATGACTACTTAACTGTTAGTTGAAAAAACAATTGGGAGTTGAAAAAGAAGGAAAATTTATTTTGCTTTTCCATCTATTAATATAAAATGAGTTCTGAAGGGATGAGGTTACCTACTTTTGAAATTTCCAAGGATATTGGTGACTAGAAACAATTCTATTCACCACCTACGGATAATCCTTGCTTTAATAAGAGTTGATTTAAAATGTAGAACAAGTTTTGATAATTGATGAGATGACTGACTCTGTGGATATGGGGAAAGCAGTAGATATATCTTGATGTTAATAAAGCTTTGATTAAAGTCTTCCACTGTATTCTTGCCAGCAAGTTAAAGCAGTATGGGTTGGATGCAGGGCTTGCTCAAGGTTTTTTGCCATGCTAGGCCAACAGGGATTTTTGCATAGCACCACCACTACCTCCTCCCTGGCCTAAGCTGCTGGCGGAGTGCCACTGCCACTGGGATCTGGCCCCAGTAGGGGATCTGGCCGTGGGCAGGGAGAGGTGCCACCGCTGGGGTCTGGCCACAGCTGGGTAGTGATGCCACAAGTGGGGGTGCAGCTGCGGGTGGGGAGTGGAGCAACCCCAGCGAGCCTTTGGCACCCCCTAACTGTTAGCACCCTAAGCAACCACCTACATCGCCTCTATGGAAGAGGCGGTGCTGGTTGGATGAATGGACTACAAGGTGGATAAAGAGCAAGTGGGGCACTGGTCTAATCGGGTAGTAATTAATGACTATCTAGGAACCTTGTTGACAGGCAGTAACAAGCAGAGCGCCCCAAGGGTCAAACATGGGGCTGGTTTTGTTCAGCATTTTCATTAATGATCTGCAGCAGCAATTCTCAACTTCTGTGTCATCAAATATGGCTGAGTGTGCTGCCACAACTCACAGTGCCCTCAGAAGGACTCCTTGCTGCTGAAACAAAACTAGTCCTTTGGTCTTCCAGCAGCAGAGGGTTGCTTGTGGGGGGAGTGAAGGGGAAGGTTTGTGTTTTGGTGTTGGCACCTTTTTTTTTTTTTTTTTTTTTTTTTTTTTTGGCAAAAAGGGGTTCTGTGTACCGAGGGGGCACCTGTGTCAGCACGGTGGACCAACGCTGCCAATTGTGTCATTTTGGGAAAAGATTGAAAATCTCTGATGAGGTGGATGGAGTGGACTGTACACTCAGGAGCTTTGCAAATGACACTAAGCTTGGAGGGAGACAGATACGCCAAAGGGTAAGAAAAGGACACAATATGACCTCGAGAAATTGGAGGATTGGGCCAAAATAAACCCGAGGAAGATCAGCAAGGACAAATGCAGAGTCCTTGCACTTAGGATTGAAGAATCCCATGCATTGCTACAGATTGGGAACCCTCTGGCTAGACAGCAGCTTTGTGGAAAAGAACCTGGGGTTATACTGGACAAGAAACTGGATATGGGTTAACAGTACATCCTTATTTCCAATAAGGCGAAGGCATATTAGGCTGCATGAGTAGGAGCATTGCCAGCACACTGACAGCAGTGATTATTCCTTTTTATTTGGAATTGGTGAAGCCACATTTGGAGTACTGTATCCAGTTTTGGGCCACCCACTGAAGAAAAGAAGTGGACACACTGGAAAGAGTCCAGCAGAGAGCAGTGAAAATGATTGGATGGCTGGGGCACACGACTTATGAAGAGAGAAGTTAAAGGAAGTAGGCTTGTTTAGTTTGTGGAAGAGAAGGCTGAGAGGGGATTTGATAGCAGCCTTCAGCTACCTGTAGGATAGGAGGGAAGGAGGAAGGGTGAAGCAAGACTGTTCTCAGTGGAGGGGGGGCGGTGGCAGGGATGACAGAACCAAGAGCAATGGTCTCAAGTTGCAGTGAGGGAGATTCAGGTTGGATATTAGGACAAAATTTCACTAGGAGGGTGGTGAAGCAGTGAAATGGGTTACTTAGGGAGGTGGTGGAATATCCATCCTTAGAGATCTTTAAGGCCCGGCTTGACAAAGCCCCAGCTGGGATAATTTAGTTGGGGTTGGTACTGCTTTGAGCAGGGGACTGGACTAAATGACTGCTGAAGTCCCTTCCGAGTCTAATAGTTTATCATTCTATAATTGCTTTTTTCTGATTCATCCCCTTTAAAACCAATTGTAAAATGCTGTTTCTGTGCATTTTAATTGAATTCTAATTTCCATAAAGGCCATTTGACGTAAATCATGAAGAATTATTTTGATTTTAAATCAGCTGTTCTTGTCAAGCAATTCCAGACAAAGTAGCCACTGAAACCACCCTGTAACTGAAACCGGAATCAAATTATTGTAATTTTAGAACACAGTCTTCTCTTGCTACCTAAATGTACTACATTCAGCACAACTGAGTGTCAGTTTTGGTTAGGAAACTTAACTGCTACTGTAATTCAGCAACATGACGTTTTTGTTCTTCAGTTAATCTGGATGGTAAAGATTTTAAATCCTGCTCCAGTTAATTCCACCCACTATACAGACTGTCTCATCCTCTTGGATGAAAGGTACATGTTTCTACTTTTTTCTACAGAATCTTCTGTAGAACCCTTCTCATTGGCAGGCCGGCAGCACTGTTATCAGAGAAGGGACAATCACATCCTCCAGGACTCAGACAGGCTTAAAGAAAAGCCATACCATTCTTAAAGAAGTGTGAAAATCCCACATTCACATCCCCAGCTGCAAGCAGAACAAGAAAAAATTCCACTAAGCTCCCTTACCAAGTCCAAACCGATATCCATCGGAAAATCGGGTGCTGGCATTCCAGAACACACAGGCACTATCCACATGCTGAAGAAAGAACTCCGCAGTTTTCTCTGAGGGAAAGAGAAAAATCTGAACATACATAAACTGAACAAGGCACTCATATCAAGTAATGGGTGCATTATAAGAACATGAACAGATGTAAAGCAATATATGGCACTATTAACTGAGCAGCCATGGTCAAAACAATGCTCATGTGCTCCCTTTCTCCATAGCACAGACATCAAATATACAGACCCACAAAAAGGAGAATGAAGGACCAAGAGGAGGAAGAAATAAAGCACAAAGCTTCCCAGCCCTTGGGGTTTCTGAGCCTATAACACAGGGAAAGAGCTACTACTGCAGGACAGGTAAAATACACTTCACAATGCAGGTGTCAAAGTTAAACTGTAGAAGAGTACATCAAACAGAGCCTTTCAGGTCACTAACCATTCTCTGTGATGATAACATCTGTGTGTGAACTTCCATACTTGTGGATATGATCAATTGCTTCCTGGACACTGTCCACCACCTCAATGCAACATTCCAGATCCCCATATTCTGTGCGGAGGGATTTTACTTCTGAAGGGCTGAATGTCAAATATGAGGCAAACTTGGGACCAGCATGAATCTTCACCTGCGAAAACAAGGCGGATATGATAGTACTGACTTTTTTCTTTTAAAAAGTGTCTTCTAGGAAGAATGGCAATTTGTGCATCAAATTCTCAATAGAAGCAGTTAAGAAAGCTGCAACAAAGTTCTTAGCTTACCCCACATGACTTATGAAGAGAGCCTGAGGGAACTGGGCTTACTTAGTCTGCAGACAAATGAGGTGGGATTTGCTTGCAGCCTTCAGCTATCTGAAGCAGGATTCCAAAGAAGATGGAACTAGGCTGTTCTCAGCAGTGACAGATGACAGAACAAGGAGCAATGGTCTCAGGTTGCAATGGGGGAAGGTCTAGATTGGACATTGGGAAAAACTTCTACATTAGTAGGATGGTGAAACTTTGGAATATGTTATCTAGAGAGGCAATGAAGAGTTGGTTGCTCACCTGTAGTAACTCTGTTTTCCGAGATGTGTGTCCCGTGATGCTCCACCTTAGGTGTGGCAGCATCCCAGCACTGGACAACGGAGTCTCCAAAGCAGAAGTGCAGGGACAGCGCTTGTGCAGAAGAGAGCTCGTGACCCCTCAGCGGGAAAAGCATAAAGGAGACTGCTGGACCAGTCTATTAGGAAGGCATCTCCTAGAGAACGGGGATTGGTTCCTTGCCTTGAACAGAACTTCAGACATTTGGAGTTTTCGTGAGTGCCAAAAAGGTCTATGGCTGGAAAACCCCATTTGCAAAAAATGTCCATGAGAATTTGTCGTTCAATGACCACTCATGAGCTACTGGAAAAACTCTGCTTAGGGTGTCTGCAGTAACATTTTGTGATCCTGGGACATGGACAGCAGATATATGGATGCCGTTTTGAAGGCACCATTCCCAAAGTCTGACAGCCTCTGCACAAAGGGAAGGAGATCTTGCATCTCCTTGCCGATTTATGTAGGAAATGCATGGTAAGTTGTCGGTGAGGATCCTTATTGCTTTTCTTTTTATTGCTGGTAAAAAGTGGCGACACGCATTTCTGATTGCACGGAGCTCTAGAATGTTTATGTGGAGTAGGGACTCTGCAGTTGACCACATACCCTGTACTGTGTGAGAATCCAGGTGAGCCCCCCAGCCTGTATGAGAGGCACCAGTAACGATAAGGATGGATGGTTGCGTGTGTGTGAAAGGCACTCCTTGCAGAAGGTTTGCCTTGTTTTGCCACCCTTTTAAGGATTCCTTGAGGTTTAAAGGAAACGTGAGTCGTTTGTTCAAAGGATGGATGTGCGGTTTGTATGCGGTTGCCATCCATGCTTGGAAGGGCGGCATTTTTAATCTTGTGTTGGTCACTACAGGAGTGGATGCCGTCATGTGGCCTAGGAGTTGTAGTGCTGTTCTTGCTGTGAAAGTTGGAGCGAGAAGGGCGACTTGTAAAATATCTTGTATGGAAGAAAATTGGCCTTTTAGCAGGAAAGCTTTGCTTGCAACAGAATCAAGATGAGCACCTATAAACTCAATTGATTGTGTTGGTGTGGGATTCGATTTTTCTGTGTTTATGATGAGGCTGAGATCGCGGAAGAGTTTTGTTGTGATGGCTACCGATTGAGCACAGAGGTCCTGGAGAAGCAGCAGCAATGAGGCAATCGTCCAGGTATGGGTAAATGGTGATGCCCTAGGAGCGAAGATGTGCCATTACTGCCACAAGAACCTTGGAAAACACTCGAGGTGCTGTAGAAAGTCCGAAGGGAAGAGCTTTGTATTGAAAATGTAGATCTTGGATGGTAAATCTTAAGAATCGCCTGTGGGAAGGATGAATAGTGACATGAAAATAAGCATCTTTTAGGTCAAGGGAAGAAAACCATTGACCGCGCTGCAGCATGGGAATTACAGTATTGAGAGACATCATTTTGAATCTCTCTTGCCTTATAGATCTATTCAAGGGTCTGAGGTCTAAAACTGGTCTCCAACCACCAGTTTTTTTTCTCAAGTAGAAAGCAGCGAGAGTAAAATCCTGAGTGTTTAAAAGGGTATGGGACCGGTTCTACTACTCCTAGTTGGAGCAAATTGTAGATCTCATTTCTAAGGATCTGTACATGAGATGGGTCCCTGAAGAGGGATGGGGGAGGGATCGGAAAGGAATAGTATAACCGAATTTAATGATCTCAAGCACCCATTTGTCAGTGGTGATTGAAGCCCAGGTGTTATAATATTGGGCAAGGCGAAACTCAAAAATTTAGCTTGATTGTGGATATGCTAGCAGAAGGTTCATGTTTTCTAAATCCTCTACCAAGGCCTCAGAATGGTGCCTTCGAGGAAGTGGGTTGTTGGTTTGCTGATGACCATGTGGGTTGTCTACGCCTGTAGGATCTCTGTCTCATCCTCTGGGTCTGGTCATCTTGTTTGGAGTTGAGTTGAGAAGTAGGGTAAGTATAGAAACGTCTTTGGAAGGGCATTGTGTGGATTTGTTTCTTCCGTGTGTAGGTGGGATAAATACCCAGGGTATGTAAGGTTGCTCACAAATCTTTCATAGAGTGGAGTACCTCATCTGTTTTTTCGGAGAAAAGGTAAGTTTTGTCAAATGGTAAGTCCTCTATTTTATTTTGAAGGTCCTTCGGAAGAGCCGCTGTGCGAAGCCAGGAAGATCTGTGAAGAACCACCACTGTCACTGTCATCCTTGCAGCTGTGTCTGCTATGTCTAGTGATGTCTGAAGAAAGGTCCTAGCAACTTGTTGACCCTTGGTAAGTAAGGATTTAAACAAGTCCTTTTTCTGTTGTGGTAAGTCTGAGGTAAGTATTGCTAGCTTATCAAATAAGGAATGGTTATAATTAGACAATAGGGCAGAATAGTTAGCTATTCGCATGAGGAGGGTGGAAGAAGAGTAAACCTTTTTGCCCATAAGGTCTATATGCTTCCAATTTTTGTCTGGAGGAGTAGGTTTGAAGTTGGGTAGTTTAGTCCTTTGGTTAGCTACGTCCATAACTAAAGAATTAGGTGAGGGGTGAGTAAAGAGAAATTCCATTCCTCTAGGTGGAATGTGGTATTTTCTATCTGTTCTCCTGTTAGTGGAAGGAATGGATGCTGGTGTCTGCCAGATGATTTTAGCAGGTTGAATAATAGCATCATCCATAGGGATGGCTATTTTAGTTGGAGCTGCAGGATGCAGTATTTTTAATAATTTGTGTTGTGTATCATTGACTTCCTCCAGAGGAACGTCAAAGGCTTCGGGCTACACTTTTAAATAAGTCGTTAAAGAGTTTGTGATCATCCTGCGAAGTGGCTGCTACTGAAAGGAGCTCGTTAGCCTGATTAGGCAGAGAGTGTTGACGTTGCTGGCGGGAGTCATTAAACCCTATTGTCAGCACTGATTGCTCTCCATCAGATAGGTGAGAGGAGTGATTAGGGCTAACAGCAGGAGATCTCTCTCTGCTTGCAGAATGAGTATTACTGCGAGAATGGTATGACTCCACAGAAGGAGAGTGGTGTCTTTGATCCCGTCTGTGGCTGTAATAATGATGAGAGTGCCTGGGATAGGATGCGGGGGAGTATGACCTGCATCTGGAATCATGGCACGGTGAATAGTATCGAGAAGAGCAATAAGATCTTCGGCAGCTGTCCCGCTGATAATAGGAGGGATGGGAAGAAGATTGTGAAGAGCAGGACCTAGATCTGATGCTGTTGTAGTTGGCATGTGAGGAAACATGATGAAGTTTCCTCAACTTCTTCCTAGGAAGGGATTTTTGTGGATTCAGCCCTCGCTCAGGGCTGTCAGGAAGACTGTGCAGCACTTGCTGCAATGTTGATTGAGTCAGTGGCCAGTGCTGGGGACACTGCTGGCTGATCTGCCGACGGTTCCAGTGGAAGCTTGCTGCGACTGTGTGCGGAGGAGGCAGACGGCACCAATCTTATTAATGGTGGCAGCTTCAGCAACGAGGCACTGGTAACAGCCATGGAACTGCACTCTGCATGCTTGTGTCTGTTTGACTTTGCCGGTTTGCAATTAGCGGCTGCATGGCTGGTGTGAGCTGGCTTATTTTTATCTCGACCCTTGTGTGAAGGTAAAGGATTAATAGTGCCAGAGACACCCGAGGAACCTCATGCCACTTGGGTGTTTAATGTGGCAGAATTGCCACTGGGTGATGGCTGCTTGTCCTGTGCAGCATCGTCCTGTGGGAGGTCGGGCAGTTTGCTGGTAGCAAGTGGCTGAGGCGGCAGTTCAGCAGTGTTGTCCGACTGCGGACAGAGAGACTTCTCCATGAGCACTGTTTTTAGTTGGAACTCTCCATCCTTTTGAGCCCAAGCGGAAAGGTTTGAACATTCCTCACATTTTTGGGGAATATGAGATTCCCCTAATCATCTGATACACTTGTTGTGGCCGTCTGAGCCAGACATTGCCTCATTACAGTTAGCGCAACGCTTGAAGCCCAGAGATGAAGGCAAGTCTCTGGCCAATTTGTGCTTTCCGATTGAGTGTCTCTCTCTCTGGTGGTTTTATTTGTTTGTGCAGAGATAAGAGGAAAAACGTCTAAAGAGAAGTTTTCTGTTGTTTTCCTAGGGAGGAGAAATAAAGGGGGTGCTGCTGAGGGAAGAGAACAATGACTCTGCTGCAAAGTCAAGGACGGTTGAAAAGGAACTGAGGGAAGCTGGCAGCGCTCGCGTCAAAGCTGCTCTGAGGGACCACGAGCCTCCCTTCTGCGCAAGCGCTGCCTTTGATCTCTGCTTTCAAGATTCCATTGTGAGTGCTGGGACGATGCCACACCTAAGGTGGAGCATCACAGGACAGCACGCAAAGAAGAATGCGGAAATTGCAGACAAATGAACCCTGAGGGAACTGTTTGAGAGGGAGGAGTGTTTCAGATGAAGAAGATAATCCAAGATGTGCGGAACAGAGGCCTTGTCAGGTGTGAGCGCCTTATTTTTACACCAGATAACAAAACAAAGCCACTTTTGCATGTATGATTTTCTGGTGGATGGTTTCCTGCTATTCAGCAAAATGTTCTGTACTTCTTGTGAACATGAATTTTCCATCATGTGGAACCAACTAAATACCAAGCCTTCAGATGGAGTCTGTTGATGTCTGGGTAATGGGATGGAGTCTTGGGTTGGTATAAGAGATCACCGGTTAATGGGAGATGGATCAGTTTGCATACTGATAGATCTAATAGATGAGGAAACCAAAATTGCCTGGGCCAAGCGGGTGCAATCAATATTACTGTCGCGTGATCGTGTTTTATTTTCTGGATCACCTTCGGTATGAGAGGAATTGGTGGGAACGCATAAAGAAGGTCCCCTGACCAGTCTAGTAGAAAGGCGTCGCCCAGGGTACAATGTTCGTTCTGGGCTCTGGTGCAAAATTGAGGGCATTTTGCGTTTGCTGCTGTGGCAAAGAGGTCTATTGACGGGTATCCCCATACACGAAAAATGTTGCAGAGAACAGAGTTGTTCAACTGCCACTTGTGAGCAATTGGGAATACCCTGCTGAGAGTATCCGCCGTAGTATTTTGTAATCCTGGTAGATATGTGGCGGAGACATGCACAGCGTTGCAGATGCACCAAGTCCAAAATTTTACTGCCTCGGTGCAGAGTGAGGGAGATCTTGCTCCTCCTTGTCGATTTACATAATAAACACATGCGATGTTGTCTGACACGATTGTTACTGATTTGCCTTGAATGAGTGGGAGGAACTGGCGACATGCGTTTCTGACAGCCCTGAGCTCGAATATATTTATATGGAGGGAAGTCTCGAGATGCAACCATTTGCCCTGAATAGAGTGGACACCCATGTGCGCTCCCCAACCGGTAAGGGAAGCATCTGTTGTTATTGTGCAAGATGGTTGAGGGTGAAGAAACGGGACACCTATTAGGAGGTTGTGTGGGTTCCTCCACCAATTCAGAGATGTTTTGACCTTGGTCGGAACAAGCAATGTCTTGTGCATTGAATGAAAATGAGGCTTGTAAACCATTGCAAGCCAAGCCTGAAGAGTTCTCATGTGAAGTCTGGCATTGGGAACAACTGATGTGCAGGCAGCCATGTGACCAAGCAATTTCAAGAGTGTTCTTACAGCAACTAGAGGGACCGTATGAATGAGCTGAACAAGGTCGCAAATGAGTAATCTGCAGGCCTGTGGAAGGTATGCTTGTGATGTCTTTGAATCCAGTATGGCACCGATGAATTCTATGGACTGTACCAGAGTAAGGGTGGATTTCTCTACGTTTATTTTTAGGCCCAGCTGATAAAATAATGTCATGGTTGTGGAGATGGCTTGAAGACAGAGGTCGTATGAAGGAGCTACCAGTAAGCAGTCGTCCAGACATGGGTTTATCTTTATTCCCCGAGTGCGAAGGTAAGCTATGGCCACAACCAGGACTTTGGAGAAGACGCGGGGTGCTGTGGAAAGTCCAAAGGGAAGGCCTTTGTACTGGATGTGCTGGTCATCGACGATGAATCTCAAGAAACGCCTGTGGGAAGGATGAATTGTGATATAAAAATATGCGTCCTTGAGGTCGAGGGCTGAAAACCAATCACTCTCATGCAGCATAGGAATAATAGTGCTTAAGGTGACCATTTTAAACCTCTCACATTTGAGAAACTTATTTAATGGTCTTAGGTCAAGCATGGGTCTCCAGCCACCTGACTTTTTGAGTATAACAAAATTATGAGAATAGAAGCCCGAAAAAAACAATTGAGGAGGGACTGGTTCGATGGCCCCCAACTGTAGTAAATGCTCGATCTCCTGGCGGAGAACTTGTACGTGAGAGGGGTCCCTAAAGAGGGACGGGACAGGGTGGTGGGTAGGGGGAGTGGATAGAAAAGGAATAGAATAACCAATTTTAATAATCTCCATGACCCATTTGTCTGTTGTGACGGCAGACCAAAAGGAAAAACAAAGTGGCAAACAAAATTCGAAAGTAGAGGGGAGAGACTATGCTGCAAGAAGTTTGGGGGGGTTTCAGACCCTCGACCAAAGCCTCAGAAATGGGGCTTTGAAGGAGGTGGTTGTGAAGACGAAGATGGTTGAGGTCTTGGTTTATGTCTATACGTTCTGTTTTTAGATCTCTGTTGTTGGCCAAATGTCCTAATGTCGGATAGGGATGAATAGTGAGGATTATAACGATGTTGGAATGGTTGTGGACAAACTTGTGTTCTCCGAGAGTATGGGAAAAGTATGCCAAGAGTACGCAAGGTAGCACGGGAATCTTTCACAGACTGTAATACCTCATCTCTTTTGGTGGAAAACAAGTGATGTTTCTCAAAAGGCAAGTCCTCAATTTTGTTCTGTAGGTCGCGTGGCAAGGCAGCTGTGTGCAACCAGGAGGCTCGACGCAGGACCACAGCAGCGGCTGTCATCCTTGCTGCTGTATCTGCCATATCCATGGATGTTTGAAGAAAAGTACGAGCAACCAGATGACCTTTGGAAATTAACGCTTTAACTTGTTCTTTGTTAAGATCTGGAATATCAGAGGTAAGTTTAGACAATTTGTCAAACATGTTGTAGTTGTAATTGGACAGCAGGGCTGCGTAGTTGGCTACTCTAATCAGGAGTGTAGAAGAAGAGCAGACCTTTCTGCCTATGGCATCAATGTGTTTCCAGTTTTTATCAGAGGGTGTGGTTTTAAAATTAGGTTGTTTATTCCTCTGATTTGCAGCCTCAATTACCAAAGAGTTTGGTGGGGGATGTGTAAAGAGAAATTCTATGTCCTTCGGGGGAATGTAATATTTTCTATCAGTGCACCTGCTCGTTGGTGGGATAGAGGCTGGATTCTGCCAAGTAAGATTAGCCGGTTCCAGGACCACCTTGTTCATAGGAATAGCAATCCTGGATGAGGCTGCTGAGTGAAGTATTTTGAGAAGCTTATGATGAGGCTCTGAAACCTCTTGTAGAGCAATGTCCAAATCCTGAGCCACTCTTAAATAATTCATTAAACTGTTTTAGATTGTCAGAGGGGTTAGCTGAGAGTGGCATGAAATGTTCATCCTCTGCCTGTGAGGATTCATGAGGAGGTTGGACTGAATCATTAGATTTAATAGTAGTAACTGATTGAGCTCGTTGAGAGGTGTTAATTGAGCTATTTGGGCTCGCTGGCAAGTGAAGTAGGTGTCATAGTAGGAGGGCTATTATGTGATCTAGGTAGCCTGTCTGCAGGGGAAGGAGAGTGGTTTCCATAGTGATAGGAAGAATGACAACATCATGATGGCGAATGTGCCTATCAGAGGCAGGTTTGTGAGAATGGGTATATGAGCAGCAACAACGGTAAGTGCGATGTGAAGAAGAAAATGTAGATGAGTAATGCGAGGCTACATGGTGATAGTGAGAAAATTGTGTTGATGAAGCCATGCTCGGAGATTGAGATCTATAATACCAATAGTAGGTGGAAGGAAAAATGTGATGTTGTTTATGCATTCTTTTCCTAGGAGGTGAAGCTGGAACCGGGTCTGAGCTACTAATGTGCTGTATCGGTGCTGATGCACTGACAGTTGGAGGAGGAGCAATAGGCAGGGCAGTATTCTGCAGCGGTGCCGGTTGTAGCGGAATGTCTGGCACCGATACAAGCATGGTGCTTTTGTGAGGCACCGTAATATCAGGCACCGCTGCTGTCGGCGTCATAGCAGCATCCGGTACTGAACCATGCGGCAGGTTATGCTGCCTGGTTTTAGGACAAGCCTCCGGGTCCGTATGAGAGGGACGGCGCTGGTGGTGAGGCTTGAGAGAAGTATCTCGGCTCCGTTTGGAGACTCGAGATGATACTGAGTGTGAATCACCCGAGGAACCCATAGCCTCTGGGGTGTTCATTTTAGATGGCTTTCTCAGAGGAGAGCGCACCATCCTAGATGAAGGGGTTTCGCTGGCAGGCGGTTGTTTTTCAGCCATTTGATTGTCTGAGCGAAGGTCAGAGTTAACTGCTGCAGGAGGACAAAGGGATTTCTCCATCAGCAGAATTTTAAGGTGAAGTTCTCTGTCTTTCCTGGCTCTGGCACTGAGATCAGAGCAGTGCTCACACTTCTGAGGAATATGTGACGTGCCTAGGCAGCGGATACACTGATGATGACCATCAGACACCGGCATAGCATCATTGCATTTTGAACACCTCTTGTAGCCTGAGGGGGCAGGCATAGCGAATATTGCTCAACTTATTAGTAACCAGGAGAAGCCGGAGCATGCTGAGGCAAGTGCTGTGGCTTGAGTGGGCTTCGCCTTTTTCCTTTCTTTTTTTTTTTTTTTTTTTTAAAATAAAGGAACTAAACTGAATGAGCTAAACTATGACTAAAATAAGTATTTTTTTATGACGACACAGGAGCCCAGAAGAGGGAAGTAAGGAGCGGAGAGGAGAACCGTTGTCAGCCAAGGACAGTTAAAAAGGAACTGACGGGAGAGGGGTGCGCTTGCACCAAGCCGCGCTGAGGGGTTGCGAGCTGTTCTGCACAAGCGCCGCCCCTGCACTTCTGCTTTGGAGACGCCATTGTCCAGTGCTGGGATGCTGCCGCACCTAAGGTGGAGCAGCACGGGACAGTACTCGAAGAGTTACCCAGATGCCCAATGCTGTCTCCATGCTCCTGAGTACAGCATAGGTGATGTACTGGATTTTCTGGGCTTGAACAGAAGCAGCAGCAACACAGGCACAGCTCTGAACCAGCTGTAAAAATGCTGACTGACATCTACAAACAGATTGTTCAGGGATGCAGGAGAAGAGACATGAAAATGACCAGTGGTAGTGCTGTGTGAGTCAAGAGTCTGCAGCAGGCACCTATAATGGTCAAGGCAGCCAGTAATCAAGCTGGTACTGAGCTGCAAACCTGCTGCTTTTACAGAAGTGGGGCATGCCATGCTCAGTGGAGATCTGACAACCCCTCCACACCACCTGGGATACTGAGGAACCCGAGTCGTACAGCAATGCTGTGAACAGCAGGAAGGAGGAGTATGGGAGACAGGTGACTGGGGGAATCCAGCCGTGCAGTGAGCCAGGATCTGTTCTTGAGTCTATGGCAGCCCAGGCAGTTGAACATAGGCAAGTCCAGTAAAGTGGAAGGAACCTTGGGCATGCATATAGCTATATCTTCAAGCACATGGATGGCACCCTCAAAGTAGCAAGACATCTTTTGTCTTTTCATTAATTTACTTGTGCTGCAAGAGGCAGTGGTCTTAAGTCCTCGATCAACACATCAGCATTGTGGTTTGGGAGATGGAGGCTGTGTATTTGTGGATCACTGAGATGGCTGGCTGTGTTTGTATGGCCTCTGTCTGCCCCTTTGCTGGGTCTCAATTTCTAGGTTGATATTGATATGGGGGATGGTATCTACAGGGATGTGGCTGAAATCTGTTTTAATTATTCTTAAATGTGGGAGTGTAGAGTCCCTAAGGTATGGAGAGTAGCCCTAGAATTTTTCATTGAGTGGAGAACATCATCAGTCTTGTCGGCAAAGACGCGCGTTTTATCCAAGGGTAGATCTATTTTATTTTGCAAGCCTCTGAGAAGTGCTGCAGTAGATAGCCAGGATGCCCAATGCATTACTACTGCCATGGCAGTTGTTCTTGTAGTAACGTCAGCCACTTCCATGGCAGTCTGAAGGGATGTACATGCTACCAGCTAGCCTTTGGTAAGTAATGCTTTGTACTGTTCCTTCTGCAATCTCTGGTGTCATCTGTGTGAGCTTCTCAAAGATGGAATGGTTTTAATTGGAGAGGAATGCAGAATAATTTGCCACTCTCATGAGTAGGGTGGAAGAGGACTAAACCCTTCTACCCATGAAGCCTGCTCTCATCCAGTCTTTGTTTTGAGGAGTTGATTGGAAGTTGGGTTGTTTGCTCCTCTGGTTTGCGGCATCTGTGATGAGTTAGGTGGTGGGTATGTGAATAGAAATTCCATTCCTTTTGAAGGGATATATTCTCTGTCTGCATTTATTTGTAGCTGGAATGGTTGCTGGTGCCTGCCATATAACATTGGTAGGATCCATGAGGGCAGCATCCATAGGGATGGTGATCTTAGAGGAGGCAGTGGTATATAAGATTTTTAGAAGTTTATGCTGAGATTCATTCACTTCTTTTAGTGGGATTTCCAGTGGCGGTGCTACTCTCTTGAAGAACTTATTGAACTGTTTTGGGTCATCCACAGGGCTGAAGGATGAGGGAATGACTGCATTATCAGAAGATGAAGAGGAATCATGGAGAGATGGCAGAGGATCATGATCTGCTTCTGATTCTACAGTTAGAGCATATTCAGATGGTGTGATGAAGTAAGAAAACCTCGTGGGTTACTATGGTTCTTCTTTTCTGTTCCTGTTCTTTGGTGATGGTATTCTGGTGATGGGACACAGGGGTGTGATAACTATAGGTACCACTAGGGGGGGAGAGGCTTTAGTGCGACCTTACCTGGACCCCCTGGGGGAGACAGGTTGTGGCCGGTTTAGACCAGGGGCAGGGCAGCTGGATAGAGAGGAGAACAAAGGGGAGAGAGGGGAAGAAGGAAGATGGAGGTTGGAGGGGCAGGACCTCCGGGGCTCGTCCTGGGGGTTTACTATCTGCCCTCCTAGGTGATCTGAGAGCCAACTGTCCTAGCTGCTGTGCAAAGTGGATTGCTAATAAACCCTCTGACTGCTACACTGGCTGAGTGTCACTGCTGATTGGGACGCCTGGGACCCTCGTAGGGGGAGGACCCCCCCCAAGGGAGACCAGACAGAGCAAGGATCGGACTCTCTGGGCCTGGATTTGGGAAGCTGGCTACAGGTAGCGTGGAGACCCTGGTGAATGGGAGAAAGCTCCACCGTAGCAGAATCCCTGGTGGGCTGTGAACAGAGGGGATCCAAGAGGCTTTTCTGGGTTCTCCGTGACAGATGGTTTGGGTGATGTAATAGGTGGAGGCTTGCTTGCTGGTTTATGGTAAGAATAAGCAGGACTGTAAATTGACTGATGATGTCCAGAGGACAATAAGCATGATTCCCAGTCTCTCCATTCCCTATGGTAGAGTAAGTGTGGATAGCACATGGTGGACTATGATGGTAAGTGTGCCTCAGCATTGGTGTATGTGATCTACAGTACCATGAGGGTCTGGTGGGAGAGGAGCATTCAGAAGAGAGTTGAGAACCTTCTACATCACTGGGGCGTGGAGAGTAAAAAGAAGAGCATATGCTGCAAGGTGGAGAGTGGTATATTTCTGAGCATCTAAGAGGGGACAAGTGATGTTCCTTCCTCGTTCTCTTACATGGAGATGGTGATCATGGTGCTGATAATTCTGGTTGAGTCTTGTCAAGGATTGCTGGTGCTGAGGTTTGTGATGGTTCCAGAGGTTTCATCGGCATTGAGGTCAGTGCCAAATGTGGAGAATGAGCCAAAGACAGCACCGTGTCTTTTAATAGGGACTGAATCAGTGCCATGTCTGCATGTGGAGCCAGGCTTTGGGCCGTAAATGTCTGTTTGGGCACCATCTGTTTCTTTGGTGCCAGATAAGAGGAGGGTGGTCATTTATGATGAGACCTCAACTCCTCTGGAGGAGCTTTTACTTCTCTCTCTTTAGTGGTCTGAGAGCTACCTGAGGAACCTGAAGCCTCTGAGGTAGGATGTTTCGGAGATTTTCTGTGATGTGAGTGTCCTGTTCTGGGTGCCACAGTCTTCATTGTGGAAGATGTTTTCTGTTTATGGCTGTGAAGTAAATCATCTCTGTGGTTCTCCTCTGGACCCGGATCTCAAGAGGGTCATAGCAGTTTTTCCATTAGGAAAAGTTTTAGTGGAGTTCTCCGTCTCTGTGCATGCTTTCTAGTACAGTAAAAGCATTTCTGGGGAACACGGGATTCTCCCAAACAACATACACAGAGTGTCCACTGTATGTTGGCATTGTGTTGTTGCATGTGGCATATCTTTTAAAGTCTGGAGAGCTGGGCATTCTATTATCTGAATATATAAACAACCAGAGGAGAAAAATATCTAACTAGGAGCATGGAGGAATTTTTTTTTAGGGCTAGAGGGGAAAAGGAAAATAGGTAAACTATGACTAAAAGTGGGTTTCTCTAATCTAAATTTTAGGATTTTGTGATGAAAACAGGAGAGTTGACGCTCCATGTTCAGCCAAGGACAGTTGAAAAGGAACTGAGGGAGATAGGCTGCACACATGCTCAAGACGCTCGGAGGCTGTCGCGAGACCCGTCAGCATGCATGCTGCCTCAGGAGCACTGCTAAAAGACTTCTGTGGAACAGCGCAGCATGTGA
Organism: Podocnemis expansa; assembly: GCA_007922195.1. Taxonomy (NCBI): domain Eukaryota; kingdom Metazoa; phylum Chordata; order Testudines; family Podocnemididae; genus Podocnemis; species Podocnemis expansa. The sequence continues at coordinate 19,301,133 of ML682056.1, read as the reverse complement.
CTACATCTAACATGGAGCACACACGGGGACATCATTCAAAGAAGAATGAGAATGTGGCTCAATTCACTTGTGGTGCCGAGATTGCTTAAGCAATACCATCTGGGTCACTGCAGGGCGCAGGTCACTGCAGGGCGCAGCACACTGGGCAGCGTCGGTGCCAGTGTTTTCACGGACCTTGTCACTGGTGCTGCTGTTGGTGATATTACGAAAGGTGGTGCCAACAGAGACAGCAAGCACACAAGCAGTTTCTGATACTATTTTAATAGGTGTGGATGACACCATGGTTGGCCTTTTTTTTTTTGTTGTTGTTGTTGTTGCTAGGTATGGTTTTCTCTGAGGTCGTATTGGCTCAGCAGAGGAGGCTTCAGGAGAGCCTTTGGAGTTTGATGGCATTGAAGCAGAGGGCAAGTTTGGAGCTTGGTTTGCTTTTTGCAAGTCTCTGTTAGATGAATTGGAGTCTCCTTTTCTTTTGGTCTTGGAAGACTGAGAACTCAGTGGCTTGTCTTTTTCTGTAGTTTTGCTCTCAGAAGCAGGTTGTAAAGGCTTCTTCATTAATAGGCAGGGACGTTACTGGATAGGAAAAAGACTCATGGCACAGGGCACCCCTGGCTCTGCCCCTGCCATGGGCCCCACCCCCAATAGCTCCGCCCTGTCCCCGGCCATATACCCAATAGATCCCACCTGAAACTGGAAGTCACAGGAAATTTTTGAATTGTGGAAGTTTCACATGAAATGGAAATTTTGGAAACATGGACATGTGATGTTTCTGAAAGGAAATATGCTCCCTGGGGCCATGCCAACTGATGACTAAAATTGAAATCATCAGTTTCCAGTCAGCAGCTGTCTAGGTATCAGGGCAGTCTGGCCACGTGAACTACCATGGATTATCCTGGTCCAATGTGTTTAGCCTCTGCACCACTCCCCCACCACACAGCGGCCCCATGCTCCTCTTCATGCCATGTTGCAGTACAACTCCTTCATACCCACCTGCATTAAAACTATTAAATGAGCAATCTTTCACTTCCAATGCTCCCTACGAATAAACAAAGGTGCTGGCAATTTCTCCTTAAAAGTACACAGACCATGTTAGGAAGACATAAAAATTCTCCTCGTGTCTGACAAGGCATATCACTTCCCATCTTCTCCAGGTTTCTGCTGCTGAATATCAGGAGTCAGAGAGCTCAGCAAATGGGAGTAGGAGGGAGGGTGGTGGATCAGGTCATCCCAGGGACTTCCAGCCAACCTGTTTAGGTTCCCCATTCACTGGAGAAGTGGATGGCATCTGGGTGCCCAGCTGAGACACAACACCCTGCTGACACACACTGAAGACACCTACTGCTGAGGTTCTCAAGCTTTAAAAATAGAGCCCACACCTTCCCTGAACTTTGCTGTAATGCTTGCCTCCCACTTTGAGAAGCAGCATGAGATTGTGGAGCCGAGTATGGGACGGGGAGCAGCACAGCAGCTCCAATTTCCCAGTATGTTTCTGCCCTGGCCCATGCACCTGGGCTGCACATGCCACAGGGAAGGAAATTTAAAAAGGCTCTGCCGGCTTCCAGGTGTATGCAGTCCAGGTAGGGGAAGTTGGGGAACTCACGAGGAAAGCAGGCAGGCCGGCTGGGGCAGTCAGTGCAGGGCCGCAAGCGGGATCACACCAAACTGGCAGACCCAGTCAGCCAGCCAGGCTGCTTGCCTTCTCCCTCCTCTTCAAATAGCCAAAGAGAAGACAATAGAGTGAACTGAAAACAAGGCAGAGAAGGCTCTTGCACTGTTCCCCCCATCCTGCCTGACTCCCAATCCCGCCTCCTGGGGAAACAAAGCAGAGAGGACTTAACAGCAAAAACTGAGCAAGTCTACTCTTACAGGAAAGACAGAGTCCAAACCAAAAATACAGCATTACTGGAACCACAGTATCCAACGCAAGACAGACAACACTACAGGTAATTCACAAGGAAGTACTGCAAGAAGATAAAGTAAAACAAGCAAGGAGTCTAGTGGGACTTTCAAAGAGTAACAAATTTATTTCTCTCTAGAGCAGGGGTCTCAAACACACAGCCTGTGGGCCGCACGCAGCCCCTAAAGCTCTTTCCTGTGGCCTGTGACAGCACGATCATTATTGATATTTGCAATATCGTTGTATGAAAAGGTTTCAGTCGTGCAGCGCTCTGGCTAACATACTAGTCCTCATGCAGCCCTCTACTCGTTTGCATGTGACCCTCATGGTGATTTGAGTTTGAAACCCCTGGTCTAGAGCTTTTGAGGGTGAAATCCCACTTTGTCAGCCACTTGAAAATGGTTTCCAAAATGGGATTTCACTCGTGATAAATAAATGTGTTAATCTTTAAAAGTACCACAGGACTGCTTGCTATTTTTACTGAATTAGATTAACATTGCTACCTTTCTGGAACTTGTCAGTAACAGGAAGGTTAACTTTGTGGCTTGCTGCCTGCTAGGTGTACTTATGCTACACACAATTCATAGGAGGGCAAAACTGAAGAGCAAAAAAACTAAATAGTATTTCCAGTCTGAAGAGCGGCCATGTAACAATGGCACTCAGTCATCAAAGGGGTCTGCTCTTCCAGGGTATTCATTTTCTGTAGCAGCAAAAGTCAGTTTTACCCTTTGTTCTCCTGCTTGCCCTGCAGAGCCAACTCCGATTCGATAGAGGGTGTTGGATTATTTTCTCTCTTGCTCATCACTGACAGCAATATTCATGATATACATCCTCTACACAACTGACTGTAATGAGACTGTTCACTTGTTTAAAGCCTCTGCTTACCCTTCCCCCCATCTCCCAAACCCCTCCTGACCGAGTTATATCTCCTTCCCAGCTCGACAGGCTCTCCACAGTGTGCACACACCTCACTTAGCTCCCAGTACAATCCTCTGTCCCTGGGCTATTTCACCTTCTTGCTTACCACTCACTGGGCTCCCAGGGCTGCAATTCACCCCCACCTCCCCTGAATCTCAGTTGGATCCTGCACTTTTTTAAATCTTCAGGCCCCCTGCCCCATCTTTAGAATTATTTGCTAAATTAAAGCACAGGTGCAACTGCATTTACCTACTGAATGTTACAGGGTAGCACTAGCACATGTGCCACTGGCCACTGAATTTGAAGACCATGGGCCTACTCAAGCTAGGTGTAACTCCAGGCAGAATTTAGCCTGTGCTATATGAGGAGATAGAAGAACAAAACCCAGCTATGTTCATATCTGTGGAGGAATGGCAGTGAGATAGCTAAGGGGGAAAAAAAAGTTATTTGTTATCTGAGCAAATTTGATACTGAAAGCATTGTGACCTAATGAACAAGGAGCTGCAGACACACATGGTAGTTTTATAATGTGTGCAGGGTCAGGGTTTGAGTGGCTGAACAGGATGCTCAAGAGGCACCAGTTTAAACTCAGAATGCCCTTTCTGAGGTTAGTATCAGGAGTTCTGTTGTAACCAGAACTGTATAAACTGGCAAAGTATTTGGTTTCTGGTTGGGAACTGGCTACAAGAGCCAGTCTTCATATTTGAAGCTTTTACTTTAAAGCTACATAAATAGCAAGCATTATTCCATTCTGGCTTTTTCAACGCAAGCCCAGAATTGAAACACATAGATTATGCAGACATGTCAACTCTTGCAAATTTATCATGAGTGACATTATTGGTAGGTAAAGCCTCACTCATGATCTCCCAACAGAACTCTCAAATCTCAGGATTTTTTTTCTGGAGCCCCAGTCTGTTAATAGCTCAGTCTTCTGTAGCCACAATGTAGGGACACAGATAAAATGAACAGACTTTACCTTTAAAGCATCTGTTAGGCAACACAGTGCATCTGTTCTTTAATATCATAACTAAAATAATTAACTCAGTTTAACAGACATTATAGCCAATATTCAACAAAGCTCCATACTGTAAATCTGGAGCTCTTTTTGTATTCTTGATGAAACTTCTTTTAGGTGTAACACTGTGTAATTTCATTTAAGTGTGTGAAAAAGATATGTGACTAAAGGGTCTGTGTGACGGGATCAGTTGACACGAGCCTGTCCTGATGAAATGCAAGTACCGCCTTAATGGCTGAACAATTCAAACTAATCCCTGGAAAGCAAGATGAAGAATCCACCACAGAAAGAGAAAAACAAAATACAGGATCAAAGTCATGTCTGCAAATGACTGGTGATCAATGATCATCACACAGAAGCCTTGAGGCAGCAAGACACAGCAAGTCCCATACACTTAGATGAGAGTCAGCAAGTATAAGAGATGGGTAAAAACATGAAAATTGTGTCTCTCATTCTGCAGCTGTCATCTTGGAGCATCAGATTCATTATCTATAGAGGGCTGGCTCCCTCCTTGTACCCAACATAGTTGGCCACTGGGCTGGCTCAAACAACCATAAGAGGACTGGCAATTATATCACACCAGCTTCCAGAATTTCATGGGTATCAATGTGTGTGTCTGTTTTTTTGGTATTTTTACATTTACAAATAAATGTGGCATACTGTCTTGCCCCTAAAACGATCCTGCTAGTCTTTTCTTTTTAAGTACAACAACTCCATTTCCTCCAGTCACCCTCTGCTTAATGTAAAACAATCCAACACACAAGAAAGCAACAATTTCAAGCACGGAATAATACTCAGAGCAGCATGTGGGGATGTTCAGCAGAATTCAACCTTACAAATAATATCACTGCTGATGAGGCTAAACCTCTGGTTCACCTGCTGCCCCAGCCTCAGGACTGAGGCAGCAAAGATGAGGGAGGGAGACCCTGTGGTTGGGCTAGGCTGGCTCCATGGTCGTGGGAGACCCCATGGTCAGATTAAGTAGCTCCACCACCTGAGCGTGGGGCAAGGGCAGGAGACCCCAGCCCAGCCCAGCCCTGACACCTGGGCATGGGGTTAGGGCAGGAGACCCCAGGATGGGCCAGACTGGCCCCACTGTCTGGGCAAAGGGTGAGGGTGGGAGACCCTGGCTCGGCTCCCCAGCCTCATCCCCTGGGTTGTTGGGAGCTCCCTGGCAAGGGCTGCCTCACAGCAGTCTAGCCACCAACCTGATCCCCAGAGCCATGAGACTGAGGAATGATCCCTGGCTCACCTGCCCTCTGCTAGCCTGACCCTGGCCCAGACAGAGGCTGAGGAACATCCCTCAGAGCACCCCAGGTCTGAGGTGGGGGCCTCCATCCTCAGGCCACCTGCCTCTGGGATCCATAGGCCATGGGGGGGGATCCATCCTGCACCCCTGGCGCCAGCTGGGACCTGGAGGCCATGAGGGGAATGCCCCTGGCCCGATCCAGGGCCCAGAACTAATGGGGGGACTCCCCTGGATTCAGCTGGGGCCAAGAGGCCAATCCCCCCCACCTGACCTCGGCCCCAGAGGACATGGGGGGAATCCCCCATGCCCAGCTCAGGACCCTGAAGCCTAGGGCATCCTCCTGGCCCCACCTGGGGCCCAGAGGTCTTGGGGCAATCCCCCTCACCTGACACAGAACCCAAAGGCTTAGGGACACCTCCCCCAGCCTCTCCCCAGGCCTGAGGGGCTGGGGGGTGATCCCCTCTCACCTGACCCAGAGCCCAGAGGCCTAGGGAGCAATCCCCTGGTCCCACTTGGGACCAGCCACCATGAGATGAAGCCCCCACAGCCCTTCCTCTCCCCACATGCCTGACCAGGGCCCCTCTACTCTCTTCACACATTATTGACCTGTACTGTGTGTTCCCAAGGTGGCCTGAAGGGAAGCTGTTGCTCCTGCTGCTACCAAGGCAGAGGAGGGATTTGAATCTCTTTCACTCTCTCCGCCCTCAGCTGCATGTGAATGAGCACTCCTGGCAGGCAGACTCCGACTGTGCTTGCCAGGGGGTGGGGGTGGAGATTTGTGGTCCTGCCTGGGAGATTTGGGGCACAGGTGCCGTGTGCCCAGTGACAGCAACACCTCTGCTGGTAGGAGTTTAAGCCTTAGCTCTCTGTTCATTGGGGTGCATGCCTTCAGTTTGGAGCAGTGACAGCATTTAGCTGTTACATGTCCCTCCCAAACATTTTCTGCAGAGGGAGTACCTGTCAGAAATTGGCATGGTGTCAATGCATTGTATGCAACTCTTAAAGACTCATGACTCAGGCATGACAATGTTTATAAACAGTAGACTAACTGAACAAACAAAAACTTTTGTTTTTAAAGCTAACTCAAAGTCACTAACTAACAACTATGACTAAAACAATGTCTTTTTTTCTATTTCTTTTCTAAAGGGAAGAAATTCTATGGAGTTCTGTTTCAGGCCAGGAGCAGCTGAGAAGGAACCGAGAGGACAGGCTACATGGATGACGACTGGCATACTCTTGGCAGTATGAGACGCTGCCTGTGCACACGCAGCTTGCAGATGCTGCTGCTGGAATCTCTGATCAATGGCGTTGTGGCAAGCTGACACCTGAAGCGTAGCACTCACAGGGAAAACACTCAAAGAAATTGATGTTCTGACTCTAGCCATATGGCAGTAAGAGGAAACTGAAGAGGTGGTGACCTGTGCAGACACAAGACCTTGGATGGACCCTGTGGGTGACTGCAATACATGCTGACATGTTTCCTGCTTCCACCCTGGATACATACATGATCCATCATCTACAGACACACCTTAAGATATAATCAGACCTGCTCCGATCCCTCAGACAGAGACCAACACTTATAAGATCTCTACCAAACATTCCTAAAACAACAGTACCCACCCAAGGACGTGAAAAAATGTATCAGCAGAGCCAGATGGGGACCCAACAGTCAACTACTATGGGACAGATCTGACAAAGGGAACAAGAGAACACCACTGGCCATCAACTACAGCCCCCAGCTAAAATCCCTCCAACACAAAGATAAAATCATAGAATATTAAGGCTGGAAGGAACCTCATGAGGTCATCTAGTCCAACCCCCTGCTAAAACCAAGTAGTTAATAGTAGTTAACAAATCACCCCTCACTCTTCTCTTCTGCATGCTAAAAAGCCAATCTCCTTCAGTCTCTCCTTGTAAGTCATGTACCCCAGCTCCCTGATCACTTTTGTTGCTCTGTTAGACACTTTCTAATTTGTCCACATCCTTTCTGTAGTGGGGAGCCCAAAACTGCACACAATATTCCAGATGAAGCCTCATGTGTGCCAAATAGAGGGGAATAATCATATCCCTTGATCTATTGGCAACACTTCTACTGATACAGCCCAACATGCTACTGGCCTTTTGGCAACAAGGGCACACCACTGACACATATCCAGCTTCCTGTCCACCATAAACCCCAGGTCCTTCTGTAGGCCCCAGCAGGGCCTGGGTAAAATAAACAGCAGACAATTGTTAGAAATGCAACCTTGTGAAACCATGAGAATTAAATTGGTGCCAACATTTATAAGAGGAAGGAGGCATTCAGTGACCCTGAGCAGCAAAGCAGGGTGACACTCTGGTTCCCCCCAACTAGATTAAATTGCAGCTGGTACAAAGAAGAATTATAAGTAAATAGTAGTGATAAAGTGGTAATGTAAACAGAGTAGAGATTTTTAACCAAACATTTTGGTATAATAATCATAGAATCATAG
>ML682056.1:19213130-19293186 GCA_007922195.1 Podocnemis expansa | reverse complement strand
CTTCCCCCTTCAGACCTAGTTTAAAGCCCTCCTCACTAGGTCAGCCAATCATATAGCCTTTTTGTTTAAGAAGCAGCAGTTATGTTTTGGTACAGTGGTTTTCAACCTTTTCCAGGCTGGGTACCCCTTTTTTATTTTAAAAAACACTGTGGCCCCCTGGTTGCATTTTTAATATGGTGGTGAGCCGCTGCGGGACAGAATGCGACCCCCACCACTCTAGGGGAACTCCCCAGGGCCCATTCCCCCCACCCCACTTGGCTGGAGCTCCTGCACCTGCCCCCCCTCCACCCTCCGGCTACTCTCATGAGCATAATCTAAGCATGCTCAGGGCATGGGAGTTTTAAACACTCCTGACATGGGGGAAGCTCTCTGCCAGCTGGAAGCCAGGGTCTCCACAGGAACCCAAGACTCTGGTGGCATCCAGCCCCAGCTTCCAGCCTGCCTCCAGATCCTTTGGAGCCACTCTGCAACCCCCCCAGGGGTCCATGGACCCCAGGTTGGGAACCACTGTTTCGGTATTTAAACTGCTGATGAACTAGCCTCAAGGAGTGATTGAGATGATATGCATGGGCAGTTCATGGGGGTGAGAAGTACCAAACCTAGACAAGGATGATCCAGATGGCTGAAGAATGAGATAACATCAACAGGAGATGGCGGCTATAAAAAAAAATCAACATATCAGAATACTTCGGTGCCATGTTTGTTAACATCAAGGTTGGAAGTGACGTGACAGCCTCATCATAATATGCAGTTTTGGCCCTATAAAAGGGTGAGGAAAATGAAGGACTTTGGATCTGTTTTGCATATCCCAAGGAGCATTGTGTTGTGACCAACTGGATCCCACTCCACCACTCAAGTTCAGCTGCCTGGCCAGTAGGCCTGACTCGAGCAACGTTGAGACTGGTAACTATCTCCTTCCTGCAGAACTTGTGTGAGTGTGTCTGTGTTTTAGGTAAGACAAATTCTTCTGCACGAGCAATAAACATTTCTCTTTGCCTTATCCCTTGCATAAGATCTTGTTACTCATTTCTTAATCTAACACTTCTCTACAGAGCTGCTACTTAGCCAGTCAGTCCCCAGCATGTAGTAGTACATGGGATTTTTCCATCCTAAGTGCAGGACTTTGTACTTGTCCTAATTGGACCTCATGAGATTTCATTTGGCCCAATGCTACAATCTGTCTAAGTTTCCCTGAATCCTATCTCTACACTCCAGCGTATCTACTATTCCCCCCCAGCTTGGTGTCATCCACAAACTTACTTAGCATGCAATCTATTCCATCATCCAGACCATTAATGAAGATGTTTGGGGGTTGGACTAGATGACCTCATGACATCCCTTCCAACCCTATGATTGTATACTGAACAAAATTGTTCCCAGGACTGATTCCTGTGGCACTGCTTGTTACTGGTTGTCAACTAGACATTGAGCCATTGATGCCTACCCACTGAACCTGATGATCTAGCCAGCATTCTATCCACCTTATGGTCCATTCATCCAAACCATACTTCCTTAACCTGCTGACAAGAATGCTGTGGGAAACCACACTAAAATACTACAACCTACCTTACATGATGATCCCACTCTCTCTCAAGCCTTGGGAGACAGGCCAATCATTGCTTATAGACAGCCCCCCAACCTGAAGCAAATACTCATCATCAACTGAACACCATAGAATAAGAACGTTAACCCTGGGGCCTGTTCCTACAAGAAATCCCAATGCCAACTGTGCTCACACATAGACTCTAGTGGTATCATCCCAGGTCCCAACCACATCAGTCACATCGTCAGGAGCTCGCTTACCTGCACATCCCACTAATATGGTATGTGCCATCATATACTAGCAATGCCTCTCTGCCATGTAAATTGATCAAACCAGACTGTCCATAAGCAAAAGAATAAACAGGCAAAACTCAGACGTGAAAAACAGCAACATCCATAAACCCGTATAAGAACACTTTAATTTTCCTGGACACTGTTATGAGATTTGTATGAGACCACAAACTTGTGAGCATAAGTGACTCCATCTTAGCATTGTTCCCTTAGTATTATGTTAACCTCTAGCCTGACTAACAAAAGTATAGAGCCCCTCACATCCTTGAACAGTCTATAAGCAGGAGATTAGGGAAACTGCACCAGTCTCGAGGTCACCTATTAATCAACAATTTCTCTTGTTTATTACATTCCCAGCCTCCGAGGAGCCAGCCTGACCTTCTTTACTAATTCTCCTATCTTATATGAATATGTATGAAAACTATCCCTATATGGCACTAATACATGTATTAATCTTGTTTACATTGAATATATTAACCATTTTTAGATTTCCTTGAATCAAGTTGTTGTACCTGGGTATAAAAGTCTTTTAGCACCGGTCCTTCGGGGCCGGCCGCACTCAGTAGCTCTGAGTGTCAATAAACTTGTGATTCTTCCTCCTGTTGTCCGGCTCCTTCATTGACCAGAGCAGAGAACGAGCTTTTCTCTCAACAACACTCACTAGCAGACTTGAAAGTCTCCATACTTCAATAAAAAAAGACTTCAGCATGAAACTGCAGAGCTGGGACTGATTTGCAAACTTGACACAATCAGACTGGGTCTGAATATGGACTTAAGACTCGTTAGCACATTTAAAAAAATAAGTGTCCCTGTTCACACATTCTCATCTTCTAATCAAGTGGTATGAATGGGTGTCATCTACTCTAACTGAATTGATTTTGTTAACACTTGCCCTCCTTCATCCTAGCATGTGTATATATACACCTCTCAACTATAGCTTCCACTTCATGCATCTGACGAAGCAGGTTGGAGCCCCCAAAAGCTTAAGCCTAAAGAAATGTGTTAGTCATTAAGGTGCCAAAGGACTCTTGTTGTTTTTTGATGTTCACAGACTAATACAGCTACCACTCTCTGCATTTCTCTGAAACCCACTGCATTTTAAAACCACCCCTGTACCGAGACTATTCCAGTAACAGAGGCAGGAACTGTAATACCAGTGTGAAATTCATTACATCTCCTATTAGCTTTGCTTAGTCGCTTCTGCCGAGAATTAGGGGAACTGGATAGGGAGAAGCAAAGAGATCTTGGCATGGATGAGTATGGGTTAAACAAAATGGGGAGGGAACAGTTGCAAGAGGACTGAAAAAGAGGGTGATAGGGGAAAACAAGAGAATTGAGTAAGGATATGACAAAGAGGAACAGACTAAAAAAAGTGAGGGCTGGCCTTGTGGGCCATATTGAGGAGTCAAGACCAATAGAGTCTCTTGCTTCTAATTCCGGGACATGCAGCAAAGAGAACACATGTGGCTCAAGGGAAAGAAGAGGATCAATGTTATTCACTAGCAACCACCTCATACTCAGCACTACCATGAGTTCTGAAAGAACTACTTCCAGGGTCATCTTTATGCTAGACCATTGGTGGGGAAGCAATGAGCTCCAAAGCTTATATCTCAAGATGAAATGACATTTGCAATACCCCAAATATAATCATTTCATCATATCCCACTTCAGAAAAGAGCTGCCTATCAAGCCAATACCAATGTCTGTGAAGCCAAACCATTAACAGAAAGTGATCTGTGCTTGACTAACCTGTTCCACTCTCAACATGTCGATAATCTGGTCAAACAAGGGGGTTCGCAGCAAGTCTCGGTGAATTAATAGTGTTTCCAGAGCATTACAAGCAGCAGGATATTCACACTTTGAATCTCTGACTAGGGATAAACAATGGACAACTGGTTACATACGACTTCACATACCTTAAAGAGGTGCTGAAAAGCAGATGAGCTACAGTTCTGTTGACCATATCATGCATTCCATATCCAAAACTCAGTCTAACCGATCAGAAAGAAAAGTCATCTTCCATCTTACCTATTCGTGTGACCTTCTCTACACTGGCCTCTGTATCAACATATACATGGCAGATTCCCTCACTGTGCCCCATAACTGGGATTCCTTTAGCAGCTTTCTGGATATCTCTAACCAACTGAGAAGAGCCACGTGGAATGATCAAATCAATCAGTTTATCCAAATGACAAAGATCCTCTACTTCCTCTCTGGTGTTCACCTGAAGCAACGAAGGCAAGACATTATTATAGACTTTCACAAAGTGAGTTCAGATGATGAAGTACTCTGAGCACAACAATGCTTGGAAAGTACTCTATGTATAGGGCATAAACATTGTGACAAATTCTAGATTCATTTATAGGCACTCACCAGCTGCACTGCATCCTTGACCCCATGGATGGAAAGTGCTTCCTGTGTTAGGTGGTGAAGGATTTGATTGCTATGTGCTGCCTCTTTCCCTCCTTTAAGCAATAAGCCATTTCCACTGGCAATGGCCAAAGCAGAGACCTGTCAAAAAGGGAGAGAAGAAATTAGAACCAATATATCTATCAAATCAGATGCCATAAGATTCTCTGTCTTCTTTCTCTGAAGATCTGTTAGGTACCAAGCAGACACAGCTCCTGGGCTGAAAATGTAATGTATTGCAGAAACAAGCCCCTAATTTCAAAAATATCATTGGCAAGTGCTGATGGACACAAATTTACACTAAAACTCATGTATGAGATGAAAGTTTGCTACAGGTATGGACTACCTTCTGAAACCTTCCATGGGATATTAAGTGTTGAGCTTTCAAAAGTATTTGAGATTAAAGGACATTGTCAGGGATAAGAGTTGACCCATACTCCCCTATTAAAGAGCTAAGTTAATTAACTGCCATCTGAGAAAGCACCTAGTTCAGACAGGAATTAAAACAATCTTTGATATTTCAGAGTGCAAACAACAGAGCCTGACTACGGTGAATGAGTTTCAGAACTAACCAGCTGGCAGCTCATGGTGCAGTTATGTACTAATACTAATGCATTGTATTAAACTGAGATTCTCAAGTCCATTATTATCACTTTGCTCCACTCATTCTCACCAGAAGTGGCCAATGAAGAGCACAAGTGCAGGATGACCTCCTTTTCTACTCTGTTGCCTACAATAAAAAAAAAGTTTTCAAAGACCTATTATATAGGGTAACTGATAGGAAAAAGAAATGAACAAGATGCGCCTTGCATCGTCATCCTCACTTTATGTTTCAGATCAAGGCCAGAAGGCACATCACAGAGCACAGTGGTTGTCAAAGTATGGGTTACAACCCAGCAGCGGGTCACAGACTGCAGGTTTTGGGTCACCGGCAGGAAAGATGTGCGGGGGGGGGGGGGGGGGGGCGACCCCTCGCTGATCTGCAGACCTGATCCCATGTCTTACACTCCCTTGCATTTATTTTCATCCCATTTTGTAAGTTCCCCTGTCTTCAAAACACCTGACAAAGTGGGATTTTCTCCCATGAAAGCTTACATGACAAATAAATCTGTTTGTCTTTAAGTGCCACAGGACTCCTTCCTTTTTTGGCTGAACTAGACTAACACAGCTGCCCCTTTGGAAATAGGCAATGTTGTAACATAGCATCACCCTTCAGCAGAGAGCACTGAGACAAACACCAGGGGATGTGAGTTGTTAGGATTAACAGTGAGGTGCTAATTGTCATTCAAACAATCTCTATGCCTCCTGTCTGAGCCAGGTTATCTTTGGGCTTCGCTCACCCATATGAAAAGGACTGAGGTCACTGGCAAGCAACCTTTTTGGTTTTTTATCAATAGACCCAATGAAGTAAAGAAAAAACTTTGAACACCCCCCTATTCCACCATTTCTGGGATCTGGGGATTGCAGTTATTTTTGCAAATTAGGACTTCCCTCTTTTTTCAGTGGACTGAGAATCCCCATGCTTGCAACAAAAGTTATAACTTGTAGATTTTAATAACTCTTTCCAGAGATTTTTTTGACTGGTAATTAAACAGAGAAGAGAAAAGCAAACTGTTCTAGTAGGCGCCTGTGTTAGAAAGTATGGTATTTTTTCTACAATTAGAAAGCCTAAGTAACAGAATAAAATCCAGCTCAGGGATGTATCTGCTGGAAGGAGAAGTTTAAGCTGTACACAGACCTGGCCTTGCAGGAGGATGACTTAACTTTTCTGGGGAACAAGGTTGAGAGATCTGTAGTCCACTAAAGCTCACCCCTGCTTCCAGTCTCACAGCAGTCCTGGAAAACTACTGTACCCCACAGCAGAGTGAAACTGTGAAGCAACACAGGTTATAACAAGGTCCCAATCTGAAGGAAAGTGGATAGCCCCATCATGTTGCTGCATTTTGCACCCTGACAGTGACAGAGGTCACCAGACCAAGCACAGAGGGCTAGCATCCCTTCAATCACAATATTGTGGACAACTGTTTGTTCATGGAAACTCATGCAGACCGAGGGAGCAGATGAAGAGCAGAGGTGAAAGTGGAACCCAGAGGGGCTGCTTCTGTTCCTGGGCTTTGGCAGTGGAGAAGGGAGCAGGACGTGGAGGGACTCAGACAGGCTCAGCAGCAGACAGGATCTTCCAGGGCCTCTCCTTCCAGCCTGGCATTGGCTCTCTTCTCCTTCCCATCTCAGCACTTTCATCTAATTTCTCCATCCGGGATTACACCTCCACAGCTTTTTTTCAGTGGGGGGTTACCACATGGCAGAGGGGTCTGGAGCTGAGTCCCAAGGAAGAAAGTTTGACAACCACTGCATTAGAGCATCTGCTCAGAGCTTCCATATGACAGTCCACAGAATTTCACCCAGTTATTCCTGTATTCAGCCCAATAACTTGTTCAATTAGAGCATATCTTCCATAAGGCAGTGTCTATTTGAAGGAACCAGGAGATGGAGAATCCACATGTCCTTTGGTAGTTTGCTCCAATGATTAGTCACTCTCACTGTTAAAAAGTTGTGCCTTACTTTTAATTTGAATTTTTCTAGCTTTAATTTCCAACCATTTGTTTCTTATTTTGCCTTTCTATGCTAATTTAAAGAGCTCTTTTATACCAAGTATTGTCTCCCAGTGAAGGCACTTATACACTACAATCAAGTCATGTCTCAATCTTTTACATGTTCTATTCTTCCTTTTTCACATGCAACTCTGCTTTGTCTTTAGATTGTAAACATCTTTGGAAGTATGGATTGTGAAATACTATGAGTCTATGCAGTGGAGTGCCTAGCACAGGTCTGTCCAACCTGCAGCCCGGGGGCCAGACTCCAGCCCCCCAAGGGCTTCCGTCCTGCCCATGGAGTGCTGCTGCAAGAGCCTGGGAGCTGGGGCTGGTCAGGGCCCTTGTCAATTTCCCATCCTGCGCACAGCACAGCCACAGGAAGGCATGGCATGGCTGGAGAGCTAACCAGGGGCTGGATTCAGCTCCTTTCGAGTGAGCAGGAAGCAGGTAAAGGGAGAGTGCCCTGAGCAGTTTAAAATTCTGATGTGGACATCCCCCACATCCCTAACTGCAGCACCCCTGTCTTTCCCCTGACCTTAGTGGCAAAGCTCTTCTGTAGAGATTGCTACCCATCAATGCTTCTGGTACAGAGATGCCCAATGCCAAAACCTGTGACCCCTGCAGAACTGCCAGGGTTTCGGTCCTGTCTCCAGCTAACGCTGTTCTCCTCCCCCTCTCCCCAGCACTCCTTAGCAGGGAGTGAGGAGAACAGAGTTGGTGGGGTCCCTGTCAGGAAGCAGCTGAGTCCTGCCACTCAGCTGCTCTGCTCCAACCTCACGCTTTCTTTCTCTCCCAGCGTCTGCCATGCTCCCATCCTGCCTTCCTCCCTCACACGGGTACCCCTGCCCCCTTGTCCTCTATACACAGTGCAAGTAAAAGCAATGGCAAATATCACACTAATTATTTTATTAAAGTTTATTAATAAGATTGATTTCTATATCTTATCAAAAACTTTCTCATCGCCCCCCCACCCAAAAAGGGTGGCCACCCCTGGATTATGCCTTCCAATGGGCAAAGGGCTACTGAACAGAGATAAAAGACAGTTGTTTACCTGTAGCTATTGTTCTTCAAGATGTGATACTTATGTCCATTCCACTTATGTGCATACCTGCGCTGCATGCATAAGCTGCTGGAAGAGTTTTCTCTCAGGGTTCGCTGCGGAGCCCCCTAGAGTGGCGCTTCTGTGGCACACTATATAAGCTCCAGCCCACCCTTCTTTCCCCAGTTCCTTCTTGCCAGACGTCTGACAGAAGGGAATGTGGATGGATGTGGAATGGACATGAGCAACACATTTCAAAGAACAATTACAGGTCAGCAACCGAGTTCCAAAGGGGAAGCCGTGTGAGTGTAGTTCAGCAAAACAAGCAAGGAGTCCTGTGGCACTTAAAGACTAACACATTTATTTCTCTCATGAGCTTTTGTGGGAGAAAATCCCACTTTGTCAGGCACTTTGAAGATGGAGGAACTTAAAGAATGGGATGAAAAAAAATGCAGAGAAGTGTAAGTCATGGGATCAGGTCATACTGTAACAGCAAATCAAAGCAGTTGTTAAGAGTCAAAAACTGGGAACCAGCAGATAGAGAAAGGTGAAGTCAAATCACCTGTTGTAATGGGAAAAGAATACATAGTCACAATTTAATCCTGCTTTCAAACAATTGAATCTGTATATAATTTCCAGTTCTGCTCTTTCTCTTTGAAGTCTTGATGTCTGACTGCAGGGGTAGGCAACCTCTGGAATGTGTGCTGATAGTGGCACCTGAGCCCATTCAAAGCACCCTCTGCAGTACCACAGAATTTGCCACTCCCGCACCAAAAGCCACTCTGGGCAGCTTCCTTCGGGTGCAGCTGGGACACACACAGCCCCCCCCCCCCCCATGCCTATACCTCCATGTGACACAGAAAAAAAACTGCCTGGACTGGCTCCTCTCTGTAGTGTGATGCTCCCCAGAGAAGCCACTCTGGGCAGCTTCTTTCTGCAGAATGCCTGGGAACTCCTGAAAAGAGCTGCTTCTTTTTCTGGCATGTCTGAGGACCCCGTCCCCAGGCGCACTGCCAAGATTAGTCACTCTGGGCGACTTCTTTCCATGGCATGCCTGAGAAGTGGTCCCCTGCTCCAGTTGTGACTGCTGCTGAATTTTCAGGCAGCCACTACATTTTTTCAGCAGAGATAGCTGCCAGCACCAGCTGAAGGTCGGGGAGGAAGGACCGGCACAGGGGTCAGCAAAGGTTGCTGACCCTGTCTTACCGACTTGCTTGAGCACAGCTGTTAACAAATCATCAACAGAGTGATTAGGAAGACTGAAGACTGGTTTTTGAGTGTTGTGATTTCTGATGTCAGTTTTGTGCCCATTTATTCTTTTGCGCAGAGACTGTCCTGTTTGTCCAGTGGTGTGGGGAGCATTCTTATCTTCTTGAAGTGATTGCTCATGTATATTCCATTTAGATGATTTCCAAGCCTAACCATTTACAGAGAAGGGGTTGGATGGCACACTCTTGCAGAATGCAAGACTGCCAGACCATACACTGCTACCCCCTAGCTTGTTGCATGAGGGCATAGGATGATGTACAGACGTGCACCAGTGACCATGCAGCAGCTCTGCAGACGTCCAGGATTGGGATGTTGGCCAGAAAGTCTGCCAGTGATGCCTGTGCAAGGTAGTAGCACTCCTTAATGCAGGCTGTAATCCAGGAGGAGATGCACTGCAATGAGACAGGTTGATACTTCACATCCAGTTGGCCACTGCTACAGACAGCTGTGATGTCTTCTGGGAAGGTTTGATTCTGGATAGAATTACAACTCCTATCTGACATCAAGCGAGTGGAGGCGGCATCCACTGTCACTCACGCACGGCTTGGCACACAAGACAGGAGGAAAATGCCCCAGTTGGTGTGGAAATCTGATGTCAGATGGGGGCAGGAGCATCCCTGGACTGGAAAAAGACCCAGTGCTTGGGCACTGGGACACGGGGCTCGTGCGCTGTAAGTGTACCGCCACCGCGGACCTGGGGCTCTAGCCCTGGGACTTGGGGGCTCGAGCCCTGTAAGCCTGGCACCAGTGACACCCCTGGAAGGCAGTAGTACCTTGTCTTTGAAGAAGACTGTGTATAGTAGTTAGGAAGTTAGCACCTGCAGTTCTGACATCCGCCTAGCTGAGGTTACAGCCACCAGAAAAGTCACTTTCCAGAGATAGACAGAGGAGAGGCCAGGATGCCAGAAGTTCAAAGGCAGGTGGGGGCATCAGTCTTGAGAGCACTAGGTTAAGGTCCCACTGGGCCATGGGAGCACATGACAGTGGGAACAGCCTGTCCAGTCCGTTCAGGAATCATTTAACCAAAGGATTAGAAAAAACTGAGCTCCCCACCTTCTCCAGGTGGAACGCTGAGATTCCAGTCCAATGGACCTTCATAAGGAGGCTGAGGGTTCTGGGTCCTTCAGATGCAGGGGATAGTCAAGAACCCAATGGGGGAGGGATGCTGGCAGCTCTCACTACAAAAAACAACAAGGAGTTGTGCGGCACTTAAAGTGCCACACAACTCCTTGTTGTTTTTTTACTGGACTAAACTAACACGGCTATCCCTTTTGAAGCTCTCACTACTCCTGGCTGGCAGGCTCTGTGTGAATCTGTGCTGCTGCCAGGGCTGAGATCTGGGGCACTGGCGGGGGACACACAGGGCTCGTGCCCACTGCCAGCAACACCCTGTGATGAGCTACTTCAGTTCAAACCAAATTAAAGCATCAAGAAAAACAAGATTGTGACTAGAAAGGACTAACTTAAGGAAATTATGGGAATTAGTTAGGGAAGTGGACTGGGTTGAAGAACTCATGAATGGAGAGGTGAAAGAGACTTGGAATTGGCTTCAAGTCAAAGCTGCAGGAACTATCTGAAGCCTGCATTCCAAGGAAGGGGAAAAAATTCATATGCAACAGTTGTAGAAGATGTGGAAGATGGGTGGGATCAGCAAGGAAATCTACCTCTCAGAGGTAAGAATATGTAGCGATAAAGTGGGAAAGGAGAAAGGTCAAGCAGAGCTGGACCTTGTGAAGAGAATTAAAACAAAAAGTAAAAGGTTTCTTAGCCATGGAAATAGGATGAAAATAAAAAGGAAGAAGTGGGATTGCTAAAAAATGGTGACAGGAAGGAGGTCAAGGATAATCTGGGAATGGCCAAATATCTAAATAAGTGCTTTGCCCATTTTTAATGAGTGATGATGAGCTTAGGGACAGAGGCAGGGTAGCTAATGGGAATGAGGATATGGAAGTGGAAATCACCATAGCTGAGGTAGAAGCCAAACTCAAGCTTCTTGATGGGACCAAATTGGGGGGCCTGGATAATCTCCAGATGAGGATATAAAAAGGAACTAGTGCAAGAAACTGCCAGCCCATTATCAAGGATTTTTAATGAATCTATAAAATCAAGGCTGTATCATATGACTAGAAAATTGCTATAGTTCCCATTGTCAAGAAAGGGAATAAAAGTGAGCTGGGTAACTACATGCCTGTTAGTTTGACCTTGGTAGTATGCAAGGTCTTGGAGAAAATTTTGTAAGAGCAAGCACTGGAAGACATCAAGGCTAACGGTAACTGGGATAAACTGCAACACGGCTTTACAAAGGTAGATCGTGCCAGACCAACCTGATATTACTTTTGAGGATAAGATTTTTGAGGTAACAGATTTTTTGGATAAGGAACTGGTTAAAAAGGAGACTACAGCGGGTCATACTGAAGGGTGAACTGTCAACCCGGAAGGAGGTTACTAGTGGAGTTCCTCAGGGATCAGTCTTGGGACTGAGCTTGTATAACCTTTTTGTTACTGACCATGGCACAAAAAGTGGGACTGTGCTAATAAGTCTGCAGAGGACACCACGTTGAGGGGTATTGCCAATACAGAGGAGGATTGGCATATAATACAGAATGATCTGGATGACCTTATAAAATGGAATACTAGGAACAGGATGAAATTAATAACAGGAAGTACAAGGCCATGCATCAAGGGACAAACAACAAGAATTTTTCTTGTAAACTGGAGATGCATCAGTTGGAAGTGACAGGGGAAGAAAAGGATCTGGGAAGTACTGGTCGATCACAGGATGACCAAGACCCCTCAAATTTGATGTGGCTGTATAAAAAGCTAATGCAGAGGTATTTCTAGTAGAGATAGGGAGGTGTTAGTACTGTAATACAAAGTGCTGGTAAGACCACGTCTGTAATATTGTATGCAGTTCTGCTCCCCTATGTTTAACAAAGATGAAGTCTTATTGGAACAGGTGCAGAGAAGGGTTACAAGAATGATCCATGGAATGGAAAAGCTGCTGTATGAGAGGAAACTTAAAGAGCTTAGCATGCTTAACCTAACCAAAGTAAGCTGAGGGGAGATATGATCGTTCTCTAGAAATACATCAGAGGGATAAATACCAGGAAGGGAAAGGAATTATTTGAATACAGCATCAATCTGGAAACTAGAACAAATGGATACAAATTATACATCAGAAAATTTAGCCTTGAAATTAGATGCAGGTTTCTAACCATCAGAGGAATAAAGTTCTGGAATACCCGTCCAAGGCCAGCTGTGGGTACAAAAAACATAACTGTCTTCAAAACTGTACTTGTTAAGTTTATGGAGGGAATGGTATGATGGGACAGCCTAAGTTGGCAACAGACTGAGTTTTGACTACTGGTGGTGGATATACCAGTGGCCTGAGAAAGGAAGTTGGATGGGGTGGGTTCTGCTTTCTTAAAGGGAATTCTCTCTTGAGTGACTGGCTGGTGAGACTTGCCCATAGGCTAATAGGTTTAACCGACTGCTATATCTGCAGTCAGGAGAGAATTTTTTCTCGGGCATATTGGCTAGAGCTCTGGGGGTTTTTCACTTTCCTCTGTAGTATAGGGCATAGCTCATTTGCTGGTGGATTCTTTGCATCTTAGTCTTTAAATCACCATTTGAAGACTTTAACAACTCAGTCATGGGATAGAGGTTTGGGGTGGACCAAGTTTTGTCGCCTTCATTGTGCAGGAGGTCACAAATGATCATATATATTGGCCCCTTCTGACCTGCAAGTCTATGAGTTTGAGCAGAGCTTCTCTGTAAGGTTCAGCTGGGGATGTTCAAGGCCGTGAGGTGGAGGAAGTGGAGTTCTGGATGTCTCTGTCTGCCATGATCTTGAGTCAC
Organism: Podocnemis expansa; assembly: GCA_007922195.1. Lineage (NCBI taxonomy): Eukaryota > Metazoa > Chordata > Testudines > Podocnemididae > Podocnemis > Podocnemis expansa. The sequence goes on along the minus strand of ML682056.1, from coordinate 19,280,184 downwards.
AAGGTCTGGAAACTGGGACAAGGTGTTTGGATGGTCAACCGACAGACTAAGCAGCATGGTGAGCTAGTGGTGATGCACACAAGCTGGGGCTATTGGGATCACCGCCTCCAAATTTTGCCTTGCCTTCATTAACACCCTGTGGACAAGGGTTTCAGCTGAAAGGCATAAACCAGACCATCCATCCAGCTGATCAGGAATGCACCTGCTATGGAACCTGGTTCCTGCCCCTGGAAGGAGCAGAACCTCCTACATTTCTTGTTGGACTGGGAAGCAAACAGGTCCACTTGGGGAGTGACCCACTTCTGAAACATCTCTCTAGAACATTCTAACGAAGTGACCGCCTGTGTGTGAGGCATGTCCTGCTGAGGCTATCCACCAGCCTGTTTCAACAGCCAGGTAAGTACAACGCTATCGGATGGATGAAGTGAACAATGCAAAATTCACAGAGCTAGGATTTCCTTGCACAGAAGAGAAGAACGATCTCCACCCTGTTTATATAAAACATTGCTGTCATATTGTCCATCCTGACCAACACCATTCTTCCCTCTAGATCAGTGGTTCCCAACTGGTGGTTGTCCATGGAGTTATTGCAAGGGGTCTGTGGAGCTAGGACTATTTAAAGTCTTCCAAGCTATGCAGTCCATGTGCCTGGGCTGCGTAGAGTGGGAAAACCCTGCTGCAGCAGTAGACTGTATCGGGGGGGCGGGGGGGAGTTGGGGAGGGCAGCTCTTGGGCTAGGCTAGATCCTGGCAGTGGCATCTCTGCTCCCTGGATCCCTGCAGCAGCAGCACAGCTGGGGCTGGATCATCCTGGCAGTGGTACCACTCCCTGACAATGTAAGGGGGCACTGGCTGGTGGGGTCAGGGATGGGCAGCCACCAGGGAAAGGGAGTGGGGCAAGCTGGCGGTAGGGCAGGTGGGTTAGGGTAGGATTTAGGAGGGGCAGGGCCAGGGGGACCAGGCAAGCCAGCAGTAGGGCAGGTGGGTTAGGGTGGAATTTGGGAGGGGTTGGGCCAGCTGGGGGACCAGGTAAGCCTGCAGCAGGGCAGGTGGAGCTGGCGTTGTGGCAGCCCCACGCAAGGCCTAGAAGCCCTGGTGGCAAGTGGCCAAGACTGGCCTGGCTCTGTCCTTGGTGCCCAGGAAGGGTAGCTGCCTCCCACTACCCACAGAACCACCAACCCCCATGCAAACAGTTATTCCCCCCCCTTCCCCGCCTGCTGGTCTTCCTTCTCTCCCTCCCATCCACATGTCTACTTGCTGGCAGCCAGAGGCCAGAGTTGGTGGCTTTTTTATGCCTGCTGCAGCCCTGGGGACATTGTGTGTCTTTCAAAACCCACATGGTGGAGAGGAGAGAACTGATGTTTTACTTCTTAAAAATGTGGCTTGTTAGATCTCTCAAATTATGCAGAGTTGAGTTGGGCAAAAATAGGATGGGAAACATCCAAGGAAAATCTAGGGTGCAACATAAACAGGGGCTAGTGTGAGTACTTGAATAGCTAACAGTTTTCTTCTGAGTTGAGTGAGTTCCTGCTCTGACAATAGTTCAGGGTATTGTGTTTGTTGGAAGGGTCATCAGTTCAGTTTGGGATTTTCAGTACTTGTCTTAAGAATGAATAAAAGCGAATTCTCAACTAGTATAATGTTCAAGCTCTGAAAACTGAAGGCATTTGTAGCCTATATGTATGAAATGTGTTGATTCAGTCTCTGAAAACAGAGTTCACTAAGAAGAGAACAATATGATCCTTGATTTCCTATTTAAAATGAGAATGGTTTAAACGTGCCTTCAAGACAACAGCAGCTTTAACTTTATAGGTTGCTACACCATGCATTGCAGTCAAACTATACAAAATGTAGCTCCCTCTTCAGTGTCTGGTCACTTCTCCCAAGCTGCTATTCTGAATATCTCATTCACATTTTTCCAGAACCGCCTCTGTGCCTTTCCTAAATCCAGAACTCCCTTTCTGATCCCATCCTGCTTCCAAATACCTCCTCTAAATTCTTCACAAAGGAAGCTTAGCGTGGTTTCTTTTAAAAAGTACAGTGCTGTTGTCACAAGCAGCCATGTGTTTATATTTTTGCTGTCATCCTACTCTCAACAGGGTGGTTTGATTTATGTCAGTCATTAAATTCAGCAGCAGGAAATCTTGATCAATAATCAAGCCTGGTTTTTATTTGTGCTTTTTAGCTGTTTCCTCGAGAGCGGTTGATTCACTTCTGCCAGTTTAGGGATTTGAAGATTTTTTGAAACAAACATTCTTCTTGATTATTTTTATTTAAATTATCTCACTGTATTTATGTTTTGGTCTTACCATGGCTTGTCATAATTTTAAGTAGCTTTATTCATAAAAAGAAAATGTGTTTAAACAATGTTTTGGGTTTTTCACTCCTTTGATGATTAGTTGCTCTTGAAAGTGGGAACCTGATGACATTGAAATTTCAACGTGTGTATTGTCTGCAAAATAATAAACTCAAAAGTTTATGCAAAGTGTCCAATTATGTTGTTCTCTTCTAATATATGCTTCACTTGTATAGTTTCATCCTCAAAAGGCATCAAAGCATTTTAAAAAGAATAAATTAATCTTCAGAATACTCCTTCCAGGAAAGAAGGTGTCATTTCCATTTTGCAGATGATTAAAATGAGGTGCAGAAAGGTTATGTCAGCCTGAAAGTACAACTATTATATCAGTCAGCAAAATTTTTTGACATTACAAAGGGGTTCTCAGACTTTAAAGGTTGGGAACCATTGCTCTAGATGACATTGGAAGGCTTGACATGTCAGGAGTACCACTCTCAGCTCCTTCACGTTGATGTGGTACAGCATGTCCCTTTGGCTCCAAATGCCCCGAGTCATGAAAGTCCCCAGGTAGGTGCCTCAGCCCAGATATAAGGCATCTGTAACTAGACAGACAGAGGGCTGAGGGGCTTGGAAAAGAATCCCTCTGCATGCCCAGAGTTGCGTCACCACCAAAGAGTGTGCAGAAAGGATGGTAGAATGGACACCACCTTGTTGAAGCTGTCCTTGGCTAGACAGTATAGAATGACTAGCCAAGAGTGAAAGGGGTAGAGAGCCTTAGTCTTGCGTGAAGCACCACTTAAGTGCAGGAGGCCAGGTGGCCGAGATGTCTCAAGCAGGACTGAGCTGTTGTAATAGGGCATCACTCTAAATCCTCTATTAGGGATCTGATTGCTCTGAACTGCGACCTGGGAAGTTGAGCTCTCACTCAAGTCAAGTCCAAGACTGCGCCAATGAATTTTGTCCTTTGTGTAGGGATAAGAGTGGACTTGCTTTTGTTGACCATTAGTCCCAAGAGGACCTTACTGTTTGTATGTGTTCCTGTACCTGCTCCCTTGTACAAGCTTGCAGCAACCAGTCAGTCTGATAAGCGAAAACAAAGATTCCTCTCCAACATAATGAAGTTGTGACCACCGACAGGCACTTGGTGTAAATTCACAGAGTCATGGAGAGGCCAAAATGGCAGGACTGTGAACTGAAGTTGACATTGTTTAGACATAAGACTGCAGTATTAAAAAAAAAGTTTTGTTTTAAGGCCTAAAATCCAAAATCAGTGGGCTTTATGACACAGACTAGATCCCATAGAACAATGTGCTATAACACTCCATGAAGCCCCCCCTAGGATTTGTAATTTTTTGTATTTTCACCTTATCATGAATATCCCATGTAGTCAGCTAGGAAGGAAGAGAAAAATATCTTGAATTATAAGGGAAATATCTGTGCTTTTCACATATGATGTAAAATAAGGAAAAAGATCAAGGCTTGAATGAATGAAAGATTGGTATGTGTATGTGAGGCAGAGGGCAGGCACCATTGTCAGACAAATCCTAGCTTGAACTATTGTACCACAAAAAGGAAATGAAGATGAAGTTTTGCAATCTACATGGCTGAAGAACTCAAAATAAAATTAACACCCAAAGGTGGACATGGAAGGACAACAAAAATGTCATGTTTGCTACAGTCAAGTGATTAAGAAGCAATCAATCACATCAAACAGAGGGAGCAAGACTTAATGGAACCCATCAGTTTGAATGGGAACAGAATCTTGTAAGAAGGGTACAGCAAGATGGGAAGTTTGGGTCCAGTTTTACAGCTACACTGCAGGAGTATCATTGCACAGGCAGGACCCTGCTCCCTCACCCTCATGTTTTCACCACCTGGCCAGTGGACGAGCGTGAGCAACAAGGCTGGCAATTATAACACATGTAGAATCATTGCCTTTACTTGTCTGTCTGTATATGCATGTGTGTGTCTGAATGTGACTGAATACAGAACTGCTCCGTTTCTTTAAATTGATTCTCTTGCTTTTAGAACTAACTGACGCATGTCCCACATTTTAAAATTTCAGTTTCTATGTATTCACAATAATTGTGGCATATTGCCTTATCCCCCTGCATAAGAGCCTGTTGATTTTCATTTTCTAAGTATAACAGCTGACCCACTGTGAAATGAAAAAAACGTGCGTGTCTTGGCACAATGGCTATGTGGAATTGTGTGTCCTTGAGGTTTAGGGCAGCTTATCAGTCTCCTGGACCCAGGGAGGGAATGATGGAGCTGAGGGATACCATGCAAAATTAAATCCTTCTCATGAACTTCTTGAGCTTCCTCAAGTCTAGGATGGGATGAAGACCAACTCTGGATTTGGGGATGAACAAGTACCAAGAGTAAAACCCCCTGCCCCATGTCTTCCACCACACCCATTCTGAGCAGTAACTATACTTCCTGAAGAAGCAAATGCTCATGAGAGGGGTCCCTGAAGCAGGACAGGCGCGAAGGTGGGAGATAAACTGGAGTGAGTATCATGATAGCTCCATACATAGGACACACAAGTCTCATGTAAATCAGCACCACACAGGGTAGAATCAGGAGAGGTGATTGAGAAAAAGGGGGTGGTCTGGATCTGGATGTGTGACTGGTGTGCTTGATGCACCCTCAAAACTGTTTCTTGGGCCTGGTTGCATGGTTAGAATGACCCTGAGAGCAGCCCAGTTGGTGGCTGGATTTTCAACCACTTTGGTTACCTGGCCTGCTAGAGTCCTGCGTCTGATGAAAGGACCTAGGCTATGTTTGAAGCTTAAACTGCTTCCTCTGTGGGACCAGTGTGTGTAGGCCCAGGGATCTGAGCATGGCCTAAGAGTCCTTCAGGCTTTGCATCCCAGGGTCAGTCTTTGATGAGAAGAGATCTAAGCCCTCAAAAGGGAAGTCTTGAATATTTGTCAGCACCCTAAGAGCTCTGTCTCTTTGTGACCCCTGAGGCCACGGCCCGAGCAACTGCACCTGTTGCATCTAAGGGCTGACCGTAGCATCGTGCAGGACACCACTTTTCTTTCCTTCTTTTTTGTTAATAATGGCCCCAAACTCAGGCCTGGAAACCTGGCCCAAAGTATCCAGGAATTTCTTCATGACAGACCAGGAGCTGAAGGCATATCAACTAAAGATTGTCTGCTGGTTAGCGATCCTGAACTGAAGACCTCCGGTGGAGTGCATCTTCCAACCGAAGCGCTCCAGCTTCTTAGCGTCCTTAGTCTTCAGACTAGAACCCTGCTGGCCTTGGCACTCCTGTTCATCAGCCACTGCCACTACAAGCAACCCTGGAGTGGGATGGATATAGAAATGTTCATATCCTTGTGATGGCAAAAAGTATTTTCTCTCCATTCGTTTAGCCATTGATGGTAGAGAGGCCAGGGTCTGCCACACAATGTTGTGATGCATTGTTTGATAGTCTCGCTCAAGGGTAGATCCACACTGGAAGGGCTCTGAGACCCTGGGTCCTTCCAGAGTCAACAGATTCTGCATCAGAGTACGATGAAATCCACCTGCACTGGAGAGACCACGGCAGTGCGGTTCCTGACAGCACCAGCTATCAGTGCTGAGGAAGGCTCCAGCTAGGGAGCAGCACTGGCATGCTCTTAGTGTTGCAGAGAGTGGTGGTGCTGGACGGAGCAGTCAATCTTGGCTTCGGGGCAGACAGGGACATTTCCTCAATGAGCTCCTGTGCTGCTTCAAACATGGCTGGTGTGAAGAAGAGCTGTAAATCCTCCTCCAATATCTCCTGAGTAGGAAATGCCATTAGTGCCAGATGCAACAGTACTGACCTTGGTGCCAGAGTCAACAGCACCATCTCCTTTACCAGGACTGAGACACTGTCTTGTGTGCTGGACTCAACAGCACCATCTTCTGCCCCAGAGTCAACAGCACTGTGCTCTTCCAGCCTGAGCTTCTGTGGCCTGCCAAGGGTCCTTCAGAGCTTTCAGACCTCTCCCATGTCAGGAGAGAATGGCCCTTCTTGAACCTTTCCTTAGTATGCGGTATTGGGGAATGCAATAAGTGCCACTGGGTGCCATGAGTCTTTGAGGTGGCCAACTAGGTATTTCAGGGCCATGGCTCTTTCTTAGAGTCCTTGGGATGCAGCCATTTCACTGCTGCCAAGGTGCAATGTACTAAGGTCAAGATACTAGTAAAAACAAACAAGGAGTCGTGTGGCACTTTAAGGCTAACAGATTAATTTTTCACATGAGCTTTCGTGGGAGAAAATCCCACTTCGTCTTCGAAGCATCTGGCGAAGTGGGATTTTCTCCCATGAAAGCTCATGTGAAAAATAAATCTGTTAGCCTTAAAGTGCCACATGACTCCTTGTTTGTTTTTGCTGGACTAGACTAACATGGCTAGCCCTTTGGAAACTGGCAAGATACTAGTACCTTTGTTCAAGGTGCCTGGTGAGCTAAAGGCCTCCATGAGAGAAGTTTCAAACGCTGAGTCCTCTCCTTCTGTGCCCTCAGCTTGAAGCTCCTACAGAGCTTGCAGTACTCATTAAAATGGGAGTCCCCCAGACACTTCAGACAGGCAGGCATAGGTTTCCTGCAACAATTGCAGTTTTTGATGCTTGGTATAACCCCCTCCTTGGTGCTGGAGCAGGGGAATGAAGAAAGTTCTTCAGGCTCTAACTATTCCTATCACTAACAAACTACTTAAATTAACTGAATGAACAACCATCTACAGGTACTCAGATGGCCAATAGTCCTAACAGGGGCATACTTGCTGTAGGAAGGAGAACCAGTTCCAGCAGCTGTCACAGGTGGTAAGAAAGAACTGGGGATTGAAGAGTTGGCTGGAGCTTATTATAGTGTGCTGAAGAGGTGTCACTCTAGCTGACCCCACAACCAATCCTATGGGTTTTCCTGGAGGAAAAACTTTCTGGCAGCTCATGCATGCTGCGCATACACATACCTCAGTGGAGTGCACATGAGCAATCAGTTGAAAAATTCTAGGTTGTGGGCATAAGGTAAAAAAGGAAGGTTTGTTGTGCAACATCAGGAGAGACAGCACATGTATGGGCTTCACGGACACTGCTGACAAAGATCTTCAATCAGCAGCACAGGGACACACACACACACCCCCCCACACCCCTCTACAGTGGAGTACCCATAGGGACACTACTCAAAGAAGAAACATACAAACATACCTATGAGGGGAGAGGATAGCACAAAATCCACACTAAAGACAAGTTTCTATACCAATCATGCATCTGCAGAAGTGGGTTTCAGTACACTAACACTTATGCAAAAAGAAAGTTGTTAAGTCTTCAATGTGCCACAAGACTTTTGTTATTTATACAGTCACACAATTGCAGAAATGCAGGGCTGTAGAGGACCTTGTGTAACACCATGCAAGCCATCCTCCTATGCCTGAGCTAGGGGAAAGTCAACCTAGACAATCCTTGCAGATGTTTGTCCAACAACTAAACTCCAGTGATGGGGATTCCACAAACTTCCTTGGTAACCTATTCCTTATAGTTAGGCTTATATTAGGTGTTAAGGGAAAACTTTCTATCTTGCAGCAAATTAAGCCAATTACTTCTCGTTCTACCTTCCGTGGATGTGCAGAACAACTGATCCCCGTCCTGTTTAAAACAGCCCTTAACATGGCCGGACTTACTAGGTCACCCTCAGTCTTTGTAAGACTAAAAAGATACCCAGAGGTTTTAACCTTTCCTCAGTCAGTTTTTTAAAACTTTTTATAGTTTTTGTTACTCTCCTCTGTACTCTCTCCAATCTGCCCAAATACTTCTTTAACTATGGCTCCCAAAACTGGACACAGTACTCTACCTGAGGTCTCTCCACTGCTAAGCAGAGTGGAACTATTACTTCCTGTGCCTTGTACACCAAACACAAATTAATGAATCCCAGCTTGTTATTAACTTTTTTTAAAGTAACACAACTGCATCACACTGTTGGCTCATTCAGTTGTGAGCCACTGTAACCCCCAGATCCTTTTCTGTTGTACTATTCTCTAGCCAGTTATTTCCCATTTTACATTTCATTCTTCTTTCTTAAGTGTTGTACTAGGCACTTAGCTTTACTGAATTCTGTCTTTTTGCTGTATTAGAGAAGTGGTCTGAAATCAAAGTCCTTTTGAATTCTAATCCTTATCTCCCAAAGTGCATACATCCTCCCACCACTTCATTAGCATCCACTAATTTTACAAGCATGCTCTCTGCTTCATTATCAAACCTATTAATGAAAATACTGCGCAATACCTGACTCAGGACAAACCACTGTGGAGCCCACTAGACAGACATCTAAGGCTAAAAATAAGTAGCTAGAACAGGCCTTGACAAATGCTCGGTGCTTGATTTTGTAGCCCTGCACCTAGTTCCACTGCAGAAATGCAGTGGACGAATGCCCTTTGGTATCCAGAAACAAAACTGCACGTGTCTTTACTAGGCATTCAGCAGATTCGGTGGCAGGGGACTTTCGGGGGGGGAGGGGGGGAGGGAAGAGAGCTGCTAAGTTGCTTTTCTTTGAAGCTGGGAGCCTAGCTGCCCACCAATTCTGTTGAGGCCTGAGTTAGAGAACATTTAATATTCGTATTAAATAGTGCTCAAAGGTCCCAACCAGGACTAAGCCCCACTGGGGTCAGAACGCACGTATGAGTAAGAGCTCCCTATACAGGTGGTCTTCAAACTCCAAAAAGCAGTGAAATGGGAAGGGGAGGAGCAATGCACATTAAAATAGGCAAAATTCTTGCATACATTTGCAATTTATTAATAAATGAAAAAACTCTCCCATCTGCTTATTAAGCCATCATAAACTGACTGACTTCTTCTGAACAATGCAGAAGTAGGTTCTGAGGAGAGATCTGATGGAGAGAATAGTATGTTAATAAAATCCAGTTTAAAGCAACTCTTAGGAAGACAGTCATGTGGAAATTAAAAATTGAAAGCAGGTTCATTCACCATCCTTCCAATAAGAAAAGCTCTCCTTTTGTTGACTGCAGTAGCAGGAGACTGCACTCAATGACCCCACTGTATGAAAAATACATCTCAAACAAAAACATTTTTATTTCACCATCTGTACCTGTGGGAGGCAGTCAGGGCGGGATTCGAAGATCACCAGCAGGACCCCAATAGGCACAGTCACCTGTTCCAACTCTAAGTCTTTTGCAATTCGAGTTCTGCGAATGACACGGCCAACACTGTCCTGCGAGGATGCTGCAATCTGACGAAGTCCTATGGCCAAGCTATTAAGCTTTGATGTAGATAGACTCAGTCGCTTCATCAAAGGAAGTGCCAGTCTCCCTGAAATGAGAGATGAATAAATCATGCTGGAGATACTTTACAGCAGGGGGTTAAAGTATAATTTGGCAGGCCCCAGAAGCCTCCTAAATTTCCAGGCCCCCCTCATGCAGGTCTGGGCCCCCTTCACCCACCCCACCTACTGTCCCCCCAATGTCTGTCGACCCAACCCCAGCTACTACTCCCCAAACACCTGCCCCATCACCCTAGCTACTGCCCCCCAAATGCCTACCCCCAACCCCAGCCTCACCACTGATTCCCCATACCTTTCCCCTACCCCTCCCAAACCCTCTGTCTTGCCACTGGTCCCCCAACCCCCCACTGTGCCATACTGTCTTCCCCTGCTGCCCCGGGCTAATTGTCCTTCCCCAAGCCCTCCCCCCCCCGGGCTGGCTTGCCTGTCTCCGAACCTCCCCCCAGGCCCCCATACCAGGCTGCAATGTGGAGCAGCCCCAGCCTGAGCTGAGGCTCCCACCTGAAGCCTGCTTTGACTGAGCATGCTCAAAGGCGCTGAGCAGGCTCAGTCAGAGCAGGCTGAGGGAGGGAGATTTAAAATCTCCCCGACCACAGCAGCTCCCTGCCCTACCAGAACATGCCAGAACGGTGTTCCAGGGCCTGCTAGTTTTAGGGGCTCAGTGTTTCCGGTGCCCACTATTTTTAAATCATGGGCCCTGGAATGCAGCATTTTGGCTCCATTTTCTATTTTTAGGGGGCCCAGAACATTGAGCCCCTAAAAATAGTGGGCCATGGAACACTGTTCCACTGCATTCTGGCTCATTTTAACTCCTGCTTCACAGCTGCTTGAGACTAGATATCCAGTTTCCATCCACCTCATCAGACCCGCACAAGAAACTATGCAGGCACTCTTCTGTCCAAAAAGATCTTAACTGAGATGAACTGTACAGGACATAAGCTCCACCAGCCTCAGCAAAGCTACTTGGATCAGAGAGATAGTTATTCATGTCGCCTCATTCATGACTAACTTGGGCCAGATCAACAGAAAAACTGATTAGTAAGACATTCTCTCATTTGAATGAGGCGTATCGACTGATCTTCCAGCATGATCTGATGATCAATGGTCAATGCCAGGTGCTTCAGAATCAAAAAACATGCAATTGCTGAATGATCCATCCTGTTGTCCACTCCCAGCATCTGGCTGACAGAGTTGCATCCCTGCTCATCTTAAGTAATAGATATTGATGGACCTATTGTGTCAGCCTGTACACTCCCGTTCATCCTTTTTACAAAACTATGATAAACCTTACACAAAGTATGCCATTTGAGGGATCATTTCAAAGCTCATAATTTGCTGATCATTATCATCCTGGTAAAATGTGTACCAATGTTGTATGTAAAGTTGTAAGATTCTATTGTATGACACTGCTGAGACATGCAAGTTTTGAAATGTAAGCACAGACCAGTTGCTCAGAGACAAAATCTAATAGGCTATGGGTCAATGGTCATTCTTTGTTGGGAAGAAGTGCTTAAAGAACAAATTTATATCTTGGCAATGGAACAACTTGGGGTTCCTATGTAAAGAGTCTGGCTGTCATCTAAACCCCAGGTGGAGACAATTCTGGGAAGATGTTTTTGCTGTGGAGATATCATTCTGGAGTGACGTTTTTGCTGCAAGTGAACTACACTGGGGTGGTATCTGTGCTATAGGGTGGTAACAGAGAAGAGGATGTTGCTATTATCTTCTTCTGTGCATGGCTGTGCTGTTTTATCAGCATGTTTTTTATAGTGGTGCCATAGCTTGTGCTGGCTTAGCCCTGGGGTAGGTGCTGGTGTATGGGCAGGGCCGTCCCTAGAGGGGTGAGTGGTGCTGAGTGAAGCGCCTCTGTGGGGCCACCACTCAGCCCTCTTACCCCTGGCACTGGGGGGGGGCGGGGTCGACTGATCCAGGGGAGGGGCAGACCCCTTCACCGGCTGTTCCCCACCCAGGGAACTGGGCGAGCCAGCCATAAGCTTCAGTACTCCTGGACCCCCTCCCCCTGCCACATGTGCTGCCTTCGGCTCCGTACCAGAGGCAGCAGGGAGGGGACAGGAGGCAGCATGGCCTGGGGGTAGCAGTACAGGCTCTGCGCTGCCTCCGGCATAGAGCTGAAGACAGTGAGCGCGGGTGGAGTGGGAGCACTGAACCCCGCCTCCACTTTTGGCCACCTCTCCCCATCCCCCTCAAGGAGAACAGCTGGCAGGGGAGACCAGCAGTATGGGCCCTGCACTGCCTCCTGCCCCCTCACTGCTGCCTCTGGCACAGAGCCAAAGGCAACACGCATGGTAGGCTGGGGTGGGGAGTGGAGCAGGATCACTGAACACAGCTGCCGCTTTTGGCCGGCTCGCCTGGTCTCCTGGATGGGGAACAGTTGGCTGTAGGAGGACAGGGGGGCATGGTTTGGGCTCTGCACTGTCCTGCTCATGGCAGGACAGCATAGGGCCTGAGGCAATCGCCCCCACCCCCCAAGGATGGCCCTGTGTATGGGGCAGTGCCAACACAGTTACTGGTGCCAACAATGCCACAGTATCAGTGTTGTTGCCCATCTCAGTTGGTGTTGGTGCTGTGGTGCATGTCAATGTGGTGGTTGGTGCTGTGCACTCATTGGGTGCCAAGACTGTGGCAATTGGTGCCACTTTAGTTGGCAGTTTGCCAATCATCACTTTACTGAAACAAAACAAGGAGTCTTGTGGCACTTACAAAAACAAAGAAATGTAGTTATTGCATGAGCTTTCAAGGAAGAAAATCCCACTTGTCAAATGCTTGAAAATGGAAAACAGTAAAGAAAGGAGGAATAAATAGAGTGAAGTAAGGGTAATCACAGGATCAGGTCAGATTATTTTAGCAAATCAAACAGGCTGTTTTCAAACTGATAAGAACAACAGACAGGGAGGGCAAGAGAGGTGATAAGAGAAGGTTGCTCACCCTGGTGTAGTAGCTGAGGTTCTTTGAGATGGTTTTCCCTGTGGATGCTCCACTATAGGTGTCTGAGCACCCCGTGCGTGAGCTAGGAGTGCCTGACTGGGTCGCATGCATGCTGTCTCCAACTTGTGCTCAGCAGTTAAACAGTGCCTGTGAGCAACTGTCCCTCTGTTCCCTCTCTACCGCAGAGTCAAATTTATGAGTGTGAGCTCCAAAGTAGAGGGGAGGAGGGTGGGTAGTAGAGCACCCACAGGGACAACCATCTTGAAGAACCTCAGCTAGTACACCAAGCTGAGCAACCCTCCTCTTCTTCTTCGAGGAGTGTTCCTGTGGGTGCTCCACTATAGGTGACTCAAGAGCAGAGCCCCTAGCTGGGGAGGAGGGGCTTTGGAGCAGAGTTGTGTATAGCTGATACAACTGTTTGGCCTAACAGTGCATCTGAGGTCGAGTATTTTTCCGGAGAATCGCGTTTGGAGAATGTGTATGGAAGCCCATGTGGCTGCTTTACAAATGTCTATAACAGCTACATTGCTGAGAAAAGCAAATGAAGTAGAAAGCGCTCTTGTGAAGTGTGTCCTAATTTGAGTTAGAGGCTGTTTTGTTTGATGACAAAGGTGAATATGTGATGAAATCCATTTGGACAGCCTCTGCTTGGAAATGGACTGTTCTTTATATTATTCTGTGATTGAGACAAATAGTGTTGGCTATTTTCTAAATGTTTTTGTTCTTTCCAGGCAAAAAGTGAGCTCCCCTCAAACATCCAGAGTATTAAAAGCTGTTTCTCTGTTGTCTGCATGGAGTTCCAGGTAGAAGACAGGTAGGTGAATGGGCTCATTTATGAAGAATGAAGAGATACTTTTAGCAAGAATTTTGGGTGTGGTCTTAAAGTGACTTTGTCTTTGTAAAAGATGGTGTATGGTGGATCTGCCATTAATGCTGCCAATTCACCCACTTTTCTAGCAGAAGCGACAACAAGAAATGTGACCTTTGTGGAGAGAAGCAACAAGTAGCAGGTTGTGAGTGGTTCATAAGGTGTTGCCATGAGTGCGTGAAGGACCAGGTTGAGATCCCAGGAAGGGACTGAAACTCTGGTCTCAGCGTAAGTATTTTTAAAGCCTTTTGCAAACTGTTTGGTTGTTGGATGGGCAAAAATGGTGCTGCCATCTACTTTGTTATGGAAGGCCATGATAGTGGCTAAGTGTACTTTGATGGAATTCAAAGTCAGACTGCTATTTTTTAATGTAAGTATGTAATCTAGCAGCTGGTGTAAAGGCCCAGAGATAGGGTTGAGGTGTTTATCAATGCACCATGTGCTAAATCTTCTCCATTTGTGTGTGTAGGATTTTCTTGTGTTTGGTCTCCTGCTGTTCAGTAGGGTGCTTTGAACCTCTTTTGAACATTTTACTTCTCTGTCCAGGAATCATGGAGTAGCCATGCTTTGAGGTTCAGAATTGTTAGATTTGGGTAGAGTGTTCCTCCCAAATTTTGTGAGACGAGGTGTAGTACTTCAGGTAAGTGTTATGGAGGGCACAGTGCCAGCTGGAGAAGGAAGGGGCACCAAACTTGTCTGGGCCACATAGGGCCTATCAAAATGACTCTTGCCCTGTTCATTTGTATCCTGTGAATGACTGTTCAGGAGTATGGGTGGGAACGTGTACATTAGGGGGGGGCATCCCAAGTGATGGCGTGAGCATTGCCTAGGGAGTTGGGTCCTGGCCCTGTTCTGGAACAGAACTGTGGAAATTTGGTATTCTCTGCAGTAGAAAATAATTCTATTGAAGGGAAACCCCAGCACTTGAATATTGTTCTGAGGATGCCAGGGTGAATTTCCCGTTCATGAGCTCTCTGATCAGGGAGTCTTCATTTGTGTTCAGCTCTCCAGGTAAGTACAAGGCTGTTACGTTTATGTTGTTTATGATGCACCAGTTCTAAGGAAGGAATACTTCCTTGCATAACAATAGGATCTTGTGTCCTCTTGGTGACTTGTATAGTACATGCAAGTCAAGTTTAGAGCTTGGCAGATCTGTGCGCATCTGCTGCCGATCTGCAGTCATCCGCATCCACGGACACAGATAACCGCAGACCCATTGCTGCAGATTGACTCTTGAGTCTATTTTTGGATTCTATTTTTATCTGCTCATAGTATGATTCATTGCTGCAGGTCCTGCACTGATCTGTGTCAGCAGCACACAGGGGAACAAAGAAGCACCCCAATCAATCCTAGCTCAGCTTTGATTGTGGTGTGCCAGCCAGTGATTCTCAGTCACAGCAGGCTGGGGCTGGAGAGTTACTGCTCACCATCAGATGGCCTTTGATTGGCTCATTCCCCATGACTTTCCTGCCCACTTCTTCCTTTTCTTGATGGCAGTTCGCATGCCATGCTGTCGATCACAGATTTCTTTGGTGGCCAAGGAAATCTGATTAACAGCACAGTGTGCAAACCACAAATGAGAAAAGGAAAAACTAGGCGGGACCCAGGTGGGGAATGAGCCAATCAAAGGTTGAAATGCTGACTGTGAGACCAAGCTCAGTTGCGGATGTGGTTACAGATATAGCTAAAACCTGGCATGCAGATTGCGTACCAGATCGACACAATCACTGAGCGGATGCAGATCGGATGCAGCTCCACATTTTCATATCCATGTGAGGCTCTAGTCATGCTGTCTGTGAATATTCTGACTGACTTGCTGGTGATTAATGGAAGGAATCGTTTGTATGCATACCATACTGCTCTCAATTCCAGCAGGTTGATGTACATATTTGTTTCTGATTTGGACCAAAGGCCCTGGATTCTGTTCTGTAGTAGGCTGGGGGTGCACATCTATTAGGGAGGCATACATTGTGATTGTTAGTGTTGGGGTTTCGGGAGCAAATGGAACCTCCCATGCAGATGTTGTTTGGGATAGTCCACCATGTTAGAGATTATTTTATACTGAGTGGTAATGTTAGGGTCTTGTTGATGTTGTGCTTTTGTGGATTGTATACTGTTTGAAGCCACGCTTACAGGGGGTTCTTGTGTAGTCTGGCATGCTTCATCACAAAGATTGTTGTGGATATATGTCCTAATAACTGTAGACAAATCCTGGTCAATATCTGACAGCTGTTGGAGATGAATGTTATGAGATTGATTATGCTGATAAATCTTTGGTTGGGTAGTGTAGCTCTTGAGTGTATCATGTCAAGGCATGCTCTGATAAACTCTGATTTTTGGAGAGGTGTAGTGGTTGATTTCTCATCGTTTATTTGTAGGCCTAGGTTGGAAGAGAGCCACTGCTGAGTGTGTGGCTTCTTGCGCCTTTGTTGGTGTTGATGTTTTATCAGGCAGTTGTCAAAGTAAGGAAATATAATTATGACCTGTTTCCTTAGGTGGGCCACTGACAGTACCTTCAAGAAGAATCTGGGTGCAGTTGAGAGTCCAAAAAGTAGGACCTTGTGTTGAAAATGCTGGTCGCCTAGAGTGAACCTCAGGAATCTCCTGTGGGAAAGATGAATTGTGACATGGAAGAATGCATCTTGGAGGTTGACAGCAGAGAGCCAATCTCCCTCTACTAAAGCAGGAATTATTGTTGCTAGTGTGACCATTTGAAGTGATGAGTCAAGACAAATTTGTTGAGTCTCCTTAGATCTAGGATGGGTCTCCAGCCACCCGTTCTTTTCTGAGTGAGGAAATAATCGGGAATAAAAGCCCTTCCCTCTGAATTGTGTTGGGACTGTCTCTATCACACCCAGTGAAAGGAGGCATTGAACTTCCTGCTGTAACAAGAGCTCATGAGAGGGGCCCCTGAAAAGGGATAGGGAAAGGGGTTGAGTTGAAAGGATAGAAGAAAAGTGGATAGAATATCCTGTGTCTATTATTTATAAAACCCATCTGTCTGTTGTGATTTCTTTCCAGAGATGTATAAATGGTGACAGGCGCTTCCCAAAGGTGCTGTTGTTGACCCCCCCCCCCCCCCCCCCCCTGCGGGGGGGGGGGTCTCTTGCTCTTGACCTGACCTTCAAAACTGTCACCTGGAGGAGGCCTCCTACCTTGTTGAGATTTGGTTAGATGGCGAGCAACGTTTAGTCTGACATTGTTTATGCTAGTTGTCAAAGTTTCCGTGTGGCAGAGTATATACAGTGGTCTGGATCTCCGTGCATAAAATTTGGTCTGTTTCTTCTTGGTTACACGACTGTATATTCCTAAAGATTTTAAAGTTGCCTGTGAATCTTTTTAGGAGTGGGGAGACATCTGTTTTTTCAGTAAATAATTCTGGACCCTCAAATGGGAGGATGTCTACAGCTGTCTGGATTTCCTTGGGAAAGCCAGAGAGGTGCAGCCACAAGGTCTGATGCATGACAATGGACGTAGCCGCTGAGCGTGCCGCCGTGTTAGTGGAATCCAGTGAGGCCTATAATGCTGTTTGGGCAATGAGGTATCCTTCTGAAATGTTAGCTTTATATTGTTCTCTCTTTTCCTCTGGTATGTTATAAATAAAGCTCCCCAATTTGGAAAAGATCATGTGCATATATTTTGACAAGAGCACTTCGTATACGATATGGGGAATTGCAATGAAGCTGAGGAATAAACTTTGCATCCAAAAAAGTCAAAGTGATTCCAGTCCTTATCATATGGTTTTGTACTGGCATGATGCTGCTTGCCTTTTTGATCGACAGCCTGAATGACAAGTTAGTGGGTTGAGAGAACAGGAATTCACTACCCTTTCAGGGAACATAGTATTTCTTGTTGGAATGTTCACAGGGAGGTGGTATTGTGGCAGGTGTTTTGCAAATGTTCTTTTCAGGATCCAGAAGTGCATCATTGATTGGTAAAACTATTTTTGAGGATGTGGCTGTCTGCAAGGATTTCACAGTTTATGTTTTGCCTCTGGAACCTCTTCTAGGCATATTTTCAGGGCTTCAGAGACTCTTTTGAATAAGTCCTAAAATTGCTTAAATCCATCCCCAGTTTTGTTTTTGTTTTGGGGGATGGGCAGGGGCTATAATGGTTTCATCAGGTAAAGATGAAGAAAGTTCTGGAGAGGGAATGTCTGACTCCTCTGAGCAATGGATGCTGGAGGTGTTTGTATTTCCCTTGATCTTGGTGGGCTTGCTGTTTTTGAATGTTGGGACCTGTATAAAGCCATGGGTCCCAATATTGCCATTGGTGGGGAAGGGCACTGGAGGTAGCATCCAAGGATATCCCCACCAAGTGTGTGGTTTTGGCACTGATCAATAAGATGGATGTGGTTTAGGACTTTGTACTGGAGAGGAGTGGCATGGAGTATGCACTTGCCCTTCCAGTTTATCGTCATTACTAGAGAATGTCTGGCTCTCTGCAGGATTTTTCAGATGGTTCAGTACTCAGTGAGATGGTGTAGCAGTGGCAGCAAAAAGGGAGGACTAAGGAGTAGCTGAAACTGGTGATCCTCTTGCTGAAGATACTGTTGTGGTACTGAGAACGTCAGTACCGACAGTATTGTTCGGGAGAGTTTAGTACCATTGACGTTTGCCTCTGCAGCACCCGCAACAGTGGCAACATAGCCTGCATAGCTGCAGCAGGGGAAGGTGTTCACTGGCTTCTTAACTCCTTAGGTGCCATGGCTGCACATTTTTGTTTGGTCGTTACCTTTAGTTGAGCTTGCCCCATGGGGGTCTATAGCTCTGTGGGTATTTGCGGCAGTTGACGGTGTCACAGACCCAGAGCCTGAAGCACTTGGGCCAATGGTACCGGCTCCTTTTCAGCAGCTGTGGGGCACTTTTTCTTAGCTGCTTCCCTCTCTGGAAAGCCTGCAGGGTGCTGTTTAGTGGCTTTTTTCTGCCCAGACTCCGATATCAGCCGTTGCAGTTGGCCAAGCGTCAGATGCTGCCAAGGATGCCTGATGGGTAGTAGGAGATCCCCATTTGGGGTCTAAAGGTCTCAATGATTTTTCCATTAAAGGGAATTTTAGCTGCAAGTCTCTTGCCTTCTTCGTCCTTGCTCTTAACTTGAGACAACGGGAGCACTTCTGAGGTATGTGGAGTTCCCCAAGGCAATGGATGTACTCACAGCATCCATCAGAGAGTGGGATCATGAGTCTGCAAGTCAGGCAGTGCTTAAACCCAGAGGAGCCAGACATGCCTGGGTTGTTTATAAATTTGCTATGCACTTATCTAACTATTCTATTAGGGAAAGATACGGTGGGAAAGTAGGGAAGAAGAGGTTACTTACTGGTAACCGGTGTTCTTCGAGACGTGTGCTCCTGGCCATTCCTTAGTAGGTGTCTGCACGCCTCGTGCACAGCACGCCGGAAACTTTTCCCCCCAGAGTACCCGTAGGGTTGGCTGTAGCGCCCCCTGGAGTGGCGCTGCCACCACTGCCTATATAGCCACCAGCCGACCCGTCCCTCCTCAGTTCCTTCTACCCAATGTCTGAGGGGAGGTGGGAGGGATTGGAATGGCCAGGAGCACACATCTCGAAGAACACCGGTTACCGGTAAGTAACCTCTTCTTCTTCTTCGAGTGCTGCTCCTGGCCATTCCTTAGTAGGTGAATATCTAGCCTTACCTTGGAGGTGGGAGACATCACAGAGAGACCGACTGCAGCACTGCTCTGCCCACTGCCGTGTCCTGCTGCGCTTGCTGGGTGATGGCATAATGCTGCGCGAAGGTATGCGGGGTGGACCACGTTGCCGCCTTGCATATATCGATAGTCGGGACACCGGCGAGGAACGCTGCGGAAGCCGCCTGGGCCCTAGTTGAATGAGCTGTTACCCTTGGCAGGTGCTTACCCCCCAGCTTGTAGCACTCTTTGATGCAGGCTGAAATCCAGGAGGCTATCCTCTGAGTAGACACCGGTTGGCCTTTTTTTATTGTCCGCTACTGCCACAAAAAGCTGGGGGGTCTTGCGGAACGGCTTTGTCCGTTCTACATAGAAGGCTAGCGCTCTGCGCACATCCAGGGAGTGGAGACGCCTCTCCTCTTCCGATGCATGGGGCTTCGGGTAGAAGACAGGCAGGGAAATGTCCTGGTTCACGTGAAAGTGTGACACCACTTTAGGCATGAAGGATGGATGTGGGCGTAGCTGCACCTTGTCCTTAAAAAACTGGGTATACGGTGGATCCACCACCAACGCTCGCAGCTCGGACCCTCTCCGGGCTGACGTGATAGCCACCAAAAACGCGACCTTCCATGACATGTACAGGAGGGAGCAAGTCGCCAGTGGTTCAAAAGGGGGTCCAGTAAGTCTTACCAGTACCGCATTTAGGTCCCACTGGACCGTGGGTGCTTTTATAGTCGGGTATAGCTTAGAAAGCCCCACCAGGAACCTTTTCACCATAGGCACCGTGAACAGCGAGCTACCCCCAGGACCGCGGCGAAACGCTGCAATCGCCACCAGGTGGACCCTCAGGGACAATAACGCTAGTCCACTGGACTTCAAATACCATAAATAGTCTAGTAAGCGGTGAACCGAGACCGACTCTGGTTCCTCCCCGTTGGCCGAGGCCCACCGCACAAACCTGAGCCACTTAGCGGCATATGTAGTTCTCGTGGCAGGTTTCCTACTACCACACAACACGGCCCGTACTGGGGAGGAGCACATCTGCTCGCTGTCCGTCAGCCATGAAGGCACCACGCTTGGAGGTGTAGGGCCTCCAGGTTGGGGTGGAGAAGCCTCCCGCTGTCCTGGGACAATAAGTCTGGTCTGAGTGGCAACCGGATTGGCCTGCGGCTGGACCACCACATCAGGGTCGAAAACCAATGCTGCCTGGGCAACGCTGGAGCGACCAAGATGACCTGCGCCTTGTCCATCTTTATCTTCCACAGCGCCTTGGCCACTAATGGTGTCGGAGGGAACGCGTACAGGAGACCTCTCCCCCCACAGTGGATCTCGAAAGCATCCACCCCCGAACCGGGGCTGCGTCCCCGGAAAGAGCAGAAGCTCCGGCACTTTGTGTTGACCATGGAGGCGAAGAGGTCTAGACGGGGATAACCCCACCTCCGGAAGATTGATTCCGCCACCTCCGGGTGAAGAGACCACTCGTGGGCCATGAACTTCCGGCTGAGGCTGTCTGCTAAGCAGTTCCGGAGGCCGGGGATATACGATGCCACTGGCTGGATCTTGTGGCGAACACAAAACTCCCAGAGCCTCATGGCTTCCTGACAAAGGAGAGGCGAGTGTGCGCCACCTTGCTTGTTGATATAATACATTGCAGTGGTGTTGTCGGTACGAACTGACACCGTCTGGCCCCGGAGGTGTTCTCGAAATACCTCGCATGCGAGCCGGACTGCTCTGAGCTCCTTTATGTTGATATGTAGTGCGGAGTCCGCGACCCCCCACAGGCCCTGTGTTCTGAGGTCACCGAGATGCGCACCCCAGCCGATATCTGATGCATCCGTTGTCAAATGCAGTGATGGCTGAGGAAGACTTAACGGAACCCCTGAGCATAAATTGGCTTCGCAGGACCACCAATGCAGGGTCTCCAGCACCGATGCCGGCACGGTGAGCATAGCGTCCAAACTGTCCCGCACCGGGCAGAACACCGTCGCTAACCACAGTTGGAGCGGTCTCATCCGTAAACGGGCGAAAGGGACTACAAAAGTGCAAGCCGCCATGAGACCCAGTAAGCGAAGGCATTCTCGCGCTGATACCCTGGGAAACCTCACCAGAGCATCCACCGTCTGTCTGATAGTCTGAAACCGGTTGGTCGGGAGGCTCGCCCTTACAGACATGGAATCGAGGACCGCTCCTATAAACTCTATTCGCTGCGCGGGAACCAACGTTGACTTTTGGACATTTATCAACAGACCTAAGCGATCGAAGACGTATTGAGTCAGGTTTATGTGGGAGAGCACCTCTCGCTGCGACTTCCCCACGATCAGCCAGTCGTCCAGATATGGAAACAGGGTGACCCCTTGTTTTCTGAGATGTGCCGCCACCACTGCCAGACACTTTATGAATACCCGCGGAGCTGCGGAAAGGCCGAATGGGAGCACGGTGAACTGTAGGTGCGTCCGTCCCACAACGAAGCGCAGGAACTTCCTGTGCCGCGGATGTATTGCAATATGAAAATACGCATCCTGCAAATCGAGGGAGGCGTACCAATCGCCCGGATCCAGAGAGGGAACAATTGATGAGAGGGACACCATCCGGAACCGAATCTTGCGAAGGAACCGGTTGAGCCGCCTCAGATCTAAAATCGGCCGCAGGCCCCCTTTCGCCTTGGGAACAAGGAAATATCGGGAATAAAAACCCTTGCCCCTGCAGGGCGGTGGCACTTCCTCCACTGCCCCTTTTTGAAGTAAAACCTGCACCTCCTCCTGCAGTGCGTGCTGGTGGGCCTGGTCCCACAGGGCACCACGCAGCATAGGAGGGGCCGGCGGGGGCAACGAAGAAAATTGGAGGGAATAGCCCTCCTGAACCGTCCTGAGAACCCAGCGGTCTTTTGTGATCTTGCGCCAACGTGGCGCGTAAGGGGACAGTCTGTTGCTGAATATGGAAGCCTCTGGATCTTTGGCCTTTGATAAACCGCCCTCGTGTTGACCCTCAAAAGGTCTTTTTGCTGCCTGCCGGCGGACGCGAAGATCCTTGCTCGCTGGGGTGGCGTCCAGCCTGCCGACGGGGCCCTTTGCCCCTTCGCCTATCGTCGTCCTGGCAGCGGAAGTAGGGCCGCGGGGGAGGGGGGGGGGGCGGCTTGAACTGCTTCCTTTGGCTCGGAGTGTGGAGACCTAAGGACTTAACCAGCGCCCTAGAATCCTTTAACGTCTGCAGACGGGCGTCTGTTTGTTGCGAAAATAGTTCAGGTCCTTCAAAAGGTAAGTCCTGAATCGTGGTCTGGACCTCTAAGGGCAGCCCCGACGCCTGCAGCCATGAGCTACGCCGCATCGTCACCCCTGTGGCCATGGAGCGAGCCACAGCGTCAGCTGCGTCTAAGGCTGATTGCAGCAGGGCCTTAGACACGACTTTACCCTCTTGGATAGATGCCGATAAAGCCGCCCTGGAGTCCTGCTCCATAGAGTCACTGAAACGCTCCATAGCCGACCAAGCATTAAAGATGTAGCGGCTGAGAATAGTCTGCTGATTCGCTATCCTCAGCTGCAGCCCCCCTGTAGAATAGACCTTACGGCCAAACAGGTCCAGTCTTTTATAGTCCTTAGACTTAGGGGTTGACCCCGGGCGACCTTGTCTCTCACGCTCATTTGCCGCCGCAACAACTAAAGAGCTAGGAGTGGGGTGTGAATAAAAATGTTCATAACCCTTAGGAGGGCACAAAGTACTTTCGTTTGGCGCGCTTGGCCGTAGGGGGGATCGAAGCCGGGGTGTGCCACAGCGCCTTAGTTGTGTTATGCACAGTCTTGATAAACGGCAGGGCCACACGGCCCGGGGCCTCTGGGAGCAAAATGTCCACCATAGGGTCCGCGTCCTCCGTAATTTCCTCGGCCTGCATATTCAGCCCGCTAGCTACCCGACGAAGCAGCTCCTGATGGGCCCTAGCATCATCCGGGATCACCATCGGCTTGGCTCCCGCCACCGCTTCATCAGGGGGCGAAGAAGAAGATTCTTCAAGATCTGGATCCTTAAACGGAGCTCCAGATGCCACACTACGGTCTCCAGTGGCCAGGCTCTCTCTATCCGGCTCGTCCCGCAAGGACTCCACCTCCGACACCTCCCCGGTACCGAGGGGGGGAGGGGCGCCGAGCGCGGCCGATGGAGGATACCTAGCCTGCGAACTGGGAATGAGGGGTCCTGAGCTCACACCCGGTCCCTGGACGGCCCAAGGCGTCCAAAATGGCCACTGCCAACCTGACCACTGAGGGCGGAAAGGCGGTACCATCGGCGCCGACTGAGGTTGCGACGTCGAGGTCTTCTGAGGTCGACGCGGTACCGACTCCTCCGCCGAGCTCGACGAAGAGCCGGAACGAGGGGACCACGGCGGTGCCGATGACGACTGCACCGGAGAGCGGCGCCGGCCCTCGTCGCTGCGGTCGGGGTGCCGACGAGGTGACTCACGGTGCTGATGAGACACCGGGGAGCGGAACCAGGGAGCCCCAGCTGCTGCTACCACCGTTGGCGGTACCGATGCTCACGAACTGGCACCGGGCTTCGACCTCGACCTGCTACAAGGGGGGTCGGTTTCCCCTGGGACGGTGCCGAGCGCGGTACCGGTGTTGCCGCTGGAGCCGGCGGCGTCGACTGCACCGATAGCGGCTGCAAAGGCCTCCGGCGTTGTGGGCAGGATCAAGTCCTCCTCTAAAACGTCCCGGGTAGGCGAGGAGGTCGAGCCCAGACTAAACTGCGCCTCCGAAGGGTCGCGTACTGAAGCCGGGGACACGGAGATAGGCCGGCCGACATGGCTCTGGCTGTCTCCCTGCTGCACCGCCGCTCGGTGCGGTGATCGCCCCCTACCCAGCTGCTTCTTCTTTGGCGGTACTGGGGAAGAGGAGTGGCGCCGGGGCTCCTTCAGAGTCTTGGGGCGAGCCGGCTTCGGTGCCGCAGACGTCGGTGCGCTCCGCACCGACGGTGCCGTGCTGGACCCCGAATCACCGGGGGCCGGGCGAAGAGCCTCCTCCATGAGGTGCAGCTTAAGGCGCTGAACCCTGCCCTTTTGAGTCCTTGGCTTGAAGCTCCGACAGATTTTACACCTCTCGGTGAGGTGGGCTTCGCCCAAGCACAGAAGACAATTGCTGTGCGGGTCGTCTATGGGCATGGGCTTTTTGCAACGCCCACAGGTTTTAAAGCCTGGCATAGCCTGACCCCGGGCCCGGGGTGGGCTTGAACTAACTAACTAACCTACGCTATGTAAACTAACAACTAACTAACAACTAACTGATTCGGGTACTCCGAAGCACAAAAACGGCCACGTGCAGCACTGCACGAAGCCAGGGAATGTTCCAGCGACCGACAGGGCGGTAAGAAGGAACTGAGGAGGGACGGGTCGGCTGGTGGCTATATAGGCAGGGGTGGCGGCGCCACTCCAGGGGGCGCTACAGCCGACCCTACGGGTACTCTGGGGGGAAAAGTTTCTGGCGTGCCGTGCACGAGGCGTGCAGACACCTACTAAGGAATGGCCAGGAGCAGCACTCGAAGAAGAAAGGAAGGTTACTTGCCCTGTGCAGTAACCGGAGTTCTTCGAGATAAGACACCCCATGGGTGCCTCACATTAGGCGTTGGCACGTCTGTACACACAGTATCAGAGACTCCAGTAGCAGTGCTTGTTGTGGCATGTACACAGGGTTTGGCAGTCTCATGGCAGTGCTTCACACCTCTTGTCAATGCACGCAGCTTAGACTCCCTCAGTTCCCCCTCTAACTTTAAGCAGATTCCAAAGCAGAAGGGGAGGGAGGGCTGTGGGGCACCCACAGGGACACTTATCTCAAAGAAGTCTAGTTACTAAACAGGATGAGTAACCTTCCTTTCTCCTTCGAGAGATATCCCTGTGGGTGCCCCATATTAGGTGACCACGAGCTATACATTCATATGGTAGGAAGGACTTCAGGATCAGTGGTGTTAATGGTAGAAAGGACAGAATGACCCACAGCTGTGCCTCTATTGGCCAGCTGGTCAATAGCATAATGTTTAATAAAGGTATGCATGGAGGTCCATGTTGCGGCTTTGCACATTTCTACAATCGATACATTTCTTGAGAAAGGCCATTTAGGTGGACATGGCCCTAGTCAAGTGTGCTCCTATGTGTTCTACGAGTTGGATATTTGAGAGCATTCATATATACACCTTGAGATCCATTTTGAAAGTCTTTGCTTTGAAACAGTCTTTCATTTGCATTTGTTAGCTATTGCGACAAATAGTCTGTTAGTAGACCCTAAATGGTTTTGTTCTATCTAGGTGGAGGAAGAGAGCATGTCTCACACCAGCATATGAAGGACAGCTTCTTGTGAAGTAGAGTGTGGCTTCGGCGCAAAGACAGGTTAAGTGTATCAGTTCCTTGAGATTAAACGGTGAGTATGCTTTTGGTATAAATTTGGGGTGGGTTCACAGGGTGACTATCTTTGTGAAAAATTGTGAAGTGGGGGTAGGCCATAAGTGTTTCCAATTTGCTTACTCGCTTAGCTGATGTTATCACTACGAAGAATGAGACTTTCATGGAGACAAGAAAGAGTGACCACGTAGCCAGTGGTTCAAAGGGAGGCATAGTAATTGATTTTAGAACAAGGGTGAGATCCCAAGGTGGAGTATCCAGAGAGGTAGCCATGTTAGTCTGGATACAGCAAAAAATAACGAGAGCCCTATGGCACCTTATAGACTAACAGATTTCAAGGTGGAGTAGATTGTTGTATTTCTGGGTAGAAGTTTTAGATACTGAGAAAAAAATCATTTTATTACAAGACTAGTGAAAAGTAAAATGTTATCAAAACCTTCATGAAAGGCATTTATGGCAGCCAGGTGGACCTTTAAAGATGTTAATGACAGACCTGTGTATTTTAATTGTAGAAGATAATCAAAGATTGTGGAGAAGAGCACTTGTGGGTGTAACACCCAAGTTCATACACCAGTGGCAAAAGCTGTGCCATTTTTGCAGCTATTTCTTGTAGCGGCCCAGGAAGTTGGCATTGACAGTGGAGAGAATGGAGGAAAGCAGAAGGTATCAGTGGAGGCATTTAGGTCTCTGGGCTGGGGCCTGGAGAACTGGGCCATCTGTGCTCCTCTGGCATGCCAGGTAGCAGCACAGGTTTGCTGGCCACTGACTCTTAATTAGTGGCTGGGAGAAGAGCAAGCTGGACTACATCCTGGAAGGTTGGCTGGAGCGGTAACATCCCAGAAGAGGACCCAGAACAGGAGTCTAATGTAGGAAGAGGCACAGCACAGACCAGCACCAGGGGGACCACTTGAGCATACTCCCCAGTACCACCACCAAGAGGAGCCCTGAAGGTGGGCTGAGTGCTGAACCCCAAGACGCCTTTTTTCCAGACCTCATAGCCTCATTATCTACACACATCTTATCTGCTCCATTAATATGTTACCTTTACTCTCAGCCTCTTCCAAGTCCTTTTTATTAGCCAATAGAATTTCTTCTCTCTGGTCAGTTAGCAGGTCAGCAAGATGATAGATAATCTCTGCTCTCTGCAGAAGGAGAACAAAAATCCTGTGATGTTATCATAGAAGCCAAATACCCCAAAGTACTCAGGCATCCTGGTCTCCCCAACTCCAACATGTTATTTACATACCTTTGGACTTTCTCTTCTCTGGCTCCTGTACTTCCCTGGCTACTCTTGGCCTCCCACATACCTCGGACAGCTAATTTGGCATAGTTTATCTCTTGCTAGTGGTAGGCCTGTACTGGTCAGCCTGCAGTCCTTCTTCTGGCTTTTCTTATATTGTGCTTGGCAAGTCTCTTCTTTCCTGGTTAAGCCCCAACAAGATGACCTTGCCTCTGTGCCAGCACCTGCCTTGCCCTACATACTGCCTCCCTGTACACCAGGGGGTGGCCAAATTTGTGGAACTCAAGAGCCACACAAGTTGATTATTAAACCTTCGCGATCTGCACTCAGGCATATATAGCAATATACTTTTACCTACTCCAAAATTACTAAGTTTAAAATTCATTGCACACTTTAATTTTATCATAAAGAGGACAAATATTGATCCTACTAATGTCAGATTCTAATAATTACTTAAGGTTACCATGAAAACTAGGCTTATACAGTAAAAACTTAGTTGCTGCTTGATGTAGAAGACTGCAGGTTAGAGGAGAGTTTTTAAAAATCCCAGCTATGCTGCACTTCTCCCCACTGTCCCGACTCCATCCTGAACTCCTAGGCTGGGGCTGCTTTCCTAAATTGATTTGCTGACATTCTTACAGGAGCCACAATTTTTCATTCAAGAGCCACATATGTCTCCTGAGCCGCAGTTTGGCCACGCCTGCTCTACACAATCCGGCTGCAGTGAAATGGCACACTCAGTGGTAGATCACATGCAGCCAACCCCTCAGGAGAAACAATCATGGCAGTTTACTCCCCAAAACTCTTCTGTGGCTTCCCCTGCATGCTAATGTCTGCACTGAAAATAATAAATCCATATAAACATGATGGTTCAAATGTACACAATTTTTTAATTACACCTCAATTGACCACATCCTTCTGCACCTCTCCATCTCCTACAGTATTGTACAATCTAAAAGATGGACTTACGGACAAGTGAGTATGAGGTCTCTGGGGCAGAGATCTATTGCAAGTGTTTATTGTGAAAAACACACCATTACTTCTTAGTTAATAAACAAAGCCATATTATTAGGTTACCTGTTTAGGTTGTAAGGCTGCTAGGGATCTGCCTCCAGCTCGAGCCATTTCACCCTGCTGTTCTACTGTAGGGCCTATAAAACACAAGAGTTTGTACACTTCATGTCATCCAGGCCCCAAGCTCAGAGCATGTGCAAGTCAAACACACTCATCACCAGGACCATTCCATGGAGGGTGCAGGACCTAGGGCAAATCAGCTAGGCTCACACTCTCAGGAACAAGCCTGCTCACAGCATGCTTGCTGAGCAGACCCCCTCAACTGTGTGGGCCTGGGAGTCACTACTTACGTTTGTGTCCCTTGATTGGCAGGAGCTGTGGCAGTGGGGTGTGTGCGTAAGACAGAGAGGATTCTATGGACCTGTCTCTCACTCTCCCTTACTTCCCCTGCCCCACTGTGCAAGTGGTGGGTGCAGTGGGAAGTGGGAGTGACTGGGGCTGACATGGCAGAGCATAAGGGGCTCTCCCTTGAGACCTGCCTCTGAGTATTTGGCCCCTGTGTGACAGAGTGCCATGGCTCTCTTCTTGTGCCCCATGTGGGGGCAGAGGAGCCCAAAAGAGCTTGTTCTCCCTGCAATGGAAGCTTTTGGCTACCAGCAAGCTGAAGTCAGTGCAACTTCTGTTAAAGCCCAGAAGCCCCTGTCCACCTGTGACAGCAGGGGTTGGCTTCTCTTCTGAGGACCTAGCCAGCAGCCCTCCTACTCTGCTCCCAAGGCCAGTGCCTGGGGACATGGCCTACCAGGCACACCATTAGCAGGGACTCACAAAGTGTGGGGCCCAGGGCAGTCATCTCTATTTGCCATAGCCTAGGGTCAGCCCTGTCCATCATAGACAAACCCAAGCAGATGAGAAAGCAACAATGGTCAAACCCTCCTATCCTACCCCATAACACATGATAAATCAAGCATGTGGCTCACATGTGTTCAGGTAAAAATGCACATTCAATAAGCAAATTTATATTCTCATGCAAAAAAGTTTTATAAGGTGCACATGCATGCGCGCGCGCGCGCGCACACACACACACACACACACACACACACACACAGGAAACAGGTAACCTTGTGGAACCGTAAACAAAAACAAAAAATAAAGAAACTTATTTTTAAGTAAGTTCAGTACTAAAAGACACAAAGCTTGTAACAAAATCCACAATAAAAGTAATACAAGAAGAGATATTATATTTAGTCTTCCCAATTTATTAAAGTTTCCAACTCAGCAACTGACTTGCTCAGACCTACATGTTTCTAACATTAAAACTTCATTTTTCTACCTACTCACATAGTCTCTCTCATTCCAAAATACTCTGAAAAGCATACCTTTTCTTCATATATGCTAAGTCTCTATACCTCTAATCAGATGTGTGATGAGTCTATGCCTAAGCTAATCCACTTGAAAATGCCAAGGTCATAGCAACCTGTAAGAGAAGAGCAGATTCTCCCAGACAGGGAACTAACACTGTAGTTAGATTCACCAGGCAGTTACAAATAGTGTTTCCAACTCCCCAAACTGGTTATCAAGAAACTAAAAAAATACACACATACACAGTCCCTTTACTGCATTTCAATCTCAGGCCACCAGTCAGCAACTAGGTCCAAGAAAGAAATAAGTTATTTAAAACTCTCTTTCCTTTACCAAATGTCAGCCACATTATCAGATCAATACAAGTTTGGATTTAACCCTAAATACTTGCTGCCTGAGCTTTCAAAGAAGAAACTCTTATAGATAGAGATAAGTATCTTTTTACTGTACCAATCTCTGTTGAGAAGAGAAACATTTGAAACTACACAACTCTTCCTTCGCACCTACCTGGCTCTCTGATATCCTGGGACCAGCAAGGCTATAACAACACTGCTAACAACTTTTAAAAATGTCTGTTTCTAATGGGCTCAAAGCACAGTTTACCAGTGATCCTACTGCTGTGAAGCAAACACTAACTCATTCTGATCCCCCTAGAAGGTTTCCTCCACTCCAGTGTGTTAGTCCGGCACCCAATCCCCATCCCAAAATTCCAAATATCAACTTACCTGCAGGTTTAACCTCTGAAAAAAAAGTGCCAACTTTTTTCCCCTCCACAATGTCTGTGATGACATGGCCAGAGATCTTTGGATGGGTTCCATTTGCAATCACTACAGAGGTGCCACCTTGGAGGGCCCATAGAGCTGCCTTCACCTACAAGGGAGGATAAAACCAAGTCATGCAAAAAAAATCTCAATATCCAACAAACTTGAACTCTATTTTC
This sequence comes from Podocnemis expansa, assembly GCA_007922195.1. Taxonomy (NCBI): domain Eukaryota; kingdom Metazoa; phylum Chordata; order Testudines; family Podocnemididae; genus Podocnemis; species Podocnemis expansa. The sequence continues at coordinate 19,250,236 of ML682056.1, read as the reverse complement.
TTATTTTTATTTTAGATTGTAAATTTTAAGCACAGATCATCTCATATATATTTGGAAATATATAGCACAGTATCCAAACTACCACAATCTAAGTATGTAATTATGAAACAAGACCATTTATTCCTACTCTGTGTTCTACTCTAGGGGTTGGCAACCCATGGCACCCATGACAAAAATGGCACAGAGGCCGAGCTTGAGCAGCACACAGTGCCATTCAGGCTCCATTAGCACTGCGTGGCTGGCAAGAGCCACGTGCCATGAGTTCAGGCCCCCGCTGGCTGTGCTTCCCCGCTGGGGAATATGGCCAGCAGGGACAAAGAAGCTGTGGCGTGCAGCTCCTGGCGCTCTTCTGGCCCCGCCCCCGCTAGGACAGGTTGGAGGGGAGTGGGTTGGGTTGGCCCACCAGCTTCCAGCTCTGACCAGAAGCCGCCTGCTGGCGAGGGTGAGAGGTGGCCCTGGCCGACACCTGGAGGCCATGGGGAGGGAGCTGGCCCCAAACCAGAGGCCTGTCCCCATCCCCGGCACCCATGGACGGTGCAGTAAGCAGGGCTGGCACAGGGGTTGACAAAGGTTGCCAACCCCTGTTCTACTCCTTGGCTAGTTTCCAACTCATGACTGTACTTCCTTAACTGTCTACTGTGAGCAGCTTTGTCATAGGCTTCTTGAAAGTACAAATAAGTCATATCAACTTTGCCTGCATCTACTATTTTGTTAACATGCTTAAAATATTGTAGTAGACTGAAGAGGCAAAATTTTCTTTTGCTGAAGCTACACTGGCCTCTCTTCATTGTGTCATAATCCAGATGTTTATAATTCTGTTTTTTAAAAGGGTAGTGTCAACCAGTTTTTCTGGTACTGATAAGAGGATCATTGGAGTTTATTCTCAGAACTGCTGCTAGTGCACTTTCAATGGCTAAAACAAAAAATGTGCTACTGTCCAAGGAGTATGTTATTTTAATGAGACTGCATATCTGTGAACAGCTCAGCCATTTCATTCTCAAACTTTTTCACAGGAATCTTGGACACTCTTTTTGGAAACCTTACTTTATATCAACAGTCACTGACAAAGAATGATAAAATCTATTTAGACTGCAAGCTTTTTGAGGAAATGACTGTTACTCTGTGTTTGTATCATGCCTAGCACACTCAGGTCCTGGTTCTTGGTTGAGTCCTAGGTGCAACAATAATTTATTCACCCCTTTGTAGGCTAGTGGACCAAATAATTCTCTCATGAACCCCCTGCTTCCAACAGAAAGAATTTCTTGTTATTTCATATTTTTTTGGTAATTGCTATTCAAAATGCTTTGTGGCTCTCTGATTTCTATCCTGTATTTACCTTCTGTAGTTCATCCTCTTTTAGTTTTGTCTCACTTAGATTAAGTTTCTGTCTTTCTTCCACTCCTTCCTTTTCTGCTCAGGAGTATGAATGTTCTGTGACTTGTGATCTGCTTCACAAGGTTCCAACAATACTATGTCTCAAGACTTCAATTTCCTTATTTTTAATTTTAAGGTCTTTCTAATGTGCTGCTTCAAGTTTTTTTGTTTTAAGTTTCAGTGACATGTTGCACCACAAGTGTACCTTTATGATGTGATCAAGCTATCCTTCAAGATCACTCTTAGACTGTAAATGTGTACGGTCTGACGCAAAATATGTCTCATGCAGCGTTTCTGGAATGCTCATGACATACTAAGCATTTTTGTTATGGTAGCATCTTTAATGCAGTGCAATCCACATATATAGATACAAAACTGGTATATCATGTTCCCAGGTGTCTCTCACATGGCTTGAACAGATGCAGACAAACACAACGCTCCAAAGGGGCAGCCGTGTTAGTCTAGTTAAGCAAAAAAAAGCAAGGAATCGTGTGGCACTTCAAAAGTGACAGATTTACTTATCGAATGAGCTTTCACGGGAGAAAATCCCACTTTGTCAGATGCTTTGAAGAGGGGGGACTTACAGAATGGGATGAAAATAAATGCAGGGGAGTGTAAGACATGGGATCAGGTCATACTGCAACAGCAAATCAAAGTATTTGTAAAAGCTATGTTTCTATACCCAGTGGAGGCATGCAGACAGGGGCAAATGACTGGCCTAAGCCCCTGTGAGCACTTTAGCTCATGTGGAAAGAATCGCACCCACTGCTGGACAGAGCCCATTATCTAACCCCAAGGGGATGCTGAGGAAACTTGTTAAAAGAAAGAGGCACCTTTGTCTAAGGATTCATCTTCTAAGCAATACCAAAAACTGAGAACCCACCCATGGGGTGGAGGAGTGTACCTGGCTACAAGTCATATTGCAGCTGACTTGCGCTGTCAGCTGAACACAGACAGACAATATTCTTAGCCTAGAATAAGAGTTATCTTTTATCTGATTATGACTAACTCTACTTAATGTTTTGATTTATATTACTTTAACTCAGAATCACTTAAAGTCTTGCTGTAGTCAATAACTTTGTTTAATCTACAACAGTGCAGATGGACTGAGTGGGTGAGAAGATCTCACTTGGAGTGACAGAGCTGAGGCATATCAATTTTTTCAATAAACTGGCAGACAAGTATAAATGAGCTTGTGGTGGGGGTGAGCATCACCATACTCTGAAGACAGCAGTTTCCAGCACTGCATCTGGGACTGAGGGAGTTTCCTGAGTGTCTATCCCATGAGTGGCTGGCTGGAGTGCTCCTCCACTGAGTTTAGGACTGATTATATACAGGAGGCTTGATATGAGCTGACCTGGGAGTGGGGGTTCACACAAAGTGGGATAAATTGTGGAGTAGAGAACTGGGATGACACAGTTACACACCAGTTCTGACTGCAGGAGGGGAATGTCAGTTTCCCTTCTGAAATTTGTGTCACAGTGGCTGCATTTTGTATGATCCTTAAGGATTTTTATTCAATTATATTGTGATCAATATTACTTCTTGCTCCAGTTCCTGCATGCTGCTTTAGGATTAAGCCAAGAACAGACTTTCCTCACGCACTCTAAAGTGCAACCATTTAAGGTATCAAGAAACTGCTTGTCTGAACTTTTATCTCGCAGTGACATCTAACCTGTTTATACAGGATATCTAAGTCACCTATTACTGTTTTATTATATTCAGTTGCCTCTGATCTCTCTCATTCTCTTTTTGGTTAGAATGCAAGTAGTGCAACGCTACTGGCATACTTCTATCATTCCTTGGTATTTGTATCCTGGTGTATCCTCACTGAAGAAACTCAGATTTTATACAATCTTTTAGATGCTTTCTCACCTCCATCACGTTTTTGAATAATTTACAGATTGGTATTACGGTGCCCCCCTTGATTTGGGAGATTCCACCATATTTCAAATATGCCTATAATTTCAAAAAAGCAAGGAGTCTTGTCTTGAAGTGCCACAAGACTCCTTGCCTTTTTTTTTTTTCGGTTTTACAAGACTAACATAGCTGCCCCTTTGGAACTATTATTTCAAGTTCCTCTCCCACTTTCTAGATCAGAGGTCGGTAACCTAGGGCACACATGCCAAAGGTGGCACGCTACTACACTGCTCCTGCCTCCAAACAGGGCTGCTCCCTGCTTCCAGCCCCACACCTTCTCTAAGTGGGTCAGGGCCAGAGGTGCTCTCCTGGCCAGGACCACGCAGTGGGTGCTGGCAGCTGTTCCCCCCTTCTGGACCCACCCCCTTCTCAGATATGTCCAGCAATGCGAGGCTGGAGCTGGTGCAAATAAGCAGGAAAGAATGACTGGCCCCTGTGCACCCAGGGTCCCCATGGCTTCTTAGATGCACCCAGCACGGGGGTGGGGGGAACTGGAAGAATGCACCACTGGCCCAGCATTGTGCTGGCTCCAGCCTGCTGGGCCCACATGGGAGAGGTGGCTGCCAGGGATATCAGTGAGAGGCTCCTCAGAGGAGGGCCTAGCCAGTGCAACCTACCTTTCCCCTTCTCCCCCAGTACACCACTGTCACAGCGGGAGAGTAGGTAATGGGCCAGCAGACCCTGCACCCCTGTCATTTCCCACCCTGGCTAGGGTGCTGGGCTCATATGAGAGAGGGGCAGGGGTGAAGATTTAGCATTCCTTGCCCAAAAGTTTGCCAACCCTGTCTAGTTCACTTCTTTTTGTTTCTAAGATTCTTACATTAGCATTCAGACATACATAGCATTTTGATCAACTGTCTACTTTTATTTAACCTATTGATCTGGCATACTGTAGCATTCCAAGAAGATACTCTGAACACAGTTTATTTCATCACTTCAGGTGTAATTAAAGTTCAGTCCTTTACTAGGCATTCAGAGTTCCCTTTTTAAATAGGGATATTCTCAAAAGGTGCAGTTGCACAACATGAGTGCTCCTTTACACCTGCCAGCTTTCTCTGAGCTCCTAGTTTAAGCTTTGTACAAGAAAACAGCTTTATTTTGACGAAGATGGAAGTCCTTTTTGTATAAGCTCTCCTTGCTCCCCAAAATTTGTTATATTAAAATTAAAAACTTCCTCTTTACACTATATTCTCATCCATGCACTGACACTCTGAAATTCTTATTTAGCAAGCCCTTCAAAAGGAACTAAACCATTTTAGGTAACTGTACTGGAGAGACATTGACTTAAGCCTCTTTCTTAATAGTTAATATTTATTACAGATTTTAGGATATCTCCTCAACACCTACCTGGCTGGTACTAATATAAAGACAATAACGGGCTCCTTTCCAGTGTTCACTCAAAGTGCGTCTAAATGTCTCATGAAATCTACCATTCTCAATCACGCATGGATATTTGAGTGTCACGCATGCACAGCACTCACACGCAAGAACAAATCCCTGCCTCAAAGATCCTGCAAATCCACTTTTCTCCACCAGCCCAGGAGTTGCCTCACATCCTCAACAGGAGAAAGGTACGGGTGGCTGTGTATTTAATCACTCTGCAATAAAATATAAATATGTACACACAAGCCTTAACTTCCAATTTTCTCCTATAGGAGAAGGCAACATGCATCAAATGAGGAAGGAAATAGATGTAACTGGTCAAATTCACTGTGTGATGCAAGAGAATAACGTAAAACATTTTATCCAAATGGGTCTAAAACAGAAGAGAGGTAAATGAAACTACGTTTCACTGCAGAACATTAACTTCTCTTGACAAAGAACAAAGCAGCAAAGGCTCCAAATTTTGCTTACCTTGGCCTCCATTCCTCCCATCCCTACTCGGGATTTGGTTCCAAATGTCACAGATTGCTGATCTCCAGGGTAAAATATGTCAATGAGCTTTGCATCATCTGAGCCTGGGGGACTGTCAAAGAGTCCTAAAATGGAAATGTGTTAAGTTAGCTGTATACATCCTTGAACTCTACTGAGTTTCTTTCCCTGGAATTTCAGAAGTTGGTAAACTACACTTATACAGACTTGAGCACCGAACATTCTCTACAATATAGCACTTGTGTACTTCCCAATCAATCATCTTGTGAATTGTAGGTGTTATTCCCAGGAGCGGCAATACACAGGGGTCCTTGAACTATGATAGAGTTAAACTTGAAAAAAATGTCATTAACAAAGCAAGAAAAATAGGATCTCTCAGATATTCTGTATTACCACGGCACTTGGAAAGCAAGGATGTTAGGACTGTCCATGGAGTGAGAGCTGACAGAAAGACAAACTTGAGTTTGCAATGCAATGTGTCAACAAAAAAGTATGGTGATTGGGCTTTGCATACACAAAGGCATCTTGTCACAGGCAGTGAGGATTTCATTCCCATCTTGTTCTGGTTTTTGGCAACATTTCTGGGCACCACATTTCAGTGACACTAAATTGCCTTAATATTGTCAGAGAAGAACAAAAAGGGATTAAATACTGCTAAAAAATGACATGAGTCTACAAATATGTAATATCTGGAATTATTTATTTTCTTTTTAAATGGTCTAATCTAAAATTCAGGCTGTTACCCATTAATCCCACCCCAGACATCCTCTACCACTATTTCAGTAGAAATTCCATATGGATGTTATGCTGACCCATACATGGGCATTAGCAGCAGGTCAAACCTGGGACCTGTGGAGCTAAATGCCCAAGCTGCTGCTGCTGCATGAGCTAAGACACATCTAGTGGAAAGCTGTAGCAGGTTTATTATTCTCAAGGGGGCTTAGGCACCACCCACAAGGGGCAGAGTGCCTCCCTGAGTAAGCAAGTGTTCCACAGAAATAACAGCATTAAAAGAACATTAAGATACTCTGGGTACTGCAGGTTGTCTGTGCACCCTTAACTCTATTTCCTTGCATGCACATACACACTATGAGCTCCTGGCACTGAAAAGCCACAGTGACTCTGCCTCCCTTGGCACTGAAAGAAAGGCTGCTGCCAATGGCTCTTTCAGCAGCATCGGGCGGAGGGCAAAACGGCAGTGCTGTTGTCCCCCCCCCCCCCCCCAAAAAAAAGACACCACCAGAAGTTTATTTTTTTGGTGGCAGAGTGTTTCTTTTGGTGTCACATGCAGTGCACAAAGAACCTCCTCTCCTCAGCTGCCAAAAAAGGCTGCTGCTGGTGGCTCTTGAGGGGGAGTGCGGACACAGTGGACATATGGCGGCGCTGGAGGGGAAGAATGCCTCCATCTCTTCCTCTTCCCCCCATGCTGCTGAAACAGCCACCAGCAGAAGCTTTTTCTTGGCAGCAGGGGAGTGGCTCACCACTGAAAGGAGGAGTGGATGTGGCTACTGGGGACTCCATCTCTGCTGGATACCTGGGGTGCTCGAGATTTTGGGCTGGCCTCCTATTAATTTCAGACCATTTAACAAGTTTGTCCAAATCATTTTGAATTTTGATCCTATCCTCTGAAGCACTTGCAACTACTCCCAGCTTGGTGTCATCAGCAAAATTTCTAAAGTGTACCCTCTATGCCATCATCAAAATCACTGATGAAAATACTGAACAGAACCCGACCCAGAACAAATTCCTGTAGTACCCTGACATTATGCCCTCCCAGCGTCACTGTGAACCATTGATAACTACTCTCTGGGAGCAGTTATCCAACCAGTTATGCACTCATCTTACAGCAGCTCCATCTAGATTGTACTTCCCAAGTTTGTTAATGAGAAGGTGACGCGCTATCAAAAGCCTTACTAAAGTCTAGATACACCACATCTACTGCTTCCCCTCTATCCACAAGACTTGTTACCTTATCATAGAAAGCTATCAGGTTGGTTAGACATGATTTGTTCTTGACAAATCCAGGCTGACTATCACTTAGCACCTTATTCTCTTCTAGATATCTGCAATTACTTCTTAATTACTTGTTCCATTATTCTTCCTGGTATAGAGGTAAAGCTGACTGCTCTGTAATTCCCTAGGTTGTTTTTATTTCCCTTTTTATAGATGGGCACTATATTTGCTCTTTTCCACTCCTCTGGCACCTCTCCAATTTTCCATGATTTTTCAAAGATAACAGCCAATGGCTCAGATATCTCCTGAGTCAGATGCTTGAGTATTCTAGGGTGCGTATTACCAGGCCCTGGTGACCTGAAGACATCTATGTTGTTTAAGTAATTAACTTGTTCTTTCTCTGTTTTAGCTTTTGGTTCTATCCCAGTATCAGTAGGCACTGACTGCAGGGTACTGTACCATAATGTTTTGCTCAGAGTTACGAACAATCTCCATTCCCAAGGTGTTAGTATCTTTGAGGTTTTACTGTAGTACTACTGAGAACAACCTAGCTCCATACTCCCTCAAACTTCTTTCAGGTAGTCAAAGTCTACTATTAAATCCCCCCCTTGTTCTTCTCTTCTGCAGACTGAATGAGCCTAGCTCCCTCAACCTCGTCATGTGCTCCAGCCCCCTAATAATTTGTTTGCCTTTGCTGAACTCCTTCATATCTCTATATATCTTTTCTGTAGTAGGGGGCCCAAAACTGAACACAGTACTCCATGTGGCTGAACAAGTGCTGAAGAGCAGAATAATCACTTCCCTTAATCTACTGGCAGCGCTTCCACTAATGCAAGTGATAGAAAAGTCATGATTCACTAAGATTGATAAACGCATCTGTATCAATCTTGTATTTCAGACTTGTGCTGTGTTTCTGGGCGATGCTTACAGACAGGGTGGTGAGCAGCACTGTATTTCTTGTTGTAGCTTCTTGACAATCACTGTGCAAAACCAAGAGCACTCTTTATGACTGTTGGAGAAACTCACTTCAGTGTTACCTACCAATTATGGGAGAATCTACTCTCCTTTTGCAGCCGACTCTGCCCTTAGCATTTTCAGGTAGGCTACCCTAAGCATAGAAAGGTCACATGATGGTTTTGTGGTTTCTTTCTTCCTTCTTTTTTTGGGGGGGTGGGGTGGGGATGGGCAATGTAATTGAGACAAAGGCAAAGGAGAGAGTCACTTACCTTGTACGTCTGAGAGAACAATCAGGAGATCAGTTTTCATTTCTACAGCTAGTCGTGCTGCCAAACTATCATTGTCCTTAACACTAATAACCTGAAATACACAGAGAGGTCAGCAACACCCCTGGAAGAGAGAAGCTAGAAAACTCTGACTGCACTCTTTGCAAACAACCAATATCAATACTACAATGTACCTCTGCACTGCTCTATGTTATACAGTGAGCTCTATGGGGCAGAATCTTTGCATAGAGCCCAGCACAATGTTAGCATGCAGCAAATAAGTAGAAATAGCCAATCCAAATCAATTTGTGCCCTGCAAAAAGCAAGCCATGCTAGTGTCTGCTTCCCATCCAAACCAATGCATGTTGTCAAAAGCAAGCCAGGTCAGTACCCATTCCCTGCTTCCCCTGTACGTACCATTCTGCTTAACAGTATGGACTGTCTCAGCTCTTAAGATCACTGTGATTTTTCTGTTCTTATGTTTTCCATTTCTCCTGCTAGTGACTTCAGGATACCCAGATTATTACAGTGTTAGTGAGCCATGCATTTGTGCTCTATCAGGTCCAATAACAGGATCCACCCACTACAATACTTTACCCACATTTACCCCCTGAAGATCACTGTTTGGCTCTGGAGGTGGAACAACAGCATCATTTGTGTTTATAATAGGGACAATGTTCATCCGCAGCAGCTCATGCAATGTCCCATTTAAATTCCGACGCTTCTGCTCATCATGGAAATCCAAATTGGTGACTAAAATCTGAAAAGGAGAAAGACTCTGAACAAGAATTCGGTCTGTGGCCATCTCTGACAACAGACTACCACATGTGCAAGTAAACAGTCCATCCACAATAGACAGCTTAAGGCTCTCTAGAGTCTTACCACTAGGGTATCAAAAGATGCGAGTTAAAGAGTGCGGAGAATAATTAAGAAATTTAATTCTTTTTGGACCACTCTTTATTTTAGAATATGAGACACATACTGCTATCTCCCAACAGTCATCTTCAAAAGAAATCATAACATAGCCTGGCTAAGTTTCTATAAAAACAATATGTGAAACTCAAGTGCAAAGCCCTGAAGTCATCTAGGATCAGATTTTTTGAGACACCCCCACCCCCTTTCTCTTCATACAATGCCTTGACAACTTCAGTAAACAGAGAGGTTTCATTTAGTACTTCCTTCCTGGGAACAGGAGGGTAAAGCTGATAGGTTATTTATTCTCTGCTGTCTCTTCAGCTCTGAAACTCACTTCCCTGTTTGTCTGTCAGAATACAGCTCCACTGACCTTTTTTACGTGTTACAAACACCATATTTTCTTTTAGGCATTTGGAGAGGCAGCTGATTAAAGAAGATGGGAGTTATCAATGTCCTGTGAAGGGTACTTTTTCCTCATCTTTGTTTTCCTAAGAGTGTTTATTAGAAGTGACTGTTTATTACTGAATCCACTGTGGGACACTGGAATAGTATTTGGAATTTTAAGTTAGTAGCCCTATCATGTTAATAGAAACTTAATTTAATTCTTATAAACATACAGAGGGGCAGCCGTGTTTATCTTGCAGCCAGATTAGTAGCTAGAACACTCTCATAGACCTGCTTTAGTGCTACAGTACAAAGATAAGTATATTTAAACAGTTAATTCAGTAGATGCATGATGGAACACACACAGGAACCATGTCTATTGAGTGAGAAGGTGACATAAGGTTCTCAGGTAGTGCAGACATTTCTAAGAGCTGCTTAAGTAAACAGCAGAAGAGCTCCAAATCCCTTTAGAGGAGGTTCATGATTCACTACACATAAGAATATAATGTAAGAATGCCCGTACTGGGTCATGCCAACAGTCAGCCAAACTCCGTATCCTGTTTTCTGACAGTTACTAACGAGAGGTGCTTCATAGGGAGTGAATAGAACAGGTAATCATCAAATGATCTATCCCGTCACCCATTTCCAGCTTCTAGTCAGGGGTTAAAGTAAGCTGCAATGGCCTGGAACGCTGTTCCAGGGCCCACTATTTTTAGGGGCTCAGAGTTTCGGGCCCCCTAAAAATAGCAAACAGTGCTGGAGAACTCCATTCCAAGGTCCGCCATTGAAAAACAGCAGGCCCCAGAAGGCACCGTTTTCTATTTTTAAGGGCTCAAACACTGCGCCCCTAAAAGTAGTGGGCCCTAGTATGGCATTCCCCTGTGTTCTGGCAGGGCAGAGGAGGGAGCGGGGGCATTCAGGGGCAGGGTCTAAGTCATGCTCCAAACCCCACCCAAATCCCTTCCCTTCGAGGTCCTGCCCCAACCTGGGGCCTTTTTCCACTCCTCCTGCTTCAGCCAGGCCCAGGCCATGCTGCTGGCCTGACCTGGGGCCTACTGCCTCCTTCACAGCCATGCCACCCGGCTCATGCTGGGGGGGGTCCACCTGTATAGGAAGGGGGGCCCACCAAATTATACTTTAACCCCTGCTTCTAGCAAACAGAGCTAGGGCCACTTGGGAGTATGGTTCTGCATCCCTGCCAACCTGCCTGGTAGTCATCGATGGACCAATCTCCTGTGAACTTATTCAGGTCTTTCTTAAATCATGTTATAGTCTTGACCAGGGGTGGCCAAACTTATGGAACTCAAAAGCCACACAAGTTGATTGTTAAACCTTCAAGAACCGCACTGAGGCATACAGCCATATAGTTTTACCTACTCCAAAATTACTACGTTTGAAATTCATTGGACACTTTAGTTTTATTGTAAAAAGAGGGCAAATATTGATCCTACTAATGTCAGATTCTAATAATTACTTAAGATTACCATGAAAATTAGGCCTATACAATAAAAATTTAGCTGCTGCTCAGTGTAGATGACTGCAGGCTAGTGACAAATTTTTTAAAATCCTGACCATGCCACACTTCTCCCCACCATCCCTGACTGTGCCACCGTTTCTCCTCACCTTACCGACCCCCTCCTGAACTCCTAGGCTGGGGCTACTTTCCTGATATTCTTCTGGGAGCCACACTTTTTCATTCAAGAGCTGCATGTGGCTCCTGAGCTGCGGTTTGGCTACTCCTGGTCTTGACCATCACAATATCTTTTGACAAAGAGTTCCACAGGTTGACTGTGCGTTTTATGAATAAATACTTTCTTTTATTCTTTTTAAACCTGTTGCCTATTAATTTGGTGATCCCAGTTCATGTGTTATGAGGAGTAAACACCACTTCTTTATGTACTTTCTCCATACTGGTCATACTTTTATAGACCTCTAACATATACTCTCTTAGCAGTTTCTTTTCCAACCTGAAAAGTCCAATCGTCTTAATCTCTCCTCATATAGAAGCTGTTTCATACTTCTAATCATTTTAGTTTTTTCTTTCTGTATCTTTTTCAATTCCAGTATTATTATTATTATTATTTTTTTTTTTTTTTGAGATGGGGCAAACAGATCTGCATGCAATATTCAAGAGGTGGGCATACTATAGATTTATAAAAAGACAACATATTTTCTCTTTTATTATCTATCCCTTTCCTAAAGCTTCCCAACATTGTGTTAGCTTTTTTTGACTGCTACTGCACACTGAATGGATGTTTTCAGAGAACTAGCCCCATCGACTTCAAGATCACTTTCTTGAGTGACAACAGTTAATTTTAAATCCCATCATTTTATATTTATTGTTGGGATTATGTTTTCCAATGTGCATTACTTTGCATTTATCAACACTGAATTACATCTGTCATTTTTTTGCCCATTCAGAGTTTTGAGAGATTCATTTGTGAATCTTTGCAGTGTTTTGAAGTCTTAAATAGCTTTGTACCATTTGCCAATTTTGTAACCTCTCTGTTTACCCCCTTTTCCAGAATATTTATGAATCTGTTGAAGAGTGCTGGTCCCAGTGCATACCTCTGAGGGACTCCACTATTTACCTCTCTCCATTCCAAAAACTGATCATCATTCCTAACCTTTGTTTCCTATTTTTTAACTACTTACTCATTCAGGAGAGGACTTTCCTTCTTATCTTATGACTGTTCATTTTTGCCTAAGAGCCTTTTGTGAGGAATTGTCAAAGGCTTTCTGACTATCTCAGTACACTATATGATCCATTGGATCACCCTTGTTCACATGCTTGTTGACTCCCTAAAAGAATTCCAGTAGATCGTTGAGACATGATTTCTGTTTACAAAAATAATTACCCAACAGATAGTGTTCATCCGTGTCTGATAATTCTATACTTTAATATAGTTCCAACCAATTTTCCTGGTAGTGAAATTAGTTTTAGGGCCTTGTAGTTGCCAAGATTGCCTCTGCAGAGAGTTTTTAAAAGATTGGCTTCACATTAGCTGTCATCCATTCATTTGGTCCAGAAACTGATTTCAATGACAGATTACCAACAGCAGCTCTGCAGTTCCACATTTGAATTCCTTTAGAACTGCAGGGAGTATACCATTTGTGTTGTATTCTATGTGGCAATGGAATCAAAACAGTGTATAGTGCTCCCTTTATGTTATCTGTTACAACAAATACTGGCACTGTAAAAAAACCCCTCAAGAAACAGCATTATTCAATTCACACCACAAAAGTAGTGATTTTTTTTTTTTTTTAAACAGAACTACACCCAAAAATAAATAAAAACAAGTCAGTCTTCAGAGGCTGTAAGTCCACTTCTTTTTCAGCCAATCAGAATTAAGGATGGTGTGGTATATAATGTATTGCTGACGCTACTTGTGTGCTGATGCACTGGCTTGTGCTGCCTGGCACTTGGCCAGTGGTTCAAAGTAGACTCCATGCCCTCTCACTATGCTGCATCTTGCTGGTGCCTATGGCCATCCTGCAGGCCTCTGGACATTACTGACTCACCAGAGGTAACATTTCATATTTTTGTTAGTGAGGAGGGCAAGGGTTTGAACCTGTGTATGCATCTGGTGGGGAGGGGGGGAGGCATGTTTGCACATGGAGGGGAGGGGGGCACTGTTTTTTTTAAGCAGAGCATTCAGGAGCCAGAAGGCTTTTTCAGCCAAGAGCAGCTGCTGTTGGTAGCACTTGACCCTGAATTGGCATCAAACAGATCTCCTCTGTTCCCCAACCTCCGCTGAGAGACAACCAGGTAAATGGAAGGAGCATACCCCTGCATTAGTCCTCCCAGCAGACGGAAGGCAGGCTGCCAGTCTGGAGCAGTTTGGCTGGGGCTGCTACATGGGTGGGGGTGGGAGCATGAACATCAATGGAGTAAGGTAGTCACTTGAAGAAGGGCACCCCTACTGCAAGGAACGCCCTTGTGCTCTCCTGAGCATCAAACCCTGGTTGCTGGCTCCTTATTCACACCTATGGCTTCTCCTGTCCAGTGGGGAGGGGACCTTGCAGGCAGCAAGGCACCAGGATCAACTCTTCCACCAGCTCTCGCACTTCACCAGGAGACTATGAGAGTGCCCCAGGGTTGGTCCTGGGGCCAATTTTTGCTCAACATTTTCATTAATGATCTGGATGATGGGATAGATTGCATGCTCAGTACATTTGAGGATGACACCAAGCTGAGGGAATGGTAGGTACGCTGGAGGGTAGGGACAGGATTCGGGGATACCTAGATAAGTTGGAGCACTGGGCCAAGCAAAATCTCATGAGGTTCAACAAGGACAAGTGCAAAGTCCTGCACTTGGGACAAAAAAATCCCACATACTGCTGGGGGCTGGTACTGACCCGCTAAGTAGCAGCTCTGTAGAAAGGGACCTTGGGGTTATGGTGGACAGGAAGCTGGATACAAGTTAACATTATGTCCTTGTTGCCAAAAAAGCAACAGCATGTTGGGCTGCATCAGTAACAGTGTTGCCAGTAGATCTAGAGATGTGATTATTCCCCTCAATAAGGCACAGGTGAGGCTGCGTCTGGAATACTGCGTCCAGTTTTGGGCTCCCCACCACATAACGGATGTGGACAAATTAGGAAGAGTCCAGAGGAGGATGATGAAAATGATTAGTGGGCTGGGATACATGACTTATGAGAAGAAACTGGAGGAACTAAGCTTATCTAGTCTGCAGAAGAGAAGACTGAGTGAGGATTTGATAGTAACCTTCAACTACCCGAAAGGATGCTCCGAGAAGGAGGGAACTAGGCTGTTCTCAGTGGTGACAGAGGACAGAACAAGGAGCCACAGTTTCAGGTTGCAGCTGGGGAAGTCTAGGTTGGATATTAGGAAAAACTCTCACTAGGAGGTTGGAGAAGCACTGGAATGGGTTGCCTAGGGCGGTGGTAGAATCTCTATCTTTGGATACTTTTAACACCCAGTTGGATAAAACCCTGGCAGGGATGATTTAGTGGGAGTGGTCCTGCTTTTAGTAGGGGGATGGACTAGATGACCTCATGAGGTCCCATCCAGCCCTAATATGCTATGATTCCATGACAGGGCCATGACTGATTACTACAGCACCAGGGTGTACAGGGAGGGCAGACTGCTAGAGTCATGGTGGGGAGGGAGGGCAGTGAGAGTTCCTACAGCAACAGTTACAAAGTGCCCTTTCCCTGCTCTCCATTCCCACAGCTGCTGGTGATTGCCCTTACCCCACCCCTCAAGTAAAACCAATCAATGTATTATCATAGAGAGGAGGGGATGCAAGACCAGTTCTGAGCAGTCAGGATTTATTTCAGTAATCTATGCATCTGGTCTGAATATTACAGCATTTTTTGTCTACAACTGCCTTCTGCTCCCTGCTGCAGTTGTCTCCTTCCCTACTTGGCCACTGCTGAGTCCTGCCTCCAGAGGTATGTGATTAACGCTCACTAAAAAAATGCAATAATTTGTTTTGAGTTAATTGCATGTGTCAACTACAACTGAGAGCCCTAATAAGAATTCTGTATTTGTAAATAAAGAGAGATAGCACTAAAGTACTTATATGAAATGACCAGAAAAAATACTATTTCTTCTGTTTATGTTTCTACAATGCAAATATAAAGTGAGCACTGCACACTTTGCAATCTGTGTAGTAATTGAAATCAATATATTTGAAAACATAGGGGAAAAAAGCTCAAAATATTTATAATAAATTTTAATTAGTACAGTATTCTATTATTGTTTGATAGTGTGATTAAAATAGTCATAATTAATCATTTTTAATCTAATTAATTTGTTTTGCATTCATTGAGTTAACTACAATTGATTGACAGTCCTAGCCTGCAGTCCTCAGTGCTTCACCATGGATCATCATCATCAGACCCATTTATTTGGCCTACTTCAGGACCAACCAACCAGAAGGCTGGGACACACAAGTGACCAAAGCCAGAAAAAAAAAAAAAGTGTTTTCTTTAACTAGAACATAAAATTTATTTAAGAGACATTTACTAGAAGAAATTCCTTTGTGGGATTTCATTCACCCCAATGTCTAAACCCCTCCAAAATGGAATTACAATGGAAATCTAGGAAGACAGTAAATAGAACAGAACAAGTCTTCCCAAATTTATTAATAAATAAGATCTCTACCAAGAGATGTCCCAAAGTATCATTTCTCAGCCAAGAGCAAGCACAGTGTCTTACCTGAGCTGCACAAATGCTGTACTGTGTAAACATGGCCTCATACAGAGCCATCAGTCCACTCTGCCCAGCTGCTGCACAGGCTCGCGCCTCCAGGACTGGAATAGCCTTCAAATGATAGAGAACACAGCTATTGGCCAAGTGGCAGTAAAGGTTGCAAGTAGCCTCAGCCCAGAAACTAAAAAGAGAGCAGATGAGTACTTCAGCCACTCACCATGTCCTTCAGCTGGTTCTGTCCTGAATGAAGGGCTTGCCTCACACTTTGAGAGAGCAGAATTTCATGGCGTAATCGCTGTTTTCCAAAAGCCACCGCACCACTGGTGACTATCATCATTTCCCGACCCTGATTCTGCAGCATTGACACCTATAGTGTGGACAAGTTCCAAAGGGGCAGCCGTGTTAGTCTAGTTCAGCAAAACAATCTAGGAGTCTGGTGGCACTTTTAAAGACTAACAAATTTATTTATTGCATGAGCTTTCATGGGAGAAAATCCCACTTTGTCAGATGCTTTGAAGATGGGAAACGTACTGAACTGGATGAAAATAAATGCAAGGAAGTGTAAGTCACAGGATCTGGTTAGACTGTAACAGCAAATTTGTTAGTCTTTAAAAGTGCCACAGGACAGCTTGTCTGCTCTACAGTGTGGAAAACCAAAGATCAGGCCATAGCACAGGACGGATGCTAGCTTCCTGATTCCACTCTCCTTTGTTGTATGTTTTAAGAATATTTTGTGCCTCATCAATTCCTGGAGACTGAAGTCTGCTGCTTACCCAAAGAACACACATTAAGGAAATAATGTTGTAAGATGCCCCCCTTATAGGAGAGAACCTTTATGGCTCTTTGTATATCTGATGCCATCTTGACAACAATTTTTCTAATGCAAGTGCCTGCAGTAATCAAGCCACAGGACAGATTTCATATGCTGTCTAGTTTGTCTACTATCAGAGTTGGTGTGATTATAAGTGAAGCCTAAAGGCGAGTAACCTATATCCTGAAACCAAACCATCCATGCCAACGCTTTATTTTTAAACAGCAATGCTACAGCTGAGATTCAGAGAATCTGTCTTCTCTGTAACATGCAAATAGACCATGATTTGTCCCTTCCATCACAGCACCTGACCCACCAGTTCAGAGGTTCCCAACTATGGGGCACACTCCTCTAAGGGGACATGGAGGAACATTTAGTGGGGTCTGACAGCAAGGCAGCCCCCATGGGAGTGGGGAAGGCATGTCACTCAGCTCTACCTTGCTCTGGATATTCCTTCAGCTACAGCTCTGCTCCCAGCCATTGCTCCAACTGTGGCCCCAGTTGCAGCCCCAGGGTCTCTGGCTGCAGCTTTACATCAACAGTGCACAGATTCTGACTCTGCTTTTAGCCCAGCCATAGCTCCTGCCTCAGTCTTGACCTCTGACCCTGACCCTGCCCCAACTCTGGGGGAACATTGACACAGGCAAGGTGGAGGGGCATCTTTAAAAGTTTGGGGACCACTGCAGTACCTTCTTTCACAAGTCAAGAAACGTATGCTTCCTTGAGGCAGCAGAGGCATGTGCACCATCCATCAAACATATACTCAATCTATCCCTCTATAGCTAAGGGCACATCTACATTGACAGTGGCAGATTTACGCTGTAAGCTTGCTCTTCTGGGTTGGATTGAGAGGTCAGTCAAGGTGTGCTCAATTGATCTCCAGCTCATCGCTATGACTCCAGCCCCATAAGTAGAGTGGTGCTAAGTTGCACAGATGGCAATTTCATTCAATTTGTGTACAGGGAGGTAAGTGGGAGTTACTAAGGGAGATACTCAAGGTATTTTATGTACCTTGCATATCTCACTTCAACTGCTGCTGAAAAGTGCCACAAGAGGAGACTAGGTCTCCATTTCATTTCAGGCAATACAACCAGATTATTGTATGGATCCCATCCATTTCCAGTGCATGTAAAATAAGAGTACTTTCAGAGTGTTTTCTGAAGCACCCAGATCTTGCTCCCTCCCTGTTATATGAACTCTAGTACCAGTCTTACCATGTTAGTGTGGTCTTCCTATCCCATTGCTTCATCAATCTTTCTTATTACCTTCCTTTCCCTTAAGATCACCTTGTGGTGAATCATTATTTCAGACTGCTTTGCAGGGTTCCCTAAGTCTGCCACACTTACTCCTGGAAAAGGAAAAGCATTGCAGACACCACTGGAAGAAACCCTACTGAAGTCTTAGGAACAGGCCTTGGGACTCTTCCACAATCTTCGTAAGCATTCCCAACACCAACCTTAACAACTGTATTTTAAAGCTAACATCTCCCCCTCTAGGAAGCCTAACTAAGCTTATGTCATTAGGATGACAGGAAAATGGTGAGGCACAGAGAAATGGTATGGATTCATAAAACACTGCAGGCTCCTGGGAAGAGAGTTTGTGAGGGTAAGAGTCATCCCTGTAGCAGAAGCAGAACCAATTTTTTGGATGTAAACTGGGAGTCTGTTAGCCCAAATTTTAACTGGCTATGAAAGCAAGAGTTTTATTTAACTCAATTACTATACACTCATATTTACTGGGTGACAGTCACTGTGTAATCCAGGTGTCAATACAGAGAAATTTAAACATCAACAGTGAAACCCTGATGGAATACTGTTCATTGTGATTATATTCCACAGGCTTTCTTCAAGAAATGAACAGGCAAGAGGAGATACCCCCTGCTAACTTCAGCCTATGGCAAAATACTCTCCCCTACTCCCTGATGATCCTTCCTCCCCCAGGTGAAGGCAGGAACTCCCCATAGGTTTATTTCTGTATACTGCAGTGTCCACTCCTGCACCACTCTCTTTACATATATTAGATGACTACATCATCTCCCACTGCACATACCTCAGTTTTGCCATATTATAATCAGAATTGCAGTTGAAATCTCCTGCTGGGTTTAATATACAAACTTAAAAGAGTCATTGACTAGCCAGACTGCAAGAGCACTAGGTTTTTTTTAGCCATGAAGTTACCTGCTCAACAATAGATGCTAGTCGCCCAAGAGCCAATCCACACTCATCCCCTCGAGTCACAACAGCACTACCCAGCTTCACCACAATCCTTTTAGCATGTTTCAGCTCACTGCGATGTGCAAATGGCTTGCCATGGGTACGACTGAGGGGCATGGTGATAAACGGGATGTTGCTCCAGCAACGGACAGATTCATTCTTTATCACCAGGTTATGGATAGGGAAATCTGCAGACAAACAAAAGTGAATGAGCCACCAGATGAAAGAGAGTGAAAGTTCCCACAGTGCCAAATATCAAACCCACAATTTTGAACATTTAGGGCTTCCACCACACTCTTACTCCGAAGTGGTAGCCATGTTAGTCTAGTTCAGCAAAAATAAACAAGGAGTCTGGTGACACTTTTAAAAGACTGATAAATTTATTTACTGCATGTGCTTATGTGGGAGAAACACACACTTCGTTAGACACTTGAAGACTGACTTAGCCTCCATCAATTTCCCTCATTATTACTTGATTCCGGTTATGCTTTGGGATTCAAAATACCCCCTAGCAAAGTGTTTCACAGATTGACTGTGCATTGTATGAATCAGTACCCCCTTTTATTTCTTTTAAACTTGCACCCAATTATTTTAATTGGGTGACCCCCTGGTTCTTATATTATAAGAAGGAAAAAATAATCCTTCCTTATTAATTTGCTCAACACCAATCAGGATTTTAGGTCATCCCTTTCGTGCAATGAACAGTCCAGTTTTATTATCTCCTTTCATATGGAAGCTGTTCCATAGTCATTTTTTTCACTGTCATTCACTGCACTTTTTCCATTTCCAATATCTATCTTTGAGATGGAGCAACCAGAAGTGTATGCAGCATTCAAGGTATGATCATCACATGGATTTCTACAGTGGCATTATGGTACTTACTGTTTTACTATCTATTCTTTTCCTACTGGTTCCTAACAGTCTAACTTTTTGATAGTTGCTGACCACTGGCAATCAGTTGTGCAGTTTGCCTTAAAGGAATATCACTTGTGGTAGGGTGGACTGATTAAATCAAAGCAATTAATGTTAATCTTTCATATTTTTAGTTTTTAGCTATTTTCCTAAAGAAACACTGATTCTTATTTATGAGATTAATGTTTTACTTGTGATTTCTGTCAAGTTCTATTTGGACAGAAATTTAAAATCAACTAAAAAGGCACAAAACAGTACACGATTACTTTCATTAAAACCACTTTATGCTGATACAGAAAAAAGTTCATCAAAATGTTTTACACTGAAAACTGACTGATTTATGAAATAAAGGAATATTAATTGAACTGATTGTTTGTGGTCGTCAAGCCCTTCACAATTTTACAAACAACATCTCAACCTCATACCTTACTTTTATTCGTAGCTGGAAAGAGGATAACAGGGGTTCCTGCTTTTCCAATTCCCTATTGATTTCTTGTTCAGCTCAATTACTAAACAAGTGGAATAAAGTGAATATTTTCTCTGCACGTTCAGAAGAGGGTACTGTCGTCAAAAACTGACTTAGCACTTCAACAAAATCTTAGCCGCTAACCTTCTCCAGTTCAGTGGTTTCACTTAAGCAAGTTGTACTTATTACTGTTATATGCAATTTAAAGTTATTTTTATATATTATAATAAAGTTAGTCTTTAACAGAGGTAGTTAATTTCAAATATATTTTTAAAAATAAACCTATTTAATTTAAAATCAGATTTTTTTATCCACTCTGCCATGTATTTTATAGCTTGAACAGTCTATGAAATGATGGGATCATAAACTGGGGGGAGGAGGGGTGTCATGTGATGAGATATCACAGTGTAAGAATCCATACAAATGGCCACATTAAGAAGGGTGAAGAATTGGGTATAAACTCCAGCTTAATGGACTTTGAATTATTTTTGCCTATTACAACAGCAAAACCATTCGTCCCATTATAAAGATAGTGCAAAGAAGTGTGCAGTGATCAGATCTTTTTCCTCTACAGTACTCAGTTCTAAATCTACCATTTACACCACTTATGGCCTTCCAGTGAAATAATAGGTCCCTGGAGTGGTACTGGACTATAGCATTATTTCCACACAAAATAGAAAGACCACAAGTTCAGTGTCTCCCTCACAGAACACCAAACTGGAAAGAATTCCTAATCTATTCCTTCATTTTCAGGATCCTGCAAGGGAGTAAGACAGCCCAACATGGTGTCAAGATAATACATAGGTCCAAGAAACTCTCCACAATTATGGCTTTTATTTCCTTTAACTTTAAGTTATGTTCGTTGCCATAAGCATGCTTAGTTTGGTATAAAGACTCAGATATCTATAGCTCCAAGAGCTTACATTCTGAATATGTGGAGGGGAAAAAACAAAAAAACAGAAATTGGGAACCCAAGAGGAGTTCACTATAATTTATTTATTAATTATTCTTATTATTATTGGTCTTGGCATTAGGTAGGTAGAGGTGTGTTTTTCAGGACAGTTCACTATTTCTGGACTTCGCAAAAGTGGACTGTCCCCTTCAAGAGATGCTCAGAGAAGCCATGAGTCTTGGAAGTGGGTCACTACAATCAGCCACTGTGCTGAAAACACCAAGTTAAGCACTCAGCCCTAGATCCACAAAGGTATTTCATAGAATCATAGAAACTGGAAGACACCAGGAGACATCATCAAGTCCAGTTCCCTGCACTCACGACAGGACCAAGCACCCTTTTAAACTATCCCTGACTGGTGCTTGTCTAACCTGCTCTTAAACCAGGGGTCTCAAACTCATGGCCCGGGGGCTGCATGTGGCCCCTAAAGCTGTTTCTTGCAATCTGCAAGACACTATCGCTATCAATATTTGCAATATCACTGTATGAAAAGGTTTCAGTAGTGCAGCTCTCAGACTAAGGTACTAGTCCTCATGTGGCCCTCATGGCAATTGGAATTTGAGACCCCTGTCTTAAACATTTTCAGTGATGGAGATTCCAATAACCTGCCTAGGCAACTTAATCCACTGGTTAATCACCTTGACAGTTAAGAATTTTTTTTTCTGATGTCCTATCTAAACCTCCCTTACTGTAATTTAAGTTGATTGCTTCTTGTCCTACCATTGGCACTTAAGGAGAACAGTTTTTCTCCATCTTCCTCCTCAAGACAACCGCTTAGGTACTTGAAAACTGTTATCATGCCCCTCTCAGTCTCTTCTTTTCCAGACTAAACAAACCCAGTTCTTTCAATCTTCCCTTGTAAGTCAAGTGTTCCAGACCTTTAATCATTCATGTTGCTCTTCTCTGGACTTTCTCCAATTTCTCCACATCCTTCCTGAAATGAGATGCCCAGAATGGGAAACAATACTCCAGCTGAGGCCTAATCAAGGCCAAGCAGAGCAGAAGAATTACTTCTCATGCCTTGCTTACAATACCCCTGTTAATGCACTCCAGAATGGTGTTCATGGGGTGGTTTTTTTTTGCAACAGCGTTACACTGTTGACTACTACTTAGCTTGTGGTCCACTGTGACACCCAGATCCCTTTCTGCAGTCCTCCTTCCTAGACAGTCGTTGCCCATTTTGTAAATGTGCAATGGACTGTTGTTTCCTAAATGGAACACTTTGCTTTTGTCTTCATTGAATTTCATTCTGTTTACCCCAGACCATTTCACCAGTTTGTCCAAATTATTCTGAATTGTGATTCTATCCTCCAAAGCACGTGTAACCCCTTTCAGCTTGGTATTATAAGCAAAATTTATAAGTGTAGCCTTTATGGCATCATCTAAATCACTGATGAAAACATTGAACAGAACTGGACCCCAAACCAACCCCTGCAGTACCCCACTCATTATGCCTTTCCAGCATGACTGTGAACCGCTGGTAACTACTCTCCGGGAGTGATTATCCAACCACTTATGCACCCATCATATAGTACCTTTCCCCAAGTTGTTCTCACCTGTTTTGTTAATGAGAAGGTGATGCGAGACTATATCAAAAGCCTTACTGAAGTCTAGATACACCACATCTACCACTTCTCCTCTATCCACAAGGCTTGTTACTGAATCAGAGAAAGCTATCAAGTTGGTTAGACATAATCGGTTCTTGACAAATCCATGCTATCATTTAGCACCCTTTTCTCTTCTAGATGTTTGTAATTTGCCTCCTTAATTATTTGCTCTATTATTTTTCCTGGTACAGAGGTTATGCTGATTGGTTTATAACTCCCTGGGCTGTCCCTATTTCCCTTTTTTGGAGATGGATACTATATTTGCTCTTTGCCAGTCCTCTGAGACCTGTCCAGTCTTCCAAGATTTTTTAAAGATAATAGCCAATGACTCAGATATCTCCTGAGTCAGCTACTTGAGTATTCCAGGATGCGTATCATCAGGCCCTGGGGACTCGAAGACATCTTACTTGTCTTGGTAATTTTTAACTTGTTCTTTTCATATTTTAGCTTCTGATCCTATCCCATTTTTACTGCCCTCCCCTACGTTAGGCATCCAGTCACTACCAAACTTCTTGGTCAAGACCCAACGAAGAAATCACAGAATCATAGGTTTGGAAGGGACCTCATAGGTCTTCTAGTCCAACCCCCGGCCAGAGGCAGGACCACTCCCACTAAACCATCCCAGTCATGGTTTTGTCCAGCCGGGCCTTAAACACCTCCAAAGATAGAGATTCCACCACCTCCCTTGGCAGCTCATTCCAAGGCTTCACCACTCGCCTAGTAAAAAAGTTTTTTCTAATATCCAGCCTCGACCTCCCTAACCACAACTTGAGACCATTGCTCCTCGTTCTGTCCTCTGTTATTACCGAGAACAGTCGAGCTCCATCTTCCTTAGAGCATCCCTTCAAGCAGTTGCAGGTTGCTATCAAATCCCCCCTCAATCTTCTCTTCTGCAGACTAAATAAGCCTAATGCTTTCAGTCTTTCCTCATAAGGCTTGTGCTCCAGCCCTTTAATCATTTTGGTTGCCCTCCTCTGAACTCTCTCTAGCATGTCCCTGTCCTTTTTGTAGTGGGGAGCCCAAAACTGAACACAGTATTCTAGATGTGGCCTTACCAGTGCAGAATAGAGGGGAATAATCACATCCCTTGATCTGCTGGTAATACTTCTTTTGATGCAGCCCAGTATGCCATTGGCCTTTTTGGCAACAAGAGCACACTGCTGACTCATATCTAGCTTCCCATCCACCATGACCCCCAGGTCCTTTTCTACACTGCTGCTACTTAGCTGAATGTTTCCCAGCCTGTAGCAGTGCATGGGGTTTTCCCATCCCAAGTGCAGGATTTTACACTGTCCTTATCGAACTTCATAAGATTTCTATTGGCCCACTGTTCCAGTTTATATAGGTCTCCCTGAATCCTGTCCTTGCTCTCCAACGTGTCTACTGGTCCCCCCAGCTTGGTGTCATCTGCAAACTTACCGAGAATGCAGTCTATTCCATCATCCAGATCATTGATGAAAATGTTGAACAGAACCGGCCCCAGGACCGACCCCTGGGGCACACCACTCGTTATTGGTTGCCAGGTACACATGGAACCATTGATTCTTACATGCTGAAACCGTTGATCTAGCCAGTTTTCTATCCACCCTATAGTTCACCCATCCAACCCATACTTCCTTGATTTGCCAATGAGAATGCTGTGGGGAACTGTATCAAAAGCCTTGCTAAAATCAAGGTATATTACATCAACGGTTCCTCCTGCATCCAGAAAACCAGTCATCTGATCATAGAAGGAAATGAGATTGGTCAAGCATGATTTACCCTTGGTAAATCCATGCTGATTGTTTCTGATAGAGGAAAATAAAGTTAAGTGTTTTAGGATAGATTCTTTGAGAACCTGCTCCATAATTTTTCCAGGGATTGAGGTGAGGCTGACTGGTCTGTAATTCCCCAGATCCTCCTTTTTCCCTTTCTTGAAAATAGGCACTACATTTGCTTTTTTCCAATCCTCTGGCACCTCCCCCGTTCTCCATGAGGTTTGAAAGATAATGGCCAGCGGTGCTACTATCTCATCAGCCAATTCCCTTAGCACCCTTGGATGCAGTTCGTCTGGCCCCATGGACTTGTGTACATCCAGCTTCTTTAAGCAGTCCCTAACCTGACCTTCCATCACCAAGGGCCTCTCTTCTTCTCTCCAATCTGCCATACCCATGGTAGTGGGCTGGGAGCTGACCCTGCCTGTGAAAACTGAAGCAAAAAA
Organism: Podocnemis expansa; assembly: GCA_007922195.1. Classification (NCBI taxonomy): domain Eukaryota; kingdom Metazoa; phylum Chordata; order Testudines; family Podocnemididae; genus Podocnemis; species Podocnemis expansa. Next base: position 19,225,253 of record ML682056.1, on the reverse strand, counting down.
AGCATTGAGCACTTCAGCTTTTCCCTCATCCTCTGTCACGAGGATGCCTGCCCCATTCAGCAAGGGACCTACACCATCCCTGATCCTCTTCTTGTTATTAATCATTTAGTTCCTCTGCCATTTCCACATTTTCTGTTACCGTTTTTCCCTCTTGGTTGAGTTCTGGAGCTATGCTGACCGTGGTCTTCCTCTTGTTTCTAATGTATTTAAATTTTTTTTTTTGGTTACTCTTTATGCCGTCCCTCAGTTCCTTCTGCACCACGGAGACCACCTTAGCTTTGGGTATACTCTGAAGCAGAGGGGAGGAGGGCAGGTAGTGGAGCATGTCAGGGACACACATCTCAAAGAACCCTGGCTACTGTACAAAAGTGAGTAACCTTCATTTCTTCTTCGAGCCGTGTCCCCAACTGCTCCACTTCAGATGACTACCAAGCAGTTCTCCTGAGCAGAGGAGGGAACTTCGGAGTTTATCATGTGTATTGATTGTAACAGTGTGAAGCCGACTGCAAAGTCTGGATTAGCAAGTTGTTCTATGGTGTAGTGTTTTACAAAAGGTATCTGCTGCGGACCATGAAGCAGTGCGACAGATGTTCTGGGTAGGAACATCCTTTAAGAAGCAACTCAATGTGGATAGTGATCTCATGGAATGAGAATGGATACATTTGGTTGATTTTTCCTGTGGTGATGTGTAAGTCGTTCATAAGCATGAAGATATCCAGTATGAAAGCATCTGTTTAGATATAGGGTGCCCCTGGGAGTGATCAACAGTAGAGACAAAAAGCTCAGAAATCTTTCTGAATGGTTTAGTTCTTCGTAAGTAGAAGGCAAGGGCACATTTTAAGTCTAGCGTATGGAGGGCTACTTGTTGCAGATTAGTATCTGTTCTGGGGAAGAAACCAAAAGATGTACTGCCTGATTGAGATGGTAGGATGAAGTTATCCTTGGGAGGAATCATGGATGTGGCCTAAGGGAAAAACTTTAGCTTTGCAGAAGATTGTATGGAGAGGATCTGACATGAGTGCTGTGAGCTTTCTTATGGGTCTGGCGGAAGTAACAGCAACAAGGAAAGCAACCATCATTAATGTGAAAGAAGGAATTCTCCACCCAATGGTTGGAATGGTGGCTTCATGAGTGATCTATGGACCATTGTCAGGTTCCATTGAGTCATAGGTGGACAGATCTCTAGATATATGTTTAGGAGACCAGTCATAAATCTTTTTATTAGTGGGTGAGTGAATAAGGTTGAATTGTCTAAATGATCATGAAATGTGGAAGTAGCTGCCAGATGTACTTTTACCATACTAAGTGTGACCCTTGTTCCTTGCAGGGCTAAGAGGTATTCCAGGACATCTAGTATAGGAGCATTCACCACATTGATGGATCATTGATGACACCAGCAGGAGAAGCGACGTCACCATTGGAGGTAAGTACATCTCATTGTGGGTTTTCTAGTGTTAAGCAGACATGTTTGGCCTTTTCAGGACATTGTGCTTGTATGTGATTGAACCTTCTAGATGCCATGCTGTAGGATGGAGAACGTCCAGGTAAGTGTGAAATGTTTTCCCCTTGTTTTGGGAAAGAAGAGTCGGCCTGGTCGGACGGGTGATTGGATGATTTCTTGGACATGTTTATTAGGTAAGTATAACTGGTTTGTCATGGCCATGCTGGTGTTATCAATACTACTCTGGCCCTGACCTGGCATATTTTCCAGAGCACCTTGGAAATCATTGGTATTTGGGGAAAGCATATAGAAGTGTTTGGCTCCAGTCTAGGAAAAATGCATCTCCTAACAAGCTCTGTTCCAAGCCTCTCCATGAGCACATTTTTGGGCATTTCATGTTGAGGGCCGTAGCAAAGGGTCGACTGTTGAGAACTCCCAGCGATGGAATGCGGCTAGGAGGATATTGTCTTGAATTTCTTATTCACGAGTGTTTTTGAATATTCTGCTTAGGATGTCTGCCAACATGTTGTTTTTGCCTCATACATATGTTGCTGAGAGATTAATTCCGTGTGCAATGCAGCATTCCGAGAGCTTCATTGCCTCTAGGTATAGGGGTTGGGAATGCGCAGCCCCTTGGCAATTAATGTAGTGCAGGCACACTAAGTTGTCTGTGCGGATCAAAATGGTTTTCCCAGTTATTATAGGGTGGAGACGATGGCCTGCATTTCGAACTGTCCTCGGTTCCAGTAAATTTACTTGAAGGCCTTTTTCTTGTGTTGATTGTTTGCCTTGTACCATTTATTATTGGAGATAGGCTGCCTTTTTTGTTTTGGTTTGGTTTTTTTTGCGCGTGCGTGATGAGGCAGGCATCCGTGATAGATGGTTTCTGAGTCACGACTGGTGCCCGCTGGGCTAAATTGTAATTAATTTTTTTTTGGGGGGGGGGGGGGTCCACCAGTTCAGTGAATTGTTGATTACCTACAGGATGGAGAGCATGCTGCACAGTGAGAGAGATTCTGGATTGGCTGAGGAACCAGACTTCAGAGAGCTGCATGCAGAGCCTGGCGTGCTGGACAAGATATGTGGTTGCTGCCATATGTCCAAGTATTTGCATATAGGCTCAGACAGCTGTGGTACGATAGGTTTGGACGAGATAGACAAGATACCGTATCTTGCTGTATCTGTCCTGTGGGAGGTATGCTTTGGCAGATTAGGTACGGATTCATGCCCTGATGGAATGGGTCTCCTGTGCTGGGATAATGGACGATTTTTTGTAGTTTACAGCGAGGCCTGGCATAGAAGAGAGTTTCTGTTGTGTTCACAGGTCATATTGTATTGTAGGTTTGTGCTTTTATTAAGAAGTCGTTGAGATATGGAAAGATGGTAATTCCCTGTTTGCGGAGAAAAAACAGTTGCGCCCACACACCTGATCGTTCGGCTAATGAGTTCAGTTGGGGATGTGTAAATAAGAATTCATTCCCCTTAGGGCAATGAGATATTTCTTTTCAACCTTCTTGTTAGTCGGAGTGGAGGATGCAGGCGTTTGCCAAACTGCATTTGCTAGGTCCTTTATGGCCTCATCCATGGGTAGCAAAGATCTTGGTAGAAACAAAATTGTAAGATTCTGTAAAATTTATGTTGTGTAGTTGTTGTATCTTGGGTGGGTGTATCCAAACTATCTGCCACCCGTATGAATAGTTCCTGAAATGGTTTTGAGTCATCATTTTCGGAGCGTTGGGCTGGACTGTTAGGAACGTCAGCCGGCTGAGAGGAGACGGGCATGGATTGAGTCGGGTTCATCATTACTTGACTCAGATGTTGTTGCTAAGTGGTAATGTTGCCTGTGATATGATGGAATAACAGGAAATGCACTGTATTGTGGTCAATTATTCCATGGCATCAATAGCATATTACAATTAGGGTTCAAAACCCTTTGAAGATATGTGAATGGGTGAAAAGCACTGCGATTCTGCGATGCAGTCTGAGCATCTTGCTGTGCCAGTCTTTGGCCACCAGGGGGAGTTTCAATACCCTCAGAAAGCAGGCTCTGAGCTAAAGAAAATGAGAAAAAAAAAAGATAGCTGGTCAGGAGAAGTGTCTGTCCTGAAAAGAAAAGATATGGGGGATAAATCAATGGTAAAGTCCTCCCTTATATCTAAATGGTGGGACTTTCTGTTATGTTTTCTGGGAGCACTATCCTGAAAACCAGCTCCCTGCGAAGGCGGAAAGCGCTGTACTGGTACTGGAATGACATTTTGTGCTTGCGGGGTTGCAAGCCATGAGGCATCAGAATTAGTATCAGGGAGAAAAATGCCAGTGCCGATGTGGGGCAGGTAATGGGACCAAGCAGAGCACAGTGTTTAATGATGGTGCCGAGGTCACTGTCGATGGCATGGAAGCAAAAGTTGATGGGGTGGAGCCAGGTGGTAGGCTGCTGACCAGTGCTATTTTGAGCTCTGCGGCTCTATTCTTGTGCCCGTGCTCTTCAGTGGAGCTTTTGGGGTATTCCCCTTTCGCAGGGGTTTCCATAACCAAAGATCCCTTCACCTGAAGAATATTTTCTTATAGTGCCTCTAGATCTTTTAATGGTACAGGGATCGTGCAGAGTAACGTCTTTCCTGTGCTCCATCCAGTCTGTGAGATGAACCAGAGTCGGAAACTGGTGTCAGCGATCCCTCCATTAGTAATAGTTTTAAGTTTCCTCTCTCTCTATTTCCTTGTCCTGGAGGTGAGATTATAGTGATGTAGGCATTTAGGAGGAATGCGAGCCCATGAAGGCACTTTATATGGTCGCCATAATCGTCGGATGCCGGCATGACCTCTCTACCCGAGGCGCAGCGTTTAAAGCTGGGGGGGAGGGGCTCAGCAGCTTGGCTTGTGCTTTAGTAACTTAATTTAATTATTGTTCCCTTCTTTGCCAGCAGCAGCCTTGCCACTGATAAAAAAGGAGGTGCGGGGTCAGCGTCATTAACTGTGCTGGTCCCAGGACAGGAGAAAAGAACAGAACTGTCATGAGCAATGTGGTAATTGTCTCAGCCATTGCTGGTACCAAGCCAGCTGACAACGTATTTTCTGATGCTCCTGTGCTCGTTCACAGTATTGAGCCCTTTTTCAGCACTTATTGGCTTTTTGAGGGCAATGGCGACAGTGCAGATGTAGTTGTTGCAGCCATTGCCGGTATGGAAGTGGCTGACAACGCATTCATCGGTGCTGCTCTAGAGGCTGCAGCTTTTCTGATGCGGCCGCGCTGGTTCACAGAAGCAGCAGGGCTGTATGCCTTCTCAGGGGCATAGTACCGGGGGGGTCCGAAAGCTGCCATGGTACTGAGCCCCTCTCCCCTTTTTTAAGCACTCTTTGGCATTTTGAGGGCGAGGACAGGAACCTGGAGTAGAGGGCAGCTTTAGGTTACCTTACCAGTCACAGGGGAAATGATCCAGTTGAACAGGTGACCATCTAGGGCAGTTGCCCAATGGGACACTGGTATCTTGAATGAGCAGGACTACAGTAACCTGGCCAGAAGACCAAGTCATGATGAGAACGCACCCTGAGCTGCAGGAAGAGGTTCCAGAGTACATGAATGAGTAACAGAAGGAGGCATTGGACTTGGAAGGTGCTAATCCCCAGAACAGTTAGGAACTAGTGGTCTGGTAAAGTAACTCTCAGTTAAAATAAAGCACACTACATTAAACACTGCTCCTCTGAGATCAGCAGAACTGCAACAGAGAAGACTCAAGGACAGGTAAGGACAAATTACCATTTTAGATTTTAGTTTTTCATACCTGAAAGTGTGGCAAAGGAGCAGGAAAGGAATCACTACTCTTCACCCAGGGCAAGTATTCAACTTATGTATGTTCACTCAGTTGGGAAGGATGCTGAGCTGTCATGCCTCAAATCTTCTCAAAGCTACTGGCAGGCATACTCAAATGCTCCCTCACCTACACAAGTGACCTGATGGTGCTCGAATGTTGTGACTGATCTATGCTAGGGTAAGCAGTTAACTGCAGCTTCAAAGCAGTGTTTAACAACAGAGGGAATTTGCACTTCCTGCAGTATCCCTTTTCTGAGGTTCATGGATTCTGTAAAAACTGGACATCTTGGAAGTGCCAACCTACTGATCTGGTCACAATAGAGCTGTGACCAGTAGTGTAAATGGCTTAACATCTCTAGTCACTAACCTGGGGCTTACTTCCAGGAGCCTGTTCAAGTTTCTAGAAAGAATTTTGATCTTTTCGTCTACAAGTAAATTTGAAACTCCCACCCACCCATACCCATTTTTAGGCAGGTGTTCAAATTGTCTCACCCTAGTCAAATGTCTTCCCACAGTGAGAAGGAAAGGTTATCTATCTTGTACAGTAACTGGAGCTCTAGATGTGTGTCTATGGATGCTCCACACCAGGACATGTGCACACACATGCAGTTTTGATCAAAGATTTTATCTAGCAACGTCTGCAGGCACTCTCATGCTGTGATGCAAGGTTATATAGGGAGGGTCAACTGCCACTTCAGTTTCTCCTCAACCATGAAAATCCAGCGAGACCAAGGCAAAGCACAGTGGGGCATCCACAGTGACATGTCAAACAATTCAAGTTACTGCCTAAGATAAGCAGAGTTCCTGGTCATGCTCCATATAAGGAGACTTGCAAGCAGCACTGTGATGAGCTGCACCTCTGCATGTCCCTATAATGTGATCTGTGTATCTTTCCTGTTCATTCTTACAATATAACTGGATGGGGCGCAGGGGGTGTCTAATGAAGAGTGTGTCTTGGCATGGGGTTTCTGGAATGTTCCGGGCATGCTCTACATCAGTGGTTCCCAACCTTTTCAGTAACATGGCACAACTCAATGAGACAAAATTCCATACTATACCCACTTTTTTCAGCTGAACTGATTGCTCATAAATGTCACATTTGCTTGCATTTGCTACAGTTACGGTCTTACTAGAGAGATTTGCAACACAGGATGTACAAGCAGCTAAAGAAGGATGAAATGAACTAACATTTCAGATCCACTGGAAAAAAAATACATACCGTGTGTACTCGTGTATAAGGTGATTGGTGCATAAGCAAACCCCCTGGTTCTGAGTCTCAAAAATAGACAAAAATGGGTGACCTTCATACAAGCTGAGGTCCAGCCATGGGCTTGGGCCCCTAGCTACCCCACCCTGAGCAGCTGGCTTCCCCTGCTGTCCCTAACACCCCCCCCAAACACTCAGACCCTGCTGCCACTTCCCCTCCCATCCCCGATACCCCCTCCCTAACCCCCAGGCCCTGCTTCTGCTTCCCCTGCCGCCTCTGATACCTCCCCTAACCCCGGGTCACGATGCCACTTTTCCTTTCGTCCCTGACTCCTTCCTAATCCCTGAGCCCTCCCGCCACTTTCCCTGCTGTCCCCCAACATCCCCCCAAGCATCCTGGCCCTGCCGCTACTTCCCCTGCTGTCCCTGAAACCTCCCCTAATGCTGGGCCACACCACTGCCTTTCCTGCTGTCCCTGACCCCTCCCAGACCCCTGGGCCATGCTGCTGCTTTCCCAGCTTGACAACACCCCCCTCCTTGGGCCCCTTACGTGGCTGCTCCAGCTGCCGCGGTCCTGTGCCTTACTCTAACCCTAGCTGGGACTGACTCCCCAACATGGCTGCTTGGGCCACATGCTGGGGTTGGAGACTTAAAACTCCTAGGCTGGAGCTGATGTATGACTTGTGTATAAGCTGAGTGCCTGTTTTAAAGGCAATTTTCAGGCGCAAAAAAAGAGGAGGTTGCTTACCTGTAACCGGTGTTCTTCGAGAGGTGTGCTCCTGGCCATTCCCTTGTAGGTGTCTGCACGCCACATGCACAGCACGCCAGAGCTTTTTTCCCATAGCACCCATAGGGCCAGTCATAGCGCCCCCTGGAGTGGTGCCATAGCCATTCCCTATATATCTACTAACCAGCCCTTCCCTCCTCAGTTCCTTCTTCCCTAACCATATGAGGGGAGGCGGGAGGGAGCGGAATGGCCAGAAGCACACCTCTCGAAGAATTCTGGTTACAGGTAAGCAACCTCCTCTTCTTCTTCGAGTGCTGCTCCTGGCCATTCCCTTGTAGATGAGTCACTAGCCTTACCTCGGAGGTGGGATACGTCACAGGGATACCGACTGCAGCACCGCTGCACCCAGCACCGCATCTTGCCGGGCCTGTTGGGTGACGGCGTAGTGCTGTGCGAATGTGTGCGGAGAGGACCACGTTACCACTCTACAAATTTCGGTGATCGGGACCCCTGCCAGGAATGCTGCCAACGCCACCTGGCCCCTTGTCGAATGGGCTGTGACACGTGGGAGTGGCTTCCCTTCCAGTTTGTAACATTCTTTAATGCATGCTACAATCCAGGCAGCAACCCGCTGAGCGGAGATGGGTTGTCCCCGCATCCTGTTAGCGACTGCCACAAATAGCTGGGGCGATTTACAGAAGAGTTTTGTTCGTTCAATATAAAAGGCTAGTGCCCTTCGCACATCCAGCATGTGGAGGCGCCTATCTTCCTCGGACGCATGGGGTTTAGGGCAGAGGACTGGCAGGTAGATGTTCTGGTTTATATGAAACTGTGACACCACCTTGGGCCTGAAAGCCGGATGAGGGCGTAGCCGCACCTTATCTTTAAAAAAGGTCGTGTACGGGGGCTCCGCCGACAGGGTGCACAGTTCTGATACCCTCCTAGCTGAAGTGATCGCTACCAAAAACGCCACCTTCCAGTAAAGATAGAGCAGTGAGCACGATGCTAGCGGCTCGAAGGGCAGCCTAGTGAGGCAAGAAAGGACCAGGTTCAAGTCCCATTGGGCTGTCGGGGGGGCGGACCGGCGGGTATAGCTTTGACAGCCCTTTGAGGAATCTCTTTACTATGAGTATTGAAAATAGTGTGGATTGCTCGTCAACCTGGCGAAAAGCCGCAAATCGCCACCAGGTGAACCTTGAGGGACGGCAGGGACAGCCTGGATGATTTTAGATGCCAAAGGTAGTCCAGGATGGTATGAACAGGCAGTGTATCCGGGTCCTTTCCTTTGCCTGTAGCCCAGTGCACGAATCTGCGCCACTTGGCCGCGTACGTAGCCCTTGTGGAACCTTTCCTGCTGCCACACAACACCTGCCTCACCAGAGACGAGCACAGTTGCTCATTTGCTGTCACCCATGAAGGAGCCAGGCATAGAGGTGCAACGCCTCCAGGTTGGGGTGGAGTAGCAATCCGTTGTCCTGGGACAAAAGGTCAGATCTCAGGGGCAGTCGGATGGGGTTGCACCTCGAGAGCCTCAGGAGGGTCGCATACCAGTGCTGCCGTGGCCACGCCGGGGCTACCAGTATGACCCTTGCTCTTTGTGTTTTTATCTTCTGTAGTGTCCTGGGAACCAGGGGCGTTGGGGGGAAGGCATATGACAGCCCCGCCATCCAAGGAACTTTGAAGGCATCCCCCATCGAGCCTGGACTGAGCAGAACTGGAGGCATTTGGTGTTCCAATGAGAAGCGAACAGATCCAGGTGGGGACGACCCCACTTCTGGAAAAGATCCTCCGCCACATCCAGGTGGAAAGACCACTCATGGGTCATAAATATCCTGCTCAGATCGTCTGCTATAGTATTCTGGAGACCCGGTACATACGATGCAAGAGGGTGAATGTCGTGGCGAATACAAAATTCCCACAGGGCTATGGCCTCCTGGCAGTCGTCTGGAGTGGGTGCCGCCCTGTTTGTTGATATAGAACATCGCCATCATATTATCCATCTGCACGGAGACCATCCGACCGCGAAGCTGGTCTCGAAAAACCTCGCATGCGAGGCGCACTGCCCTCAGTTTCTTGATATTGATGTGCAAGGCAGATTCCTCCCCCTTCCACAGGCCTTGGGTTTTGAGACTGCCCAAATGAGCTCCCCACCCCTTGTCCGAGGCATCTGATATTAGATGTACCGATGGGCGGGCCGGCTGGAAAGGAATCCCAGAACAGAGGGTGACCTCCTGAGTCCACCATCGGAGGGACTCTAATACGGATGTCGGCACCGTGACCATCATGTCCAGGCTGTCTCTCACCAGGCGGAACACGCTCGCCAGCCACAACTGAAGTGGACACATGCGGAGATGGGCATGTAGAACTACAAATGTGCAGGCTGCCATGAGCCCCAGTAAACGGAGGCACTCCCGAGCCGACACCAGAGGGAACCTTATTAGGGAGTTCACCACTTCTCGAATCCTTTGGAAGCGGGAGGCTGGAAGGGACGCTCTTGCTGATACGGAGTCCAGAACAGCCCCTATAAATTCTGTTTTTTTGTGTGGGTGACAACACTGACTTCTGTCTGTTGACTAAGAGGCCTAGACAGCTGAGCAGCGATTGCGGTGTCGCCAGATGGTCTAGCGTCTCTTGAGGCGATCGGCCCACTACTAGCCAATCGTCCAGGTATGGAAAGAGGTTGACCCCTCTCCTCCTGAGAAAGGCGGCCACTACTGCCAGGCACTTGGTAAAAACTCGCGGTGCTGCTGAGAGGCCAAATGGGAGGACCGTAAACTATAGGTGATCCTGATCTACCACAAAGCACAAATACTTCCTGTGGTGCGGATGAATTGCGATGTGGAAGTATGCGTCCTGTAAATCGAGGGCGGCATACCAATCGCCTGGATCCAGAGAGGGGACAATGGACAAGCGAGAAACCATCCAAAAACGAATCTGAGGAAACAGCTGAGGCGCCTTAAATCTAAAATCGGTTGAAGACCCCCTTTCACCTTTGGGATCAGGAAGTAATGGGAGTAAAAACCTTTGCCCCTCCTGTTGGGTGGAACCACCTCCACTGCCCCTTTTTGGAGCAGGGATTGAACTTCCTCCTGTAATAGTCTCGTGAGTGTAGGGTCCCACTGGGCAGCTGAAAGGCGGGGCGGAGGCGCCAACGGGGGTAATGAAGCAAACTGGAGGGAGTAGCCCTCCTGAACAATTCTGAGAACCCAACAGTCCGAAGTGATCTTGAGCCACTCCGGGAAATAACGGGAAAGTCTGTTGTAAAAGGATGGAGTCTCTGGATCTGGCGTGAATGGTATGTCACCCCCGGGCTGACCCTCAAAAGTTCTTTCTCTGAGTCGCCGATTGGCACGAGCCCCCCTGGTCACCTGTCTGGCGCCCAGCAGACCGAGGCCCCCCCATTCCATTGTCTGTCCTCATCCTGGCACCGGCGGAATGGGCACGAGGTCGCCGGCGGCTTGAAGGGCTTTCTCTGAGCAGTCGGCGTGTAGAGGCCCAATGATTTTATCAGAGCCCTTGAATCCTTTAGGGTCTGCAAGCAGGAGTCTGTCTGTTGTGAAAACAGCTCAGGGCCCTCAAAGGGAAGATCTTGTATGGTGGCCTGCACCTCCAGGGGGAGACCTGAAGCCTGTAGGCAGGAGCATCTCCTCATGGTCACCCCAGAGGCCACCGCACGGGCTGCAGCGTCCGCCGCATCCAATGCTGACTGCAGGAGGGCCTTGGACACTACTTTGCCCTCCTTGATGGAGACTGAGAGGGCGTCTCTGGAGCTCTGGTCCAACGAATCAGAGAACCTCTCCAGGGAGGACCATGCATTGAATGTGTACCTATTTAGAATAGCCTGTTGATTTGCTATTCTAAGTTGGAGGCCCCCAGCTGAATATGTTTTGCAGCCAAATAAGTCCAGTCGTTTCGCCTCCTTTGATTTAGGGGTCGATGCAGGGTGGCCTTGCCGCTCCCGTTGATTCGCCGCAGCCACCACCAAGGAGCCAGGGGTGGAGTGGGAGTAAAAATGTTCGTAGCCCTTATAGGGAAGGGAATATTTCTTTTCAGCTCACTCAGCAGTCGGAAGGATTAAAGCCGGCATATGCCACAAGGCCTTTGTAGTGCTTTGAATAGTCTTGATAAACGGCAGGGCAATGCAGCTCGGGTCTTCAGGCAAGAGAATGTCCACCATAGGGTCAACGTCCCCTACTATTTCTTCCGCCTGTAAGTTCAACCCCCGGGCTACCCAGCGGAGGAGCTCCTGGTGGGCCAAGGCATCGTCTGGGATAGAAGACGGCTTTGCCCCTGCCGCAGCCTCGTCTGGGGGGGGGGGGAGATGAAGATTCCCCCAGGTCCAGACCCACAGACTAAGCTCCCAAACGAACGCTGTGGGTACCGCTAGCCACACTAGCCTGTTCCTCTCCGGGGGTTTCTGCCTCAGATCCATCCCTGGTACTGGGGGGAGCACTTGCAGCCGCAGAAGATGGCTGGTGAACCTCTGACCCCAAGACCGGGCCCCCGGGTCCGTGATCTTGTCCTTGATGAAAAGCCCATGGGGTCCAAAAAGGCCATTGCATGCCCGGCTGCCAGCCCGACCACTGAGGGTGGAACAGGGGAGCGCCTTGGATTGGTTGGGGAGGCTGAACGGCCTTATGATGTCGCCTCGACCCAGTATCTTCCATGGAGCTTGAAGACGGACTACTCCTTGGGGACCATGGCGGTGCCGAAGATGACGGTACCAGAGAATGGCACCCACCAGCTCCCTGATGCTCCTGGTGCTGCTGAGTGGGTTCTTGTTGGGACGGTGTCGGAGAGCGGTACCGCAGAGCCGCTGTTGTCGCCACCACCGTGGGGGGGGTTGGGGAACAGTGCCGTGGGGAAGGGCTCAGCGCTGAACGAGTGTCCCTGGATGTCAAAATGGGAAAGTAGGGCAATCAGCTGGGTATCTTAGGTGCC
>ML682056.1:19171983-19212730 GCA_007922195.1 Podocnemis expansa | reverse complement strand
CTATGATTCTATGTTGACCCAAGTGGGGTCAGCTTCCCACGTGACAGTACCAATCACGGTGCCGGAGGTCTTGGCATCAGAGTCTGAGGGGCCACTGGGCTGCAGAGCTCTTGCACCGCTGAAAAGGCCTCTGGAGTGGTCGGTAAAACAATGTCCTCCTCCAATATCTCTCTCGTCAGTGACGACACCGAGACCGGACTGTACTGGACCTCCCTCGACTCCGGCACTGGGGAGGGAGAATGGACACTGGTTAAATCAACATGCCCGGCGTCCTTTCGGCTTGCTGAGCCACATGGTGGAGAGCGCCCCCTAGTCTTTTTCTTTTTAGCCGGCACCGGAGACGTAGAACGGTGCCGAGGCTCCCGGTGCGGCTTGGGAGTGGACTTTGGTGCCGATAGCGGCGCCAACAATGCCGGGGCACTCCGCACCAATGGAGCCGAGCTTGATCCAGAATCACTCAGTACCAGGTGCAGCGCCTGCTCCATTATATGGAGTTTAAGTCACTGGACTCAATCTTTTTGAGTCGTGGCTTAAAGGCTCGGCAGAGTTTACACTGCTCCATGAGGTGAGCTTCACCCAGACAGCAGGCACGAACTGTATTGGTCATCCACGGGCATGGGCTTCTTACATCGCCCACACATTTTAAAGCCTGGCATAGCCCGACCCCAAGCCTGGGGTGGGCGCGATGACTTATTCTAGCGATTAACTCACTACTAAAACAACAGTAAACTATCAGACTATGAACTGGGTAACTATGGTTAGCAAAAACTGCGAAACTGCAGCAGAGACACGTTCCAGCAACCGACGGACAGTAAGAAGGAACTGAGGAGGGAAGGGCCGGTTAGTAGATATATAGGGAATGGCTATGGCGCCACTCCAGGGGGCGCTATGACTGGCCCTATGGGTGCTATGGGAAAAAAGCTCTGACGTGCCGTGCACGTGGTGTGCAGACACCTACAAGGGAATGGCCAGGAGCAGCACTCGAAGAAGAAATCTCAGCTTCTACACAAGTATATAAGGCATCTCAATTTTGCTCTTCAGCCACCTGTGTTTTAGAACTGAAAGACTGATACCTTGCTTTTCATTTGATGATTAAATCGTCACAAGTTTTACAAGGTGTAATTTCGGTTGGATAGAATATTGTTTGAGATGCGTCTGTTTTACATTGATATTCTTTCCCTCTGTATAAAATTTCACAGCACATTTGGACAGTTCTCATGGCACACCACTGTTCTACATTCTTATGACAGCAGGTTTTCTGCAACATCACATATGTGTATAGATATGAAACATATCCCCAAAAGTATTTCACATGGCTCAAGTGGGGGCAGGCAATCTGAGCTGTGTTCCAATAAACACAATGAAGATTTGGAGACAAAGACAAGGGTGATCAAGTGCCTTGGCTGGAGAGAAATAAGTCACCTGACTGCAAGAAGGGAGGGACGAGGAGGTTAGAGAAAGGAAATACTTTGAAACAAATGGAGCTTTTTGCCAAGGGACTTCATCTTGCAAGCAATCTCAAGGACTGATATCTATCCACATGGTGAGAAGGACCTGGCTGCAAAACCATCAGTAGCCAGAGCACAAGAGTAAGTTAGCAATGGACTGTAACAGTGATCATAGTTTAGCATGCAAGTTCTCTCTCATTTGATTGTAATCATTTCCTTGACTGATCATCTGATTTTGTATTGATTTGCATTATACTCATGTCCAATTATGTTTTAATCAATACATTGGTTTATTGTATCTAAAGCAATGAGATGTTGGATGAGAATGTGTGAACACCTGACAGAGCAAAGGCTGGTGCACAGTGCTTTCTTTGTGAACTTGACAGACTGGTGTAAAGGAAATTGCAAGGTCCAATAGGCATGCACTGAACCTTGCAGGATGGTAGTTCCTAGTGTTGCACAGCTTGCTGGGAGGCCATCCCATGAGTGGCTAGTGAGAACACACTTCCACTGCCTGAGAGACTGATTACACACTGTGGGCTGGCCACGAGGGCGTCCAGGAGTGCGGCTCACCCAGCACAGTGGGATAAGTCAAGGCCCTGGGGTAGAGTACTGGGGAGGCACAGTGGAACACCTGTCCAGATTTCAAGAAGAGAATGCCCCAGGTATCTCCTTCATGGAATGAATGCTCAGGAAATGGATTCAGTATAGCTCATAGGACACCATCAGCAAAAGTCACTGCAGCTCTGGAAGTAAGTCTGAGAGCATAATGCTGCTTAAAAACTGTATGGTGAAGACCAGGTAGCTGCTCTGTAATGTCTAAAATAGATACATTTTGAAAGACATAGTCTGGGCCATAACAAGTGAGCAATGACCCTCAGAGGGACTGAACTACCAAGTTTTGTAGCAGGCCTACATATATCCAGCAATCCTCCTGGACAGTCTTTAGGTTGAGACTGGCTGTCCTGTCATTCATTCTACAATGGTGATTAAGAGTTATGGGGAAGCACATCAAGATGAAAGGCAAGAGCTGTTAACATCCAAGTTAAGGAGGCATGTTTCTTCTTCAAGCAAGGATTGTTGGTAAAACTTTTCTAGGTGAACGTTCTGATCATTATGAAACTACAAAGAAACTTTAGGAAGGGACTGATGGTGACTCTAGTGTCACCTAAGAGTGACAGAACAGGTTGAATTTGGAATGGGACACCTGGACTGAGGAAAGAGCTTCATTATGCCCATGAGATATCTTGTTATAGTTGGATATGATAAAACTGAGAAAATTACTATGGCCACCAGGACATCTTTGAGCAAATTAAGGGATTTCCCTGTCTTCTTGAGTCAGTACACAATCTAAACACCATGGAGAGAGCAGCAGGTGTCAAGATAATTTGCCTGGAATTGCACCAAACCTTACCTGCTTCTCTAAACAGGTATGGTGAATAGCTGATTCTTCTATGTAGTAACACTTCTGGTACCTCGTTGGAGCACCTGCTGTCTCTGTGCTGGAATCATGAAGGAGCCAAGTCTTGAGCTGCAATCTGTTAGTTGCAGTGGAGAGTGCACTTTGCTTTGTGAGAGGCAGGAAGGAGGGATCAGTGGACACACTGCCAATTGTGACAGGTATGGGCACCACATCTGTCTCGGCCAGGTGAGAGCAATCAGTACAATGTTTGCTTTTTTCCTTTTAACAGGCTCTTCAAACAACAGAGGGAATGGGGAAAAAGTGTGAAGACAACCCCTGCTGCATGGAAGAAGGAGAGTTTCCCTTGGTTGCTGGCTGAGACCAGCTCTGAAGAAACAGTATGGGCAAGTAAGTAGTCAACTAGTCTGTTGTTTGAGTTCCCATTCACAGAACTTTGCAAGTTCAGCTTCCATTCATGGTCACGTGAAAACGGGCATCTGAGACTGTTTGCTGTTGTGGTCTGCACTCCAGGCAGGAAAGATGCTGGATTAGAACATCCTGAGAAATACCCCAGTTTGAGTTTTAGTGCTTGTACCTCTAACCAGTGGGAGAAAATGGGCTCAAGTGTTCCTGGCAGTCATGAGGAGTTTGATGTAGAGAGTCACCTCTAATGGTGACCATTCTCCCTGAGTGGTTGCCAAGATGAGCACCCTACCCTATTAGAGATGCGTCCATGGGAAGAAGTAATGTTGAGGGGGGCGGGTGGAGGGACTGGGTGCACAAATCTCCCATTCAGACATTTGAGTGTTTCTACCAATCCAAGGAGCGTTTGACCCTCGCAGCCATTGAGAGAGGTTTGTCTAACCCAGAGGTCTCAAATATGTAGCCCATAGGCTGAACTTGGCACGTGAACCTCTTCCATCCAGCCCACAACTGCATTCGGCAGGACCACACTCTCCTTAACTGACAGTGAGAGAGAGTGACTTTGCACAGTGCAGTTTTGCACACACAGCACTCTGCAATGCCAGGAGAGTGCCACAGCAGTTTGATTTATGGTATGTATGGCTCACTTGAAAAATACATTTAAGTCAAATCCGACCTGCCCCAACAAATGAGTTTGACTCACCTGGTCTGATCTGTAAGAAATGCTGAACCACCTCTGCTGACATCTCATGTGGAGTCTGGCAAAAGGTGTTGTAAATATATGAACCACCATGTACCTCAGAAGTTGGAGGCAATGTCTGGCTGAAATTTGAGGGCCAGCCTGAACTGTCTTTATAAGCAAGGACAGGAGCTAAAATCTGAGCTGTGGAATGAGCTCCCTCACTTGCCATGAGCCATTTTACCAGGCCTCAGATTGACTTTTGGAGGGTGATTTGCAGGCCCAGGTTTGTGAATACATTTATGTTTCCAATGGTGGTCCTCAGAGCTTCTTTGAAGGAGTGGAACCTGAGGAGACAGTCTCCCAGACATGGGTAGATATGCTTCAAAGGGAGCATAAATGAGCCATCAGTGTAACGGTTCACAGTCATACTGGAAGGGCATAATGAGCAGAGGACCGCAGGGATCAGTTCTGTTCAATATTTTCATCTAAGATTTAGATGATAGCATAGAGAGTACACTTATGAAGTCTGAGGATAAGTGGGGAGGGGTTGCGAGTTCTCTGGAGGATAGGCTCACATTTCAAAGTGATTTGGACAAACTGGTGAAATGGTCCGAGGCAAACAGGATGAAATGGAATAAGGACAAATGGAAAGTACTCCACTTAGGAGAGAACAATCCAGTTCACACATATAAAATGGGCAATGACTGCCTAGGAAGGAATACTGTGGAAAGGGGTCTGAGTGTCATAGTAGACCACAAGCTAAATATGAGTCAATACTATTGTAAAAACACAAACAAACCATTCTGGGAATGTATTAACAGGATTATTATAAATAAGACAAGAAGTAATTCTTCCACCCAGCTCTGCACTGATTAGGCCTCAACTGGAGCACTGTGTCCAGGTCTGAGCACCTCATTTTAGGAAAGATGTGGACAACCTGGTGGAGGTCCAGAGAAGAGCAGCAAAAACGATTAAAGGTCTAGAATCCTTGACTTATGAGGGAAGACTGAAAGAACTGGGTTTGTTAGTCTGGAAAAGAAGAGATTGAGAGGGGGCATGATAAACAGTTTTCAAGTACCTGAATGGTTATTACAAGGAGAAGAGAGAAAAATTGCTCTTCTTAATTGCCAATGACAGGACAAGAAGCCATAGGCTTAAATTACAGCAAGGGAGGTTTAGGAATTTTTTCCTAATGTCCAGCTACAATTTTCAGGATGACTAACCACTGGAATAAGTTACTGAGGGAGATTATAGAATCTCCATCTTTAGAAATTTTTAAGAGCAGGTTAGACAAACACCCATCAGGGATGGTCTAGAATGGTACTTGGTCCCGCCACAAGTGCAAGTGAGTGGATTCAATGATCAGTCGTGCTGCCTTCATTAATTCTATAATCATAGATTCTTTTTATGGTTCTATAATCACTGCTTGTGTGACCATATGGAATTTGTGGACCTACATGTTTATTTAGAGCTGTGAGGTCTAGAACAGGTTTCCAACCTCCCTTTTTCTTGAAGCTACAGACACATCTAGAGTAAAAACCTTTTCCATGGAAATGCAGACAAACAGGTTCTACAGCTCCTAAATAGAGAAAGTGATCTATCTCCTGTTGCAACAGACCCTCATGAGTCGGATCTCTGAAGATGGATGGGGGTGAGCCCTTCAGAGACTATTTCCAAGGCCTATCTGTCTGACAGTATGTTCCCAGTTATAGTGGATCAGGGCAAGGCAACATCCAAGGGACTGTGAATAGTCAGAACATAGCAATTGATATCAAGTGGGGTGGGGTCTCTAAAGGCCTTGACTGAGATATCAAAACAAGTCCTCAGAAGTGGCAGACTGCAGTGTTAAAGACTGAGGCTCTTGTGATTTGCACCTCTGGAATTTGGATCTCTTTCTCTGAGGCTCATGGAGACCCTTTTGGCAGGAATTGTGCAGTATGCAGTCTGTGAGGACACTGAGGACTAAGTTCTCTTTTGTCCTGGAGTGGCTCTGGAGTCTTTTCGTGTATAGAATGACATGCTCGTCTTCTCAGCAAACAACCTGCAACTCCTGAAGAGGAGGTCCTCTACAGTTGTTTACACCGCCTTCAGGAAACCTAACAGATGCAACCTTGAACTGAGCTGCATCATCACCACTGTTGACATGGCCTCAACCATTGTATCAGCTGCATCAAATGAAATCTGGAGTTTTGTTTTGGCTGCTAACAGCCCTTCAGTGATGCTAGCTCAAAACTGCTCCTTTTGTGATTCCAGGAGTGGGTCAATAAAGGTATTTATTTCATATAGTCATATTTTGCTGTTGAGGCCTGATAATTTGGAAATCAGAATTTCAAAGTTGCAGATAAATAGGCCTTTTTTTCCAGATAGCTCACAGGGCTTCCAATCCTTATCATAAGAGACAGACTTGAAGTGATGCCACCTGTCACAGGAATCACAGCATCCAACATGATGGAATTAGGTGGAAGTTGGGGAAAAAAGGAAGGCTGAATCCCAGGAGGTACACAATACTTAATCACCCATTTTGTTGTGGTCTATGCTGGCATATGCCAAACACACCTTGTTGATGGGGACAGCTAGAAGACATATGTAAGAGGTCCAGAAGTTTATAGTGGATGATTTTTACCTCCTCTAGAGGCAGCTGCAAGGTATCTGCCATCCTCTTAGTTAGATCTTGGGAGAGTTTGGAATCATCTGCCATAGATATTGAAGAGAGCATTACTGTCTGCACAGGAGGAGGAGATGCTAGTGCATGATGATGTAACCACCTCCTTTTAGTCCAGCCTCCAGCTCCTCCAATATCTGCACAGAAGTTTCTGAGCCTAGACACAGTAGTGAGAGGGATGTAACAGTAGACTGCCAGGAAGCATGGCTGAGGTCCAGATTGTGTGTATGACTGAGGAGGTCCTGGTTCGTACCAAAACAAAGCATAACGAAAAAGATGGGAGAGGACCTCTTCATGGCCCCTCTCTGACTTTTTGTTGGAAAAAAGTAGAACTGCATGACTCGGTGGTGATTTCTGGGCTTGCCTTACGCCTGGAACTGGGGACCTGCAGCTGATTAAGCAGATTCTAGTACCACAGATACCATGAGTTCCTTAGAAAATCTGAATTCCTGCAGTGCCATAGCAATTGATACCATCAGAGGTTTTCGATAGTGGGTTAGAGGTTCCAAAGAAGCCGGTGACCTTGGCTGCTCCGAGTGGACCAGTGATACTTGCTACACTGTCATCAGTATCAACAAGGTCTGTACTAATGCTGTCCACCCAGAGGTGGTGCAGTCTCTACCCCTGTCCCTAACCCACAGTACTGCTGATTCAGTCCCTGTGCCCATGCAGTCTTTAAGCACACCACTGGTATCAAATCATACCCAACTCCTGTGATTGGTGGGTGCTGTCCTCTGTCTCTTTTTGGTACAAAGGCAACAGACTCACAGTATGCCTGCACTCAGGGCAGGACTAAATACTATCTGGGCTACCCCTGATAGCTGTTTGTGTAAAGTGTTCTTATTTTTTTTTTAATGATGAAGATCCCACAACCTCCTTAGCAATGTTCCCTCTAATTTTTCATAGGCTGTGTGCGCAAAAAATTTCTTTTGTGCAAATTTTCAGAAATAGTGTCCAAATTTGTGCGCACTCTAGTGTGTTTGGTCAAACTTGTGAGCGCAATGAAGCAAGTGTGTACAATGCAAATAATATCTATGTTTAATTATGTGATGACATCTGGTGAGTCAGATTATAATCCATCTCCCATTTGTGAGTAGAAATTGAATATTAGCACTGTTGAATTTTTTTGTGTGCGCTTTATTTTGCTGTGTGCGCAGGTTTCATGACTTGTGTGCATGAGCACACGCACACATCTTAAAGGGAACATAGCTCCTTAAGCAATTTATATCCATTCTTAAGTACCCTGACAGTCAGGAATTTTTTTCATAATGTCCAACCTAAACCATTCTTACTGCAATTGAAGCCCATTGATTTCTGTCACATCCTCAGAGGTTAAGGAAAATAATTTTTCTCCCTCCTCTTTGGAATAATCTTTTATGTACTTGAAAACTGTTAGGCCCTATGCCAAACTTGTATGGCAAACACCACACTGATGTGCAAAATGGCCAGTAAAGAGTACTGCTTCTCTCCCAGGGATTCAGAATCTTTTTTCTCTCTCACTCTCCACCTAATTCCACTGTAGCAGATGCAGTGAATTCTTGTGGCTGGCAACATTATTACAAATTCACCCCTTATGACGGATCGTGTTAGAATTTGCCTTTAGATTTTCTCTGGCTAGTTCAGGGCTCACACAAAGCTCTCTTTTCAGAAGTCTTATGTGGAGTTTCTGAGCATTTCTTCCTCTGCTTCCCGGCCTTTGAGGAGGAAAGCTGTGGAAAAGACTCATGACACCTGGGAGATGCTGGGCATGAATTACAAACAGGCTGAAGAACTCTTTCCAGCAGGAGCTGCTTTAGTTTCATTTCCATTTTTCCAGGATCATGTGCTTGCAGAAGTTATCACACAGAAGTGTTATGTGCCTCCCTATGGTAATGGACACAGCACAAATGCCTGCCTACTACCAGAATGGATTCTTTGCAGGACAAAGACATTTTAAATCCAGGCAAACCAGGCACAGTGGCAGTCTCCTCTATAGATGACAAAGGATAATAAAAACCACCAAAACATTTGTTACTACAAAGGAAGAGAAAAAACTAAAGGAAACTCAATAAGACTAATAGGAGAAACACTAACAAGTAGTTAAGAACAAATTTCTAAAGGAAACATCTTTAAACAACTACTAATCATACCATCTCTAGCCTTGGGAAGCTGGGAAGAAACTTGGGGTGGTTCACCTGTGCAGCACTAGCTAACAGGCAGACCACAAGGAGGCTGGAGTGCATGTTCAGGCCAAAAAGACATGGCTGCCAAAGATCTCCAGTCAGAAGTGCAAGGATGCACACACATCTGCAGTGCAGCACCTATGACAGAGAAACTCCTTAAAGTGACTTTAAAGCTAGTCTGATTTCTCTCATCTCTAATGTACTGATACATAGACTTTTCCCTTGGTGACCAATAAGCTCTAATGCATTAGTGTTTAAATGAGCTCCACATGCCAGTGTAGATGCAGTGGGGTAAATATTACTGACAACAGAGGAGAATGACAAAGCATTCCTTTCATTACATTTCAAGCATCTTGTAGCGGTGACAGCAAATGGTAGACGCATTCCGCAAAAACAAAAGGTTAATTACCTGAATGGTAACCGATGTTCTCCGAGATGTGTGTCCTTGTAGAGGTGCTCCACTCTAGGTGTCTGTTGCATCAGCAGGCAGGTCAGGAGATTTTTGTCACAGTCCCCGCTCCAACCATGCTCATGCTAATGCTTGGAATCCTCGTCAGTTTCCAGCAGTGCGAGCAGAGCTGAGCCCCTCCATTCCTTTTCAATCCCAGACCCTATCTAAAGTACTTCAAAGTTGAGGGGGGGGAAGATGTAGAGCACCCCTACAGGGGCACACATTTCGGAGAATGTCAGTTCTCGATCAGGTAAGCAACCTTCTTTTCTCCATCGAGTGGTGTCCCTGTAGGGGTGCTCCATACTAGGTGCCTCAGGAGCAGTTCCCCATTGTACGATGAGGGGTTACTGAGGAGTGTCTCTCTTGTGGAGCAGAGAGCACTGCTAGCCTCAGCAAAGAGTTCTGTTTTATTGAATGGTCTATCGCACAGTACCTAATGAAGGTATGTACTGAACTCCACACGGCTGCTTTACAGATGTCCTCTATTGGTACATTCTTAAGGAATGCTACCGCTGCAGCCAGACTGTGTGTTGAGAGAATTTTTACTCCACATGGCGTCTGTAAGTTATTTAAGATGTAGGCCATTAAAATACACTCTTATCCACCTGGACAGTCTTTGGGAGGATATTGGTGTTCCTCTAGAGTGTTCTGTCAGAGATATAAAGAGTTTGTGTTCTCCTGATGGGCTTCGTTTTATCTATGAAGAGCACCAAAGCCCTTCTCACATCTACCATGTGTAAGATCCTTGTCTGCATGTCTTTGTGCAGTTTTGGGCAAAATGTAGGTAGACTGATCTCCTGGCTGTTATGAAATAACGTATCGACCTTTGGGACAAACTCTGGGTGTGAGCGTAATGGCATTCTGTCTGGATAAGAGATTGTATATGGTGGTTCAGACGGGAGAGGTCTCATCTTGCCCACTCATTTTGCCAGTGTTATGCCCATGAGGAGCATGACCTTGATGGATCGGAGTTTCGGTAAGCAAGTTGCCACTGGTTCAAATGATTGTTTGGTGATGGTCTTTAGAACCAAATTTAAATCCTGTGGTGTCCTAGGCTGTCGAACGTTGGGGTACGTGTTCTATATGCCCTTCATGAAGCGCATCATAATCTTATGAGAAAATACTGTCTTCTCTTCCACTCTGAGACAGAAGGCCGAAATCGCCAGCAGGTGGACTTTGAGCAAGCTGTTAGCAAGACCCATCTGCTTCAGATGCAAGATGTTAAGTATGCTTGGGACTGGAGCTGACTGAGGTAAGATTTGCTTTTCCTTGCACCATCTGGAGAACCTATGCCACTTTTAAGTTCAGTACTGTGTGTGGTTTGTTTCCTGCTGTTTAATACAATGTTCTCTACTTCCTCTGAGCATTTCAACTCCTCGAGTTGTAACCACTGAGCATCCATGCTGTGAGATGGAGTTTGCTCAGATCTGAATGTAGGGTGTCATCCTTGTCCTGGTAGAGAAGATCTCTGCGCAACAGGAGCATTATTGGTTTGGACATTGACAACTCTAACAAGTAAGGATACCACATCTGATGTGGTCATACAGGGGTGATTATGATCGTTCTGGCTTTGTCCATTTGATTTTCTGTTTCGTCCTGTGAATTAATGGCATTAGGGGAAAGGCATACATTAGCATCCCTCAGCAACTTATCAGGAAAGCATTTTCCTATGAATCCTTGCCTACTCCCACTTTGGAGCAGAATTTGACATTTGTGATTCACCTGGATGCCAAATAGGTCTATCTCCAGATAGCTCCATTTCTGAAACACTCGATGGAGCACTTGATTGTTTATCTCCCATTTGTGATTTGTTGTGAAGTGTCTGCTTAATGTATTAGCAGTAATATTTTGAGGCCCTGGTAAATATGATGCTGATACATCTATTCCATTCATCATACACCGGTCCCATAAGTGGGTCGCCTTGACAAATAGCGGGCATGATCAAACTCCTCCTTGTTTGTTTATATAGTATGTGCATACTGCATTGTCAGTCACAACTTTTACTGTTTTGTTCTTTATTACAGGCAAGAACTGTTTGCATGCATTCCTTACTGCTCCGAGTTCTAGAATGTTTACATGCAGGCATGTCTCATCCATAGACCTTTGGCTTTGTAAGGTGTGACTGCTGAGGTGAGCTCCCCACCCCAGAAGGGATGTGTCTGTTGTTACGAAGATGGAGGGTGCTGTTGTGAGAACAGTGTTCCTGTCGTGGTGTTCTCTGTCTTTGTCCACCGGAGTAGGGATTGTTTGACTGGTTGTGGAAGAAACAGTATTTTGATCAGGCTGTATCTGTGTGGTTTGTAGACAGACACAAACCATGTTTGCATGCTGTGTGTGTGTAGGCAGGTGTGACAGATTATGTATACTTTTTTTGCTATGCATCTTCACACTGGAAGGCCAACTCTTCCGGTTGTGGCATCTATGTACACTCTGATAAATTCTGTTTGTCGTCTTGGTTCTGTCACGGATTTCTGGTAGTTTATCCTCAGTCCCAGTATGTCAAATAACTATACAGCCAACTGAGCTGCTTTCTCCACCTTCATTTGCTTTTATTAGACAGTCATCTAGGTATGGGTAAATGACCACACCTTGTCTGAGGAGATAAGCAATGACTACTGCTAGCACCTTCAAGAAGGCCCTTGGTGTTGTGGAAAGTCCAAAGACAAGTACCATGTATTGATAGCACTTCTGTCCTAGGCAGAACTCAAGAAACATCATGTGCAAGGTATGAATTGTTACATGGAAGTAGGCATCATGGAGGTTGAAGGATTGCATTGGAATGATAATTGTCAAAGTGACCATCTTGAACTTGCATTTCCTATTCAGACCCCTTATGCCCAGGATTGGTCTCCAACCCCCGTTTTTCTTTTGAGTGACAAAATATTTGGAGTAAAACCCCTTTCCCTCATACTGTTTCAGAACAGGTTCTACTGCTCCAATGGACAGAAGATGATCCATCCCTGCTTGGAGCAATTGTATGTGAGATGTGTCCCTGAAGAGGGATGGGGATGGGTGTGTGTGTAGGTGGGATGGAAATGAACGGAATGGAGTAACCCTGTTGGACAATTTCAATGACCCATCTGTCTGAAGTTATGATTTGCCAGTTGAGTGAATACGGTTGAAATCTATGTCCAAAGATGGTTGTGACCGTGTCTGGTGCCAGATAGGGGAGGTCAATCATGCCCTCAACTAAACCCTCAAAACTGTTGTCTGGAAGAAGCTGGTTGCAGCATCACCACTTGATTGTTGTTAGATTGGTAACGTCGCTGTATTCTTTGCCTGTTCCTGTCCTGTGGTCTGTTAGTGCGACATTGTTGATATCAGCTCTGGTATGGATGGTAACCCAGCTGCCTCCTCTGGGGAGCTGGCGTACAGATTCCCAACGTGCAAGAGTGTGGCCCTGGAATCTTTCACTGTATGCATCACCTAGTGGGTTTTGGCTCCAAATAACTTAATTGACCTTAACGAAGGGTAGGTCCTCAACTGCTGATTGTAGTCCTCTGGGAAAAGCTGCTGACTGCAACCACGACGCCACAGTGGCTATTGTGCTGGCCACTGTGTCTGCCGCATCCATGGCTGCTTGTAGGTCTGTTCTGGATATAAATTACCCTTCTATAATTGGGGCCTCAGACTGTTCTCTCTTGTTGTCAGGGATCAAATCCATGAGTGTGAAGAATTTGGAATATGTGATATGGTCACAGTTCACCAGGAGTGCAGCATAATTAGCCATCCTTAGTTGCAGGGAAGCTGATGAATAGGTCTTTCTTCCAAATGCGTCCATTCTCCTCCGCTTTGTCCTGTGGGGTATTTCGTCCATGGTTTTGTTTGCTCCTTTGTTGGGCAGCCTCTACCACCAAGGAATGAGGAGCCAAGTGAGTAAAGAAGTATTTGTTATTCTTTGAGGAAATGTGGTGGTTTTTATCCACTTGTTTGCGTGTTGAGGTGGCTGTTGCTGGATTTTTCCAAGTGATGTTGGCAGGGTCCACGGCTGCCTCATTCACTGGTAGCACTACTTTGGAGAAAGTGGATGTGTGTAGTATCTTCAGTAGCTTGTGGTGGGATTGTGACACCTCCTCCAGGGTGACGTCCAACTTCTGTGCTGCCCTTTTGAATAGAAGTCCTGAAACATCTTGAAATCATCCGTCCACATTGACAGGGTTGAAATGACCAGGTCACCAGGGAGTGAGGAGGAAGTGTGTGTGATGTTTTCATCTTGTGTAGAGTCTCTCTCTACCTCTTCATGGTTTACAGGAAGATGACTTGTGAGGCTCTTGAGGTTTAGACGGAGATGTTGTGACCCTGTGAGATTTGGAGGCTCTCCTGTAGGGGCACCAGTAGTTGGACCAGCCGTCCCAGTTACCTCAATGTGCAGGGAATTGACCACGAGGCATCACCTTCAGCCAGGGAGGAGAGGACCAGCCATTATTCACATAGCTTTTATGGTGTTTTCTGTTTCCAGGAGGTAGTATTGAGCATCTGGATGACCCATATGAGGAAGACCGTCCAGAGGCTGATTCCTTATCATTGCTATTTGAAAGTGAGGATAGAGGTGGAGAACTTGCTCTTGCATGGTGTGCTAAAGAGGGAGATCTTCTGTCCTCCATATGCTGGGTTTTTGCTTTTCTTTTTCCAGTGTATTTTGCAGGCTGTGGCTCTGCAGGCATTGTTGTGAAGGTAGGTGTCCTTGCAGAGCAACTCTGTGCCATCTCTTCACTCGGTGGTGAGAAGGGGGACAGCACTGGCAGCATGGCTGCCAGTTCCTGTGACTCCATGTCTATCGTGCTGTGGCTTCTGTGTGCCTTCTTCTGTATCAGTGCCAGGGGGCTGATTTTTTGTTCCTGTGCTAGCTGTCAGTGCCATTGTCCCTGCTGCAGAAGGGGAAGCTTCTCTCAGCCCTTCCCCTGCACCTCTACTCGGTGCTGAATTGCTTGCTTTGCTGAGCAGCTTTTGAAACACCACCAGGCTGAGCAATGTCAATTCCTAAGTTGAGGTGCTTCCCAAAGGAGTGGAGGACCTCTTCCCTCTGTCTCTCCCCCTGGACGCTGGGGAGGACCAATGACCAGGATCAGAGATTGGTCATGCTGACTTTTCCTGGAGAAGCATTTTCAAGCAGAACTCTGTGTCATGCCTTGTCCTGGAGCTCAGGTTTTGACAGTGGTGGCACTTGGCCATTACATGTTCCTCTCCCAGACAGGAGATACACTGGGAGTGTGTACCGATGTTGGCATGGCATCCCAACATCAGGCACATTGCCTGATTCCCGCTGATCCTGTTGTTGTTCAGGAATCGTGGTTTGTTTAAGTGAAGAAAGACGACTTTAGGCATGAACTGATGAACTAAACTACTAACAACTACTAACTAAATACCCTAATCTAGTTCAATTTGACAGGGGAGAGAGCGGAGCAGTTGCAGAGCCCAACTCAGCAGTTCGATGGTTCAGAAGGAACCAAGGGGCTCAGCTGCGTTTGCCCTGCTTGAAACTGACAAGAGAATTCCAAGCAGCAGCACAAAGACAGCTAGAGTGGGGACTGCAGCAAAAATCTCCACCTAAAGTGGAATACCCCTACCTAGGGCAGAGCACCCCTACAAGGACACCACTCAATGGAGAAACACAAGTATTCTTGACTGAAGCTGTGGCTTGTTCGAGTGGAAAAGGTGACAGCTCAGGTATTTGTTTGAATGATTATTATTGAACTGAGGAACAAAGCAGCATTAAGGACCCAAGTCTCTATCTACTGTTCACTCCAATATCAGTATGTCTTGCATAAAAGGGAAAGGCAGCTGATTAACTCTAATGTGCCACATAAAGAACTCATGAATGTAAGGGTGTAAGAGATGCTGAGACATAGCTTGACCAGTGTTATTAGAAACAAGTTCTTTCCCCTTGGATACTTACAAGGCTGGGAAATAGTTGTGATGGACTGAAGTGAGAAGAGGAGGTATCGTCCAGGGGAGCGGAAGGTGGGGCTCAGAGTAGCTCGACACAACATTGTGAGATGGTTTGGAAGATCAGGGATACCTTCAAGTTAAGGACAAAAAAGTCAAATCAGTTTGTTTTCCTATTCCTTCCCCACACTTGCCCTTGCTAAAAATACACACTCTATTCAGCACACCAAGATCCCCAACAGTACATGCCCTTTTCAAATCCTCTGTGGTACATGCTCAATGCCAGACTTCACTTCCTCTGAGAGTACTCAATTGATAGGTTCACTCGCAGCAAGCTCTCTGTGGGGCACACACCACTACTCCCTGTAACACAAAACTCATTGCGAAATGCGTATGGAGTGATGTAAGCACATCCATAATTATATTTACAGCATTGAACTTGCTATACATCTTGTTGAGGTGGCAAGATCCCAACCAGTGAGGAGACATCAGCTGCATAAATCTCAACAGAATGATACGTTAGACCAATGGTTCCCAACTTGTGGCCTACAGGGTTTTTTTAAGTGTCCTGTGGCTCCCGTCCTGCTGGCTGCACTATAAGGTGGATAGAAAACTGGCTAGATCAACGGTTTCAGCGTGTAGGAATCAATGGTTCCATGTCTAGCTGGCAACCAGTCACGAGTGGTGTGCCCCAGGGGTCAGTCCTGGGGCCGGTTCTGTTCAACATTTTCATCAATGATCTGGATGATGGAATAGACTGCATTCTCAGTAAGTTTGCAGATGACACCAAGCTGGCAGGAACAGTAGACACGTTGGAGGGCAAGGACAGGATTCAGGGAGACCTAGATAAATTGGAACAGTGAGCCAATAAAAATCTTATGAGGTTCAATAAGGACAAGTGTAAAATCCTGAACGTGGGACGGAAAAACCCCATGCACTGCTACAGGCTGGGAAACATTCAGCTAAGTAGCAGCAGTGTAGAAAAGGACCCGGGGGTCATGGTGGATGGGAAGCTGGATACGAGTCAGCAGTGTGCTCTTGTTGCCAAAAAGGCCAATGGCATACTGGGCTGCATCAAAAGAAGTATTACCAGCAGATCAAGGGATGTGATCATTCCCCTCTATTCTGCACTGGTAAGGCCACATCTAGAATACTGTGTTCAGTTTTGGGCTCCCCACTACAAAAAGGATAGGGACATGCTAGAGAGAGTTCAGAGGAGGGCAACCAAAATGATTAAAGGGCTGGAGCACAAGCCCTATGAGGATAGACTGAAAGCATTAGGCTTATTTAGTCTGCAGAAGAGAAGATTGAGGGGGGATTTGATAGCAACCTTCAACTACTTGAAGAGATGCTCTAAGGAAGATGGAGCTCGACTGTTCTCGGTGGTAACAGAGGACAGAACAAGGAGCAATGGTCTCAAGTTGCAGTTAGGGAGGTCGAGGCTGGATATTAGAAAAAACTTTTTTAATAGGCGAGTGGTGAAGCATTGGAATGAGCTGCCAAGGGAGGTGGTGGAGTCTCCATCTTTGGAGGTGTTTAAGGCCCGGCTGGACAAAACCATGACTGGGATGGTTTAGTGGGAGTGGTCCTGCCTCTGGCAGGGGGTTGGACTAGATGACCTATGAGGTCCCTTCCAACCCTAGGATTCTATGATTCTACCTAAGGACCCAGGTGGACCGCATTTCTGCAGGGATAGAAGGCCAGTGCAGGCTCTTTGCTGCAACAAAAGGCAATGGGAGATCAGTGCTCCACTCCTCTGGCTGTAGCAGGGAACATGACAAAGTACTTTGCCTGGGTATACAGGCACTGGGACCAATGCTGGGGCTGGGGGTGGGGGCCAGCGGAGACTCAGGTGGAGTGCACAGGGCTACAAGATATGTCCTGTTTCCCCTACTGCAGGGTGACATGAGATCATCGTCAGATTTGACATCATCGTCTTACAGTTGAATAGAGACTGTGCTTCCCCCCTCCATTACAACAGGTAATTCTTTCCTTCCCCCCCATACGTTGACCCCCATTGTTTGAATCTAAACAACTGCATTGATTTGCTGATCTTACGATTTACACTTCCCTGCATTTATTTTCCGGCCTTTCTGTAAGTTCCCCCATCTTCAAAGCATCTGATGAAGTGGGATTTTCTCCCATGAATGCTCAGGCAATAAACACACATATTAGTCTTTAAAAGTGACACAGGACTCCTTGCTTGTTTTGTTGAACTAGACTAACACAGCTACCACTTTGGAACTTGTCATCATGTAAGGCAGTTTAAACAGTGCATGATTCACTTATATTTAAATTAAACACACACACAAAGATTACAAAATCAAACACTCAAAAGTTAGGAAATGTCCAAACTAAGGTTGCATGTACAACCATAATGTATATCCACAAGAGAGGGCTGAATTATGATAGTTTTTAGTTATATGATCACATGCTGTTTTCCCCCTCATGGGCATCTGCCTCACCAGTGCACAAAATGGATTATGCTTACTTATTCAAAAGTTTTCTCCTTTTTGTTCAGTATGTTACCACATGCCTTATTTCCTGCACAGTCCCTGAATCCAAGACAGGATTAATCATTTTTCCATGGACTTTTCCATAGCACTCATCATAGGATCGTAGTGTTTCTCAAATACCTTGTGATGTACAAGTGTATTTGACCCATTTTACACTTGGAAAACTGAGGCATAGAGCAACTGAAGGTCAAAAGCCTCCACTAATTTTGGATGTCCAATTTCAGATGTCTAGAACCTCATTTTTCCAGAGTACTTATCATTATACAGCATTTTGTATGTTCAAATCATAGCTTCCGTCAACTTCAGTTACTGCTGCACATAATTTGTACTTCTGTGAATCAGACTTCAGGAACTCAAGTCAGGCACCCAGAAAACAAGAACAGAATTAAATGGCCACCTGTAAGAAGTTTGGTTTAAGAAACTTCCCACATCATATAGAAACCATGGAAGAGGCAGGGATAGAATCCAGTTCTCCAGAGCAACATTCAGCTACCTTAATCATGAGACTATCCTCTTCCAGCAAATCCCTGCCTCATTCCCTACCTCTTTCAACTTCTGGAATAATGAGTCAGGGCTCCCATATGCAACAACCTCTTTCACTACACAGTCTGATTCAGAACAAGTCCATCCTGTCTAACAAATGAACCAAGGGTCCCAAGGGGTAAAAAAAGACTGTACGTCATTATATAGAACCAGATGAACGTCTATTTCTTATAACTACTTTCTCTAGATATGTTGCACATCTTTGTTCCACATTACTGGTGCGTGTATGCCTAGCGTTGCCAGATTTTTCCCTTGCTGTCTGGCTAATGCACTCTCTGCTTCCTCAAGCTGCTGTGCAATAGGATAAAAGAAACAATTGTTCCAACCCTCCTCAGTTCCTTCATATCAAATACACTGATCAGAGAGAGGAAAGAGGGTGGGTGGTGGAAGAGACATGTGCAACACATCTCAAAGAACAAGAGTTACGTTTCTTCTTTGATTGATTGCATGTGTCTATTCTACTTTAGCTTGCAAACAGTTAGCTATGGAGATGGTCTCTAATCCTATCTGAATAATGATTGAAGGACCACATGCGGACATCTGGCATCAGCCTTAGGTTCCTGAGCAATGATACGAGATGCAAATACATGGAATGACCACATTGCAGCTATATAAGGGAGCAGAATCAGTGTCTAAACCAGAAAAGTTGCAGAGATTGCATGAAATTTGGTTCAGTGTGCTAGCACCTCGTTCAGCGGAGATATGCTGGTCATGTCATCATAACACATGCACTTGTGGCTTTTAGCCTTACCCTTCTTAAAAATGAAAGTTAACCAGGTTCATATCATTTTCATACAAGTTCCATGCAAGTCACTCAGATCTAGATCAGTGGTTCTCAACCACTGTGTCTGGACACATTACTGTGCTGCCACATAACACTAAGTGTTGCAGAGACCTGGGGAAATGGCTGGATTTGGCCTGGGGAGAGTGGGCTGGTGTGTCCTGCAGGATCGCGATATGCCACCAAGTGCATCGCTACCTGCGTAAGATTGAGAATTATTGGTCTAGATCAGTGTTTCCCAATCAATGTGCCACTGAAGAATGGGGGGAGTGTGGGAGAGGCAGAAAGAGGATGTTCCAAAAGGAAGTGGAGAAACCACAAGAGTGAGAGGGCACTGGACACTCAAAGTAAGCTTGAGAGGAAAGACCAGATCAGGGGTGTCTCACACACAGATCTTTGACTGTTTCTTTGTGGCTTTGGGCTCCGGCCCCCTCTCCCCCCCATGGGGGGGGGGTGACCATGCAGGAAGCCCATGCCAGGTTCCATGCCCCCCAACAGGGACCCTGCATAGGTCCTGCTCTTGGTTCTGGGCTCCCTCCCCCCTCCACCAGGGGACACTGTAGCAGGCACCCTGGCCCAGATCCACCCATCCTCCACCAGAAGACTACACCCACTGCAACTCTCAACACACTTGACTATTAAAGGAATTCTTTTAAATGGCTCTTACCTTTTCCTTTTGCTGACTCCTGGACTAGATGAACTAGGTTGTATGGAAAGGAGGGGGAAGAATACAAAATTCAGAAGAAACAGGTGAGGCAAAAAGCGGGGTGGGGGGGGAGAGACACCTGTGAAGGTGAAAGATACAAGCAAAAGAATTCTAAATTGAGAAGGAAGTCCAAGGCTCTCAGGCATCTGGGCCTAAGACACCAAAAAATATGTCCATCACAAAGATAATAGCTCATGTGAGAAGGAAACAGCTTTTTAGGGGCTAGCTGAAAGCTGCAGAATGGACAGGATTTAAAAACCAACTCAAATGTCATCAATTTCCATACCAACTACGAGGCACATTTCTTTGAGCTTCTCTTCAACAAGAAGTATGGCACAGCAGGCCAATATATTCTTTGAACTTCACATTTTCCCCTTTAGGAGGAGGAAAGCAGGTATAGATGCAGGGCTGTCTTTAAGGGGTGGAACGAGAGGGTGGCCCTGCATGTCAGGGGACCCCAAGCAGCTGGAAGGAGGAAGGATCAGACTTGGCAAGACACTGTATTCAGCCTTCACTGAGGACTTTTTGAGCTGACTCTTCTGTGCAGATAATGATCCTTTACAGGTGAGACAGGAGACCCAGGCTAGTAACTATATGGAAATACTGGATTTTTAGGGTTAATAGCTATCAATCAACACAATGAAAAAAAAGTCTTTCGTCCTTCCTGCTGCACTGCAAATATGCCAACATACCCTGTCATTGATTGCAGTCGGACCAGCAGTTCCAAAGTATGGCAAAGAGAAAAGCAGCCTGGAGCACACCGAGGGGAAGATGTCCTTATTTCTTTGAAAGAGGATTAATCCTCTGCAATGGGAAACCTGGTGCTCTTACTGATACACAGCATGTTGATAAGTTCCAAAGGGGTGGCCATGAGTCTAGCTTAGCGAAACAAGCAAGCAATCCTGTGGCACTTTTAAAGGCTAAATTTTTTTTATTTGTTAGCTTTTAAAAGTGCCACAGGACTCTGTTTGTTTTACATCAGGGTATATCAGAGGAGGCCAAAGGTCTCTTGTTTCTTCCTCTCATCCTCAAACACTACCTCAATTTCATTACTTAGATTGCAAAGCAATGGGGAATGTATGAATACATAATTAAAATAAGAGAGCAAAGGAGAGTGTCAGAAGGTATAAAGAAAATAACATACATTAGACAATTGGAATTTAGTGCTTTTAGCAAAGAGAAGAACTGTATTTATATCTTGATAGCCTCTCTCTCTCTCTCTCCCTGAATTTACAATTTAGCAAAAACTTAAGGTAAGAAAAATGTTTAACTTTATTAAACTTTTAGAACTGTGTGCCCATCTTGAACAGAAAACCAGAGCCACAAACAAGAGTACCACCAAATGCTCCCATCCATTTGGCTGTAAGGCTGATGAAACATCACCATGACATTCTGTACTGCCCACCCCAAACATTAAAAAATAACCATGTCAGGCTTAAACATATCTTTAAAACTCACTTAAAAACCACGAGGTGTTTAAAGAAATAATAAATGGGGGGGGTCGTTTTCTCTAACTACTGGGTTTTGAGTGTTTAGGATAAAGTGAGGTCTTTTTTTCTGCTTTTCTCTGAGGGATAGAAATTTATTATCTTATTAAAGAGAAACTATGACATGGCCACTAATGTTCCCTCTAAGCTGATGATGCAGTTGAACAAGTTATGGATGCACTCAGGGAGCCCGCAGGCAGTGGGGAAAGGGCCTGGTGGGGCTTGGAGAACTGGCAGGGAACTTGCTCAGCTGCATCATCAGCTTAGAGGGAACATTGCCAGCAAATTGTAAAATGGGGGGGGCCCATACAGACTGATTCACCCTGGGCCCTGCTCTCCCCTAGCGATGGCTCTGCATATATGTCACAAATGCTAGATACATTGCTTAATATGCTCCTGCAGACAGCACCACTCAGATGATGAGGACCTGCATAGACTGGATTGATAATTGGACTGGTAGCCACAAAGGGTTGCATGTGTTTTGGAGGACAGGATCAAAACTCAAAATGTCTTGGACAAACTGGTGAAATAGTCTGAAGTAAACAGAACAAAATTCAATAAGGACAAATGCAAAGTGCTCCACTTAGGAAAGAACAATCCATTGCACACATACAAAATGGGCACTGACTGCCTAGGAAGGAGTACTGTGGAAAGGGTTCTGAGTGTCACAGTGGACCAGCTAAATACGAGTCAACATTTGTTAAAAAAGAAAGAAAGAAAAAAAAAAAGCATACATTCCGGAATGGTGTATTAATAGCACTATTATAAATAAGACATGAAACTTAAATCTTCCACTCTTCTCTGCACTAATTAGGCCTCAACTGGAGTATTGTGTCCAGTTCTGGGTGCCTCATTTCAGGAAAGATGTGAACAAATTGGAAAAAAAAGTCCAGAGAAGAGCAACATGAATGATTAGAAGACTGGATCACCTGGCTTATGAGGGAAGATTGAAAGAGCTGGGTTTGTTTAGTCTGGAAAATAGAAGATGAGGGGGGACATGATAACAGTTTTCAAGTACTGGTTGTTACAAGGAGAAGGGAGAAAAGTTATTCTCCTTAACTACTGATGATTGGACAAGAAGCAGTGGGTTTAAATTACAGGAAGGGAGGTTTAGGTTGGACATTAGGAAAAAAATCCTAACCGTCAGAGTGATTAACTACTGGAGTATGGTGCCTAGGCAGGTTGTGCAATCTCCATCATTGGAAGCGTTTAAGAGCAGGTTAGACAACCACCTGTCAGGGATGGTTTAAGAGGGTACTCGGTCTTGCCATGAGTGCAGGGGACTGGACTCGATGATCTCTCATGGTCCCTTCCAGTTCTAAGATTCTATGAAATGAAACTCTAAAAAAAATTTCCCACTAAATATTGGAACCTGGCATTTAAAAAAGGGAATGTGTAAGTTAAAAAAAAAGTTACTTTTTATTATTTTCTAGACAGAAAATAATACCCAGTATTAAGTGATTATATCCATCCACAGTTCTTATATGGCCCACACCACCATAGTACCAATGCATACATCTTCTCAACATCCCTAAGGCAGGGAAGTTCTATTATCTCATTTTATAGATGGGGTAGAAAGACTAAAAATGACTTGCCCAATGTCATCCATGGAGCTTGTGGCAGAACAAGAAAAATGAACCCAGGTCTCTCAATTTCTAAGTTACTGACTTCACTGCTGGACCATCTACAGTACACACAATGGGGCAATGAACAGTTTAATGCAACCATGAAAATTTAATGTGGCTCACCTGTAAGTGTTGTGGGGGGGGGGGTTGTAGTTAATTTTCTTGTAATTTAAGTTTAAAAAATAAAAGCACTAAATTTAAAAAAAAAAAAAAAAAAAAAAAGCACCATGCATTTCTCTCAATACCAAATTCTGAAACACACAGGACTTGTTATCTTAAAAGCTTCTTCCCCTCCCCAGGAAAAATATTTATGTCCTTAATGGATTTTATCCTAAGACAAGGAGGAGAAGAGAATTTTCCCCAAACAGTAATTGTATAAAGACAACTATGATTCATATGAAGTGGGGTTGAAAACAAAGCATGTTCTTGCCCACAACTATTGAATAAATTCATTCAGGAGTTACAATTGTTTAAGATGTGCAGAGTTGAACACCCCAGAATAAAAGATACATCCCAGATATCCTTCTTGGTCAGGGATCCATTTCAGCAAGAAGTTGGACCAGAGAAATCTCCAGGGAGCCCTATGAAGTGGGGAAAAAAGCCTGACATTCCTTTCAGTAAGAGAATAAATACAGTAAACTCTTCTATTATGCTTTTAGTCCAAGTATCTCAAATATGAAATGCAATTACTCTGAGTTAGGTGACTTGCCCAGGACACACATACAGTCTGCAGTAATTTGGAACAGACACCCAAATCTCTGCTCTAATCAATCCTACATCTTGCATGCCGAGACAGACCTGGTGAAGGAGCAAACTATGTTACTGGTAAGTTCCAAGGGGGTAGCACTGTTAGTCTAGTTTAGCCAAACATGCAAGAAGTCCTGTAGCACTTAAAGAATAAACAAATTTATGACGAAGTGGGATTTTCTCCTACAAAAGCTCATGCAATAAATATATTTGTTAGTCTTTAAGTGCCACAGGACTCCTTGCTTGTTATGGTATTGATAGGCACAACAGACACAAAAAAAGCACATACAGGAAGTTAACACCACTAATTCCAGACAGACTACCAGATGCACTCCGTAACTATGTATAAACCCTATTCCCTGCAAGTATCAGTCCATGCACAGAGGGTTCGGAACAGTCAGAATGTTTGTGTACCTGACACTTCCTGTTGAGATGTGAGAGAAATTTCTGACGGATGCAGTAAAGCCAGCAGCAGTTGCAGTGACACCCAGAGATCAACTACAATTCTGCAGATTCAACACAGCTCATCTTTCACAACCAATCCAGAGCTTCTAGCACTAGAAGCCACATCAGCTCCATCAGACTGTCCAAGAGCTATCCCAGTAGCTGACGTTACATACTCCCTCCTGCCAGTACACACTTCACCCCCTCCTCCCCCACTGTCCCTGCAGCTGATGTAACTCTACTCCACGTTGCAGCACAAAATCCAGAGTTTTAAGACTGCAGTGTCAGCAAGCGCTTTTATGGGCTGCAAGCCCCAACATAGGCCAGACAGCTCTAATTCCCATGCCTAGCACACAGCATGGTGGCTTCCCCTGATCCGCTCCCTCCTCATTCCTGGCATACTAATTTTCTGATAATGGTTGTAGAGTGGCTGCAGATACGCTGCTCCTTGATTTCAGCAACAGGCTAGTCCTCAATTTTATCTCTGCTCCAACCTCTTCCTCCCTTTTTCCTTTACATCACAGATGCCTTTTTCCCAGAGTACATGTGCTCTTTAGTGACTGCTTCCTTATCAGTTTCTATTCTATAAAGGGGAAAAAGGGACACAGCTTCACAGGAATCGTGCTCTGGTCCTCTTTTCTCCTTGTGAATCAGGACCCTGCCTCTGTGGAGTCTGCCCCAGTCCTCCTGGCTCACCATGCTGCTACCCTCTTCTCAGCATAGCCAAACAAGACAAAAGCGCCTTGGGAGGGCTCTGCCACCCCTGGGCTCTCCCACGCCCATAAAGTGAGCTCCATCTGACCCCAAAGGATTTAGCACCCTTGTTCCATCATGGATTTCCTCTCATTGGGTCCTGGGGAATCCCTCCATGCCCCTATGGATCCTGCCTACATGCAGCTGTGGAAGGCCCATCCACCTGCTAGTGGTCTCTGCACTGGGTCCCATCACAGATATCCATGAGTAATGCATGAGGACAAACATAGCACTCAGAGAAAGTCCCAGAAGTAGTCCCACTTTGTCACAGAAAGCACCTTTTAATTTTTTTGGTAATTAACTCTGAATACTTTCTATAGTTCCTTTCATCTTCACAGACATTACAGAATGCAAACTGATTTCTCTGCTTGATTCAAACACAGGCCGCACAGCATAGCACCAGCACTGCAGCTACTTTGGTCTATTTTTATTTTCCTAAAGTAATTCCAAATTAACTCCAGTGTTGCAAACTATTCAGACTAGTATAGGTCTCATAATAATTGATATTTTTATTAAAGCTTCAGCTATTCAGGTTGCATTACCCACTAATTTTAACTTTTATTTTTTAAAAAAAAAGTCTGCTTCCAGCCCTTATGATCACAGAGCTACTTAAAAATGTGTTGACTCTAAGAACTGACATCTGAAAGCAAATATAGAAAATAACGAAGTGTTTTTTATTATTATAAACTCTTGTGATTTTGAGGGGTGGGTGGAGTTCACCCCAACTCATGATTTTTGAATACCTGGGGTTATAAAGCCTGGGACTTGCACTCTCTCTCTGAAACAACTGATTCTCAAACAACTGGGAGGAGGGAACATAGCCAAACACAGGGGCTATTCTTAGTGGAAAAAACGCAGTTATTCATTTCCCCAGCACTAAGGGCCATACAAAGTCATAATAGTAGAAAGTTTCTCTCTATTAACTAGGTATATTTTGATAGAGATACACGCCTAGTAAAACAAACAAGGAGTCCTGTGGCACTTGAAGACTAAAATTTATTTATGGCATGCACTTTCGAGGCAGAAAAAACCCACTTTGTTATACGCTTTGAAGATGGGGAGAAAATAAAGGCAGGGGAGTGGAAGTCATGGGAACAGGTCACACTGTAACAGCAAATCAAAACAGTTGTAAAGATTCAAACACTGGGGAACAGCATACAGAGGAAGATGAGGTCAAATCACCTGTTGTAATGAGAGAGAAATAGTGTCCCTTTTAAGTCCGGAGGCAATGCAACCAAATTTACAAATAAATTCAATCTCAGCAGCTTCTCTTTGAAGCCTTGTTCTATTATTCATCTGTCTGAGCACAGCAGTTAGCAAATCATTAATGGAGTGATCACGAAGACTGAAATGCTCACCCATTGGTTTTAGAATGCTGTGATTTCTGATGTCAGATTTGTGCCCATTTATTCTTTTGTGCAGAGACAATTTTTCTCTCATTACAACAGGTGATTTGACATTTTCTTCTATATGCTGTTCCCCAGTGTTTGAATCTTTACAACTGTTTTGATTCCTCACTTCTGCTCTTCCTGAGCCCTTTTAGCATGTTAATGGAGGGGTACAGGCTCGATCCCCAATATTGTCTCAAGTTTCTCCGGCATCATGCAACACAGAGGACACTCTTGCATGTGGCAGCCCTCCCCCCCATTCCTTTAGCACAGGTATCTAATGACAGCTGCCAAGTTTTGTGTAGCTCTGTACCCTATCCTTGCTCCTGTGTAGGGCAGGCTGTGTTGACCACAAGCATACATCCATGGCTGTATGCAAATAGGGTAAACAGACACCACAGTATTAGAGACATTGTCTTATACAGGCAAGTATTGCCCTCCTTCCCTGAAAAAAAAAAAAAAAGTGTCTTGGTTTTTCACACTTGCTGTCTGACCATCCTATATGCAGATTTATTTGAAATATGAAAATAAGTTCATTTAGTTATTTGCATAACATTTCACCCACCAAACCTGAACAGCTAAATGTTTCTGTTTCCCAACTGGGTGACAATTGTTTAACCAAGCTAGTCAATAGTAAATATTCTTAGTCACCACCCACACCAGCTACTTGCAGAAAAAACCCTTGGGGAGTGAAATCACCATAATCCTCACTAGAAACATATCCATCTTGATCTGTCGTGCCTTTTGTCACAGTAAATAAATACAACCCTCAGTTACAGTGCTTGCTTGCTACATAGCACGGTTTATGATTCAGAACTGGGAGGGAGAGGGGATCCATGCAAGTTGTGGGAAGAAGCAGAAAATTTGTAGCTGCACAGTTAGGGATTTGCACTTAGTGGCCTTAAATAATAAAAACTTACAATATTACATCTATACAGACTAACATAGCTACCCTCTGAAAAAACATAATGCAAGACATAGTTCCCTATGCCATCATGTGCAAGAAATGTCCCAACACCTTATATATTGGACAAACAGGAAGATCACTGCATAAGAGGCTGAATGAGGCTGAATGAGCACAGAGCTGATATCAGAAATCAAAGAACAAAGAAACCAGTTGCTGAGCACTTCCATCTTCCTAATCACTCGATGACTGATTTGTTAACAAAACAACAAGGAGTTGTGTGGCACTTGAAGACTAACAGATTTATTTTTTGCATGAGCTTTCGTGGGAGAAGATCCCACTTCCTCAGATGCTTCGAAGATGGGTGAACTTACAGAAAGGAATGAAACTAAATGCAAGGGTATAGAAAGGAATGAAACTAAATGCAAGGGTATAGAAAGGAATGAAACTAAATGCAAGTTTCATTCCTTTCTGTAAGTTCACCCATCTTCGAAGCATCTGAGGAAGTGGGATCTTCTCCCACGAAAGCTCATGCAAAAAATAAATCTGTTAGTCTTCAAGTGCCACACAAATCCTTGCTGGTTTTTTTACTGGACTAGACTAACATGGCTATCCCTTTTGAAATAGTTCCCTTGGCGCCTCAACTCTACAGGATGTTTCAAACTTTTAGAACTTAAGACTGGGAGAAATTCTGTCCTCACTGCAGTCAATGGCAATGTGGGACACAGACAGATAATGAATTACATTTACCTTTAACGTATATGTTAGTTAATGTTGTGGCTATGTCATCTGTTAGTACCATAAGTAAAATAATTTTGTAACCACGCGTAATAGACATTATAACCAATGTCAAACAAGACTCCATATTGTCAGTTTGGAACTCCTGCTTAAACACTGTACTCCACTTTGCATACTTGATGAAACCTGGTTTAGGCATATGCTGTATATGTTCATTTAAACGTGTGAACAAGGTGTGTGAATGAAGGGTGTGCATGAAGGGACCAGTCTCAACTACCAGCCTGTCCTGATAAAACACAAGTACTATCTAACAGGCTGAACAATGCAGACATCTCTGATTAAAGCAAACAAAAGGAGCCATCCAGAAAGAAAACAACAAAAATACAATCAAGTCCACAAGTGACTGGTGACCAACGATCTTACAGGAACCCTGAAGCAACATGACACAGCAAAATCCCATAGACTTACATGTGGGCCAGCAAATATAAAAGATGGGTGAGAACATGGGAACTTTGGGTCTCATTCTGCAACTGTCACCTTGGAGCACTGGATCGTGACCAACAGAGGCCTGGCTCCCTCTTTGTGCTCAGCCTAGTTGACCACTAGGCTGGCTCAAGCAATACATGAAAGGACTGGTAATTACATCAAAGCAGCTTGCAGATCTTCTGTTTGTGTGTGCACGTGTGACTGCTTTTTGCTATCCTTACTTATTTACAATAAATGTGGCATGTTGCCATGTCCCCCTGAATAAAATCCTACTAGTCTTTTCTTTTTAAGTATAACATTTACTGGGGGGTGCTCTCCTGGGTGCCCTTTTTGGTATAACAGCAATACTGTCCCTGCTCTGATTGTCCACTGAATTACAGCTTCTGCTGTCCTTCACATCAGAGCAAAGAAAGCACATATGATCACCACAATGTTGCTCTAATTTTATGCCTGGGCAATCCTACTGCAATCACTAGCTTTACACTGGCATGAAATAACGTAGGAGGAACAAGACCAAATGTGTGCTTGTGCATTTAAAAACAATATTTTTATTAATTATAGCCTCCAAAAGTATATGGAAAAGTGAATACCACCACACTGCTCTCAGCAAGATTTAAATACACTATAACAGAAGTAACAGGAGTCACCACAGGCACCTTCCCCGACACACCCATCGGCTCCCCAACCCCTGGGTACATTCCCAGCTCACCCAGTGGCTCCCGAAACCCTGGCACCTTCCCCACCCACCTGCCGGCTCCCTGACCTCCTCCCCACCATGCCCACCAGCTCCGCAATCCCCAGGCACCTTCCACACATGCCTGTCAGCTTCCCAGCCCCTTCGCTAACTCACCTGGCTGCCGGCTCCCCCAACCCACAACCAGCTCCCCAATCCTCCATGCCTTCCTCTATGGCTCCCCCACCCACCCCCAGGCACCTTCCTCACTCACCCGCCAGCTCCCCCAATCCCTTCCTTGACCAACCCGGCAGCCAGCTCCCCCAAGGTCCCTTCCCTAATGCACCCACTGGCTCCCAGAGTCCCTGGGCCTTCTCCG
The DNA here is from genome assembly GCA_007922195.1 of Podocnemis expansa. NCBI lineage: Eukaryota > Metazoa > Chordata > Testudines > Podocnemididae > Podocnemis > Podocnemis expansa. The sequence continues at coordinate 19,183,444 of ML682056.1, read as the reverse complement.
TTGACCCCTCCGCACCTTTTCTGTGCTGGCTCCACGTCCTTCCCCCGGGCCCCTTTTCCCTTACCTGGCCAGCTGGAGCTGCCACCTAGCCACAGGCCACTCCTGCCCTGAATGTGCATCTGAGCATGCTCAGGGCAAGTGACTGTAAACTCCCTCAACCTGGTGCAGCTCCAGAGAGTGGCAGAACATGTTTTCTGGGCCAGGTAGGGTCCCTGGCTGCCAACCATGTGCGACCGGCAGTGATGGCCACTGCGCACCCATGCACCATACAGGGAACACTGCTCTTAAGTCCAACATGTGTGAAAGGTCTTTATCCCAAACTCAAGTCTTCTCTGATGGCTGAGTTTCATCAATCTGGTGCACAGCACAGTGTTGGGCAGTCAAGGGGATAGAGGATCTCAAGAAGGGCTCTCAACCTTAAACTAACTTCCATATTCATCAGAGAGCTAGTACAAACAACCCGATACCAAGATAGTGTGTTTATGGCAACCCATGTTGCACTGAAGAAAGGCCCCTGTGTAGCTTCAGGCCCAGATACAGTTATTTGCAACAATCAAGTATAGACAGAAGTGGGGCTAGGTCTCTGTTAGGCACAATTTGCTGACAGAAGTGGGTGGGTTTTATTCATCACCATGGCTACTTGGGCCGCAATAACAAGTTTTAAAAAAAGCCTTAAGGATGCAGACCTTTACTTTTGCTGAGGGCAAATCCTCTATCCAATACAGGTAGTCCTCACTTAGTGACCGGGTTCCGTTCCTGAAACCTGGTTGATAAACGAATTGGTCACTAAATGAGGAGCAGCCCTTACCGGTATTTCAGGCATAATGTACTTTACTGGTAGTGGGTTTTTCAACCATCGGTAGATAGTTTTAATGTCACCTTTGCATCATTTATAACATTTTTAATATATATTTTAAATGTTTTAAGCTCTAATGTACTGAACTTAGTTTGCATAGTGTACTGTAAATATAGGTAATCTGAGAGAGTTGATGCGAGTTCTCGTACATTGCCATAATACCAACTCATCAGAGAGCCGGTCATAACTCTGAGGGGTCACTAAACGAGTAGGTCACTAAGTGAGGACTAGCTGTATACCTCTGTGATACAGAAGCCAAGTTCTCTGAAAAGCCTCCTTCTTCCTGCTAGCATCACCTTAGCCTTGCCTGCTTCCAGTTTTAGCCAGAGGCTGGATGAGGTGTTCTATGGACAACTAGCAGAAGCTTCTAGATCACAGGCCCTGGTGCTCATGGGGGACTTCAATTACCCTGACATCTGCTGGGAAGCCAATACAGCAGTGCACGGGCAACCCAGGAAATTTTTAGAGAGTGTTGGGGACAACTTTCTAGTACAAATGCTAGAGGAACCAACTAGGGACCTTGCACCGCTCGACCTGCTGCTCACAAACAGGGAAGAATTGATCAGGGAGGTAGTGGTAAATGGCAAGCTAGGCAGTAGTGACCATGACATGGTTGACTTCAGGATCCTGATTAAAGGAAGGAAGGAAAGAAGCAAAACAAAAACCCTGGACGTCAAAAAAAGCAGATTTTGGCTCCCTCAGGGAAGTGATGGGCAGGATCCCTTGGGAAGCTAACCTGAAGGGGAAAGGAGTCCACGAGAGTTGGTTATATTTTAAAGAAACCCTGCTAAGGGCACAGGAAGTTGCCATTCCAATTAGGAGAAAGAACAAACATGTGAGGCAGCCAGAATGGCTTAGCAGAGAACTCTGCTCTGAGCTTAAACATAAAAAGCAAGCTTACAGGAAGTGGAAGCTTGGTCAGATGACCAAGGAAGCATATAAAGATATTGCTAGGGGTTGCAGGGATAAAATCAGAAAGGTCAAAGGGCAAATGGAGTTGCGGCTAGCAAGGGATGTAAAGGATAACAAGAAGAGGTTCTACAAGTATGTTAGTAACAAGAGGAGGATCAGGGATGGTGTAGGTCCCTTGCTGAATGGGGCAGGCACCCTCGTGACAGAGGATGAGGAAAAAGCTGAAGTGCTCAATGCATTTTTTGCTTCAGTTTTCACAGGCAGGGTCAGCTCCCAGCCCACTACACTAGGTGCAGTAGATTGGAGAGAAGAAGAGAGGCCCCTGGTGACGGAAGGTCAGGTTAGGGACTGCTTAAAGAAGCTGGATGTGCACAAGTCCATGGAGCCGGACAAACTGCATCCAAGGGTGCTAAGGGAATTGGCCGGCGAAATAGCAGCACCGCTGGCCATTATCTTTCAAAACTCATGGAGAACAGGGGAGGTGCCAGAGGATTGGAAAAAAGCAAATGTAGTGCCTATTTTCAAGAAAGGGAAAAAGGAGGATCCAGGGAATTACAGACCAGTCAGCCTCACCTCAATCCCTGGAAAAATTATGGAGAAGATTCTCAAAGAATCCATCCTCAAACACTTAGAGGAAAATAAAGTGATCAAGAACAGTCAGCCTGGATTTACCAAGGGTAAATCATGCCTGACTAATCTCATCTCCTTCTATAATCACATGACTGGTTTTCTGGATGCAGGAAGAACTGTTGATGTGATATACCTTGATTTTAGCAAGGCTTTTGATACAGTTCCCTACAGCATTCTCATTGGCAAATTAAGGAAGCATGGGTTGGATAGGTGGACTATAAGGTGGGTAGAAAACTGGCTTGATCAACGGCTTCAGCATGTAGGAATCAATGGTTCCATGTCTAGCTGGCAACCAGTCACGAGTGGTGTGCCCCAGGGGTCGGTCCTGGGGCCGGTTCTGTTCAACATCTTCATCAATGATCTGGATGATGGAATAGACTGCATTCTCAGTAAGTTTGTGGATGACACCAAGCTGGGGGGAACAGTAGACACGTTGGAGGGCAAGGACAGGATTCAGGGAGACCTAGACAAATTGGAACAGTGGGCCAATAGAAATCTTATGAAGTTCAATAAGGACAAGTGTAAAATCCTGAACGTGGGACGGAAAAACCCCATGCACTGCTACAGGCTGGGAAACATTCAGCTAAGTAGCAGCAGTGTAGAAAAGGACCTGGGGGTCATGGTGGATGGGAAGCTAGATATGAGTCAGCAGTGTGCTCTTGCTGCCAAAAAGGCCAATGGCATACTGGGCTGCATCAAAAGAAGTATTACCAGCAGATCAAGGGATGTGATCATTCCCCTCTATTCTGCACTGGTAAGGCCACATCTAGAATACTGTGTTCAGTTTTGGGCTCCCCACTACAGAAAGGACAGGGACATGCTAGAGAGAGTTCAGAGGAGGGCAACCAAAATGATTAAAGGGCTGGAGCACAAGCCCTATGAGGATAGACTGAAAGCATTAGGCTTATTTAGTCTGCAGAAGAGAAGATTGAGGGGGGATTTGATAGCAACCTTCAACTACTTGAAGGGGTGCTCTAAGGAAGAGGGAGCTTGACTGTTCTCGGTAATAACAGAAGACAGAATGAGGAGCAATGGTCTCAAGTTGCAGTTAGGGAGGTTGAGGCTGGATATTAGAAAAAACTTTTTTACTGGGAGAGTGGTGAAGCATTGGAATGAGCTGCTGAGGGAGGTGGTGAAATCTCCATCTTTGGAGGTGTTTAAGGCCCGGCTGGACAAAACCATGACTGGGGTGGTTTAGCGGGAGTGGTCCTGCCTCTGGCAGGGGGTTGGACTAGATGACCTATGAGGTCCCTTCCAACCCTATCATTCTATGATTCTTTATCCAGGAGCTGTTTTTACAGCTAGGCACTATGACAGCTGGAGAAAGGAGATGCTATGTTAAAGATACAGGAGATGTAGAGCAGAGTGTTCCAATTATTATTTCAGTTTCTTTGCACCCAAAAGAGCTGCCAAAGTCCCTTGGCAAATCTCAATTCCTATTCTGTTCTGTGATGAAACTGAGAATGTTTACATAAATTGATTTCTGGTTGATATGACATCATTATGAAAACTGCTGTATTACTGAACGTAGCTATGTAAACGTGGAATCCACCATGTGTTCTACGGTAGAGCCAGCCCAAGGTTTTCTGGCACCCTAGGCGCCTGTGATTTTGCTGCCCCTTCCCCCAGAGGGGGTGTGGAGCCCTCGGCAATTGGTCCTGTGCAGGCCCCCCATGCTAGGTGTGGGGCACAGGCCGGCCCCACACTCCCGCCCCTCCCCTGAGCTGGGGGAGAATCAGGCCAGTCCAGGGGCTGGGCTCCGCTCTTCCACCCAGCCTCTGGGGTGGCCCTCCTGCTCCCCGGGCAGAATAGCTGGCCTAGGGGAGGGGTGAGAGAGCAGAGCCGGCCCACAGAAGATGCCAGATGCATGCTCCTGCCCTCCCGCCCACCCCCACTCCCTACGGCTCTGAGCCAATGGCAGCAGGGAGGGGGGCGGAGGACAGCGTGGCTGTGGGGGCAGTGGTGCGGGCACCACTGTCCTGCTCATGGCAGGACAGCATGGGGCCCACAGAACCATGGGGCAAGGGGCAATCACCTATTTTGCTCCACACCCCCCAAGACAGCCCTGAGGGAGCACCCTTGGCATCCCCCATCATTTGGTGTCATAGGCGACCGCCGAGGTCATCTCTATGGACAGACTGGCCTTGTTGTACAGGCCCTAGCACTGAACTAGGCACGATACCATGCAGTTAGGATACCCATTATATGTTGCACTGTCATTAAGGAAGTTGGCTGAAGCAAAGAGAACCAGTTTGTTTCTACCCCTTAAGTGGTTCCAAGGTTTGCTAGGAAGAGATAGGATGCACCTAATGAGGAGAGGGGAAGAGCATCTTTGCAGACATACTTGCTAACCTACAGAGGTCTTAAACTACTTGGCTGGAATTTGGAGGCCTAAGTCCTTATGAAATGGAAAATCAGAAGGAAGCAAGAGGAGTGAATCAAGGCAGACCTCCTGATTCCTTCTGAGAAAATAAGGCATTTGGCTCAAATGCTTATATATGAAAACAAGAAGCCTTGGAAACAAGCAGAAAGAAAAGGTATTCCTGGCAGTCAAGAAATTACTGTGAGGTAACTGGAATAACAGACACTTTGTGAGGTAACTCACATGACTGAAGCACTGCCATGGATGGTTACAAATTGTTTAGGAAGGACAGGCTGGGAAGAAAAAAGGTGAAAGCACTGACTGGATGTAAACAAACACTATACCTGTTCAGTGCTCCAATATGTAACTGGAGAAAAGCCTGTTGAGAATCTCTGGGTTCTTTGCCCACATATCTGCACAAAAGACACTATTACAGAACCTAATAAAACCAGCTACTCCATTAAAGGCTCATTCATCTGCTCATCCACCAATGTGACTTATGCCATCATAATGCTCCTCTGTCTTATAATGGACGAACAGGACAGTCTCTGTGCAAAAGAATAAATGGGCACAAATCTGACATCAGAAATCACAACATTATAAAACTATTGGGTCAGCGTTTCAATCTTCCTGATCACTCCATTGATGATTTGCTAATCGCAGCGCTCAGACAGATGAATACCAGCTCTAGGCTTCAAAGAGAAGCTGCGACAGATTCAATTTATTTGCAAATTTGATTGCATTGCTTCAAAACTTAATAGGGACTTTGGATTTGTCTCTCACTACAACAGGTGATTTGACCTCATCTTCCTCTGTATGCTGTTCCCCAGTGTTTGAATCTTAAAAACTGCTTTAATTTGCTGTTACAGTGGGACCTGACCCGATGACTTACACTTCCCTGCATTGATTTTCTCTCCTTCTGTAAGTTTCCTCCATCTTCAAAGCATCTGACAAAGTACAATTTTCTCCCACGAAAGCTCATGCAATAAATAAATGTGTTAGCCTTTAAGTGCCACAGGACTGCTTGTTTGAAGTAACTTTAGAGGCAAGCGCAACAAGGCTGGTGTAATAGTGGTGGCTTGCCTGCTATGGATTGTGATGAAGAAAGCAAGCTCTTGGGCTACTGTGGGATGCCAGGGGCGATACCCAAATGTTGTTGTTCTCTGTTCCTGTACTTTGGTGATGGGACACAGGTATTCGCGTGATGGGACACAGGGGTGTGATAACTATAGGAATCACTGGGGGGGAGGGGCTTTAAATCGACCTTACCTGGACCCACTGTGGGTGACACAGGCTGTTGCTGGTTTAGACTGGTGCCAGGTCAACCGGCCGGGGAGGAGAACAAATGGCTGAGAGAGGAGGAGAGTAGTAGGGAAACGGGGGTCTGAAAGGCAGGATCTTGGGGGGCTCATCCAGGGGTTTACTGCTAGACCACCTGGTTAATCTGAAAGCCAACCATCCTAGCTGCTATGCAAACTGGATTCCTAATAAACTCTCTGACTTCTACATTGCTTGTGTCACTTCTGATTGGAACGGCCAGGACCCTCCTGGAGGGAGGACCTTCCCCCCAGGGGAGACCAGACAGAGCAAGCGTCGGACCCTCAGATCCTGGATTTGGAACTGGCTACAGGTAGCGTGGAGACCCACCAGAATGGGAGAAGGCTCCACTATAGCAGAGTCCTGACTGGCTGTGAACGGAGGGGATCCAAGAGTGCTTTTCTGGGGTTCTCCATGACATGAACCACCAGACAAGGCGGATGGAAATACACAAGGCTTTCTTCAGACAACTAACTGAAGTTTCCTGATCACAGGCGCTGGTTTTCATGGGAGACTTCATTACTCTGACATCTGCTGGGAAAGCACTACAGCAGTGCACAAACAATCCAGGAAATTTCTGGAGACTGTTACAAATAGCCTCCTGGTGCAAGTGCTGAAGGAGCCAATCAGAGGCGAGCTCTTCTTAACCTGCTGCTTACAAAGGGTGGAAAATTGGTAGGGGAAGTAGCAGTGGACAGCATCTTGGCCAGCAGTGACTTTGTGATGACTGAGTTCAGAATCCTGAAGGAAAGAAAGGGAGCAGCAGAATATAGATCCTGGACTTCAGAAAAGCAGACTTTGTTTCACTTGGGGAACTGATGGGCAGGATCCCCTCGGATTCTAATATGAAGAAGAAAGCAGTCCAAGAGATCGGGCTGTATTTTAAAGAAACCTTGTTGAGGGCACAGGAACAAACTACCCTAATGTGCAGACAGAACAGCAAATATAGCAGGTGACCAGCTTGGCTTAACAGAGACATCTTTAGTGAGGTTAAACACAAAAATGGAAGCTTATAAGAAGTGGAAACTTGGACAAATGACTAGGGAGGAATATAAAAATACTGCTCAAGCATGCAGCAGTGAAATCAGGAAGGCCAAAGCACAATTGAAATTGCAGCTAGCAAGGGATGTGACGAGTAACAAGAAGGGTTTCTCCAGAGAGGATAGCAACAAGATAATCAGAAAAAGCGTGGTACCTTCAGAGGCGTTGCTGGTGCTGGGCACCCGGGGCACGTGCCCTGAATCCCAGTGCCGGTGCCCCAGATCTCAGGCCCAATCCCCTGGCCGGGGATGCGGGACCCCACCACCCGTGGCCGCTTCCAGCCCCGTCCCCAGCTGGGGATGCAGGGCCTAGCTGGCTGCGGCAGCACAGCGGCTTCTGGCCCTGTCCCCGGTCAGGGGGCGCAGCCTGTGGCCCGTTTCCCGGGTCCCTCCCTGGGCACCTTACTGAACAGGGGAAGCAACATAATGGTAAATGATATGGCAAAAGTACTCACTACTTTTTTTTTTTTTGCCTGTCTTCATAAAGTCAGCTACCAAACTCCTGCAGTGGACAGTGCAGCACGGGGAGGAGGTGATTAGCCCTGACATGTGAAAAAGCAGGCTCAAGCTTATTTAATAAAGCTGGACAAGCAAGTTGACAGGGCCAGATGCAATGCATATGAGAGTACTGAAGGAGATAGCTAGTGCGACTGTACAGCCATTAGCCATTATCTCTGGAAATTCTTAGTGATTAGGAGACGTCCTGGACAATTAGAAGAAGGTAAATATAATGCCCGTATTCTAAAAAGAGAAGGAAGAGGATCCAAAGAACTACAGACCAGTTAATCTCACCTTAGTCCCTGGAAAAATCAAGAAGCAAATCCTAAAGGAATCCATTTTGAAGCACTTGGGGGAAAGGAAGGTGCTCAGGAATTGTTAGCATAGATTATTTAAGGGAAGTTCATGCTTGATCAATCTGATGGCTTTCTATGATGACATGACTGGCTCCCTGGATGTGGGCAAAACAGTGGAAGTGTTATACCTTGACTTCAGCAGAGCTTTCAGTGTGGTCTCAGTATTCTTGCCAGCAAGCTAAAGCCCCACTAAGTCCCATAGCCAGAAGCAGATTCATAACATTAGTGGGATGTAGCAGTGAAGTTCAGGTGCTTCACTCTAGCTTTTAGGCAGGGTATTAGAAAAATCTTTCAGGTGCTGTTGTTCAGGGGCTACTTTTTGAGGATTTTTTTAAAATTTAAGTTACCTTCAGTCTATTAGGTGTCCTAAGCTTAAAGTCCACCCTGTAGCTGCAGGAAAAGAAAAGGAGCTCTCTGTTCTGCCTTCTCACACTTTCCCCTCCCCTCCCCACAACAAGGGGCTAGCGTTATAATGCTCTATCCCAGTGGGTCTCAATCTTTTGCAGGTTAGAACATGCTTGGCAGCATATTACAACCCAACAGGACACGATGGCCACCCACCCAGGCTGAATCCAGCCATCTCCGTGGCTCTCTGTGACGCACTTACCGCTGTCGGGCAACACCATGAAGCATCCCAACACAGGGGCTGAGAACCACTTCTCTACCCAAACTGACTTGAAAAAGTAGGGATAGCTCTTACCTTACCCCAAAACTCAGCTTCTTTTTGTACACTTTCCTCCACCAGGCACAGCTCCAAAGCTGGAATCTGCTACTCACAGCTTTCCAAACCACAGCAAAGTAAAACTGATACACAGCATTATACGTAATTTGAGAGACGATATAAAGCAATACAGTGAGGCTGAATATCAGCTAGGAAACAGACTAGTCTTTTTAACTTCACTCTGCTCAGATGCTTAGGGAAGTTCTGCAGAAGTCAACATGTTAGTCATCCCTCTCCCATACAGGTCAAAGAGCCTTCCCTAATGCAGGCAAGGGATCTGGAATAGATATTTTCTACATACCAACACCTTAGGCTACCATGCAACCATCAGAGATCTGTGTAGAACAGTTGCCAACTGATCTTTTTGCAGGACTAGGTGGCACACGGCAATTCACTGTCCCTCCAGGACCTTCACCAAGTTGAAGACAATCCCTCCTGCTTTGAGCCTGCCTACGACCACCTGATACCAAAGCCTGGAAAGGCGGACAGGGAAGTACAAAAAGGAGGACATTGTAGGAAACATGGAGAAAATGTAGTATTAACGCTATATTGTTCTGTTTTTAAGGGGCCCTGGAACACTTCCCACTAAAAACAGGGTGTTCTGGGGCATTCCAGCATACTTTAAGCCCAATAAGTAAAAAACCATGTATTTTAAAATACCTGCCAGACAGAACACATATTTGGATTTGGGATTTGAGGACACGTTCTCTTTTTGCCTGACATCTGGTAACCCTAAAGCTGGCTCGTTTATCCTCTCCCATTTGTCTGACAGAGATGCAAACAACTCACCTTCCTCCCACCGCCACAATCAAGAAGAAAAACCCAGGAAGAGGTTCAGCTTATCATCCACAATCCCAGCATGAGCCAATGGGGGGCGGGGGTGTCCCCACCTTCCCAACACAGGACCCATGGCTTCCCAAACCCAGCGACTGGACCCCGGGTCCGGCAACAGCCAGCAGGCAGGTGAGATCAGAGCAGCCGGATACAGACAGAGGAAATAAGATCCCGACTTACCCAGCCCTACCTGGGCCAGCAACCCGCCAGCCTCCTTCACTCCCGACCCCGCTTCTGGCAGCCTCCATCCCACTGGGACCAGCCGCTCCTGGCACCCACTCTCCGCCTCTGGGGGACTCCTTTCCCGCCAACGCCCCCCAGAGGCCTCCGCTGCCCCCCGCCAACTAAAGAGAGCGTTACACCGGTTCAGCGAGCCTCCCCCACGCCCCCAATTTCAAGCCCGAGAAAGACCAGCCCCGCCTCTCCCGATGCCCGGGCGCCGGCCCAAGCGCACCACGCACCTTCCCCGGAGCCGGAGCCGGAGCCGGAGCCCTTAGCCCGCGCCGCTGGCTCCGGCGGACCAGGGCCGCGCGCCCGTCCTCCCGCTTCGGCCGCTGCAGGCTCCGCCCCGCTGAAGGCGGGACACGGGGCGCAGCGCGGCCCAACCTGGAGCGGGAACCTGAGCCCGAGACACGCCCCGCTCCCCGCCTCACAGCCCCGCCCGCCGCTCCCCCCCCCCCCGCGGCCTCCCCCCCCCCCCCCCCCCCCCCGCGCCTCACAGCCCTGCCTCAGAGGCTGGGAGCGAGGCCAGGCCGCCGCGGAGCCCCGGTAGCAATAGGCAGGAGCAGGGGCTGGAAAAAGGTTCGTTTCTTCTCAGTAAATGGAGCCTGCAGCCATCTCGGGCCAAGGAGGCGACCTGCGGCCGCCCTGCCCTGGAGCGGGGCCGGCAGCCGTCGGGGAGACAGGGCGGGGGGGGGGGAGACGAACTGTCCGGCCTCCTCCCGCAGCCCCACGCACGAGACAGCGACAGTAAGTTTGTTTTTCCGCGGCCTCAGCCAGGTGGCTCGTGCCAGGCGCCAGGCAAGGCGGGTGGCCTGAGCTGCGCAAAGGAGACCCAGAGGGACAACATGCCCGTGTTAGCTGTGCCCTGCCGCTGGGCTGGGACCCCAAACAAGCAAGGAGTCCTATCGCGTCAGCTTTCTTAGGGGTTCAAGTGTAATGAGATGGGCCCCGGAAGCCTCCTGCACACACACTCCCCCCCACAGGTACCCAGCTTCTGCCCCCCAGACACCAGTCTCCTCATCTCAGTTCCTGCCCTCAGCCCCCTCTGGCTGCTAGTCCCCCAGCCCCCCCCCATGCTGCACCCTCTTCCCTCGCTGCCTACAGCCAGCCCCCTACCCTGTGCGCTTCCCCCTCTGGCCAACTCACCTGCCCCCAAACCTGCACCCCAGGGCTCCCTTACCTGCCTGCAGGGCAGCGCAGCCACAGTCCTGGCCCTGCCCCTGCACCAAGCCGGCTCTCACTGAGTAGCTTCAAAGTTTCTGAGCATGCTCAGTGAGACCTGGCTCAGGGATGGAGATTTAAAATCTCCCAGCTCTCTGCTGGCCTGACCACAGCAGAATGCCATTCTGGGCCCTGCTATTTTTAGGGCTCTGCGTTGGGGAGGGGGGCTAAAAATAGAAAATGGAACTGTAATGCTGTGTTCTGGGGCCCCCAAATGCACCATTCTGGCTTGATTTTCTATTTTTAGGGGCCCCAGAATGCTGAGCCCCTTTAAAATAGTGGGCCGCAGAATGGTGTTCCACTGCATTCGAGCTTACTTTAATCCCTGAGCTTTCCTGGGAGAAAATCCCTCCTCATCAGATGCTTTAAAGGTGATATAAATCAGGTGTGGTCAAACTGTGGCTCAGGAGCCACATACAGCTCTTGAATGTAAAATTGTGGCTCACAGAAGAATCATAGAATCATAGGGTTGGAAGGGACCCCACAAGGTCA